>SRHC01002426.1:18448-33891 GCA_004794325.1 Pomacea maculata
ACCGACATGAAGAAGGTGAATGATGCTGTGGTCTATATCTGTAACGAGGGCGAAGGAGATCAGGTGACCTTTTCAGATCGCGATACGTCCATCGGATTTTGTGGGTTAACTGCAATTGGTTAGCTCAAGGAGACAAGAGGAGACAATCTGAAGGTTAGTAGTGATGGTTGATGACGGCTCGTACAGGTAAGCACATACACATCAACACACTTGCATACACACGTGTACAGTCACACTTGCATACACACGACACACATACATCCATGCAGATATACGCGCATTCATGCAAGCATACAAACAAGTGCATGCATTTTTACATACATACATTCGTGTGTGTATATATATATATCAATGTACTGAAGCAAGCGCGTGTGCACACAGACCAACACTGTGTAACAGTCAGACTGATTTCACTTCCATACAAACAACAATAAAATCATAACTTAAGCAATGTGATCAGTTTAATTCAACTCAGTTGCAGACAAGAAAAAGCGTGCCTGAGACGAGGTCCGAACTCAGGTCAGCCTATCTTCACTATGTTGGGAACAGGCGCTAACCACATCGACACCATACCGCTACTACTACAGTGAACAGTAAGACTTCTATAATACTAACAATTATCTACAGACAAACATATCAAAGGACCTGGGCCGGGATGCACGAGCGTGTGTCGTCTCCTTTTCATACATAGAAACATGCTACAAACCAAGAAACCAAACAGGAAACTTGAAATTTATGGTAAGCAGGATACGATGGCTCATGCGATCGGTCCCAGGATTTTCTTCCAGTAGAATTTTTACATGCGTTTGTCGCTACACACTACGTGGTTTGTACACAGCTTCTGAAAACATCAAATTTCCTACTTATCAATGGTCTGAAAACTTTCCCACGGTTATCACAGCAAAGAGAGTCAGCATCATCTCGACACAAGCATACATTAGACCAGCTTGTGTCTTCTTTGCAAGTCTCTTCTTTTCTCATACAGTTGGCTTGCTGGCTCTTTGGAAGGTTGGCTAAAACTATTTAATAGACTATACATGTACACTACTTTCTAATGTGCATAGAGCAAAATTAATTGAAAATTGGTTACATCCCTTTCTAGACACTTGCTTGTCAGGCAATTGTTATTGAGGGACAAATAGGTGACCATCATAATATCATAAAACTAAAAACAACAGAGCAGCTCTCTCTCTCTCTCTCACACACATACATGAGAATGCTTAATAAGTAAAACCACAGCTTGGTGTCTACGAGTTGAAGTACGACAACCTCATTGCTCAGAATGGGTGACAGCCAAAGGTTCGGTTCTGGACTCTTGATCCTGGCATCTCGAGCAGGTGAGTGTTGCTCAGTTTCCGCCATTTCCAAGTCTGTATTTTTTCCTTTCTTTCGTATTTTTTTCCCCAGTATTTTGATAATAAATCCATCTTTTGGGTTATTTAGTACAAAACCCTTGCATCCACAGAAGCGAAAAGTAAAAGATCTATGCTTGCTTAGACTTGTGAGCGGGGACAATGAAAATGAAAAAATCATCTGTAATTAATATGATCGCACCCACTGCACAGTAATATGATTACGAAATGCAATTATCCAGCTTTAATGGTCTGAATCTCGGAGGGGTAGCTCCTTCTTCGTGTTCCATTTACAAAGACTGTTATAGTTAGTGGGGAGGAAGGAAAACAGCATTTCAAAATGTCTGGTTGTAACATTCTCAATATTTGAACTCCTTCAATAACTTTGACACGTAGTCTTTGTGTCTGCAAAAGGACAAAAAAGTAGAAGACGTATTTCAGATAAAGGAATAAAATAAATACGAGAATTACAAATATTCATATGTGTATGTGCGTTTGTATATGTAAAGCCATGTGTAGGTTTAGATATACGCATGCGAGACTGTGTAGTGCATGTGTGTGTGATGAGAGAGAGAGACACAGAGAGAGAGAGAGACAGAGAGAGACAGAGACAGACAGAGAGAGACAGAGAGAGACAGAGAGAGACAGAGAGAGACAGAGAGACAGAGACACAGAGACAGAGACAGAGAGAGAGAGAGAGGGAGTTAAATTTTGAAGACATAGTAAAATCCATTTTATTTTTTCTACGATCTCATCATATTTCATTTCTTATTTTCTTCCTTCTCCAATTAAAAAAAATTCATTCGCATTTTTGTCTGCTCGTGCTTAGAGTCCATTCAGCTAGTGGCACTTGACACTTTAAAAGTAACGGATCCCGTATCCGTCTCACCTGGAAGTGCTGACCCTCATCACCAGTGACGTCATCCCATCTCTAGAAGGTATGAGCCTCCACGTGTACCTCACTGGATGCCTGCATTTCACCTGGCAGCTCCGGGTAGGCCCCTGTGAGACAGATACCAACAGTGAATCATGGCATCCCACTAGCATCCTGTTGGCTCTTCACAGTGAGTGCGAATGGCGTGTCCACTCCTACTCCCTTTGTCCCGAACACGAGACTAGCGTGAGATCTCAGTCAGGTGGAACTGATGCTGTCTAGTCATCTCACATTTTTGTCTCGGTTTCAGTCTAGTGAGTCGCTAAGCTCTTTACAGTTCAGTATATTATTTACAATCGAAAACCCCCTGTGGCTGAGCAAGATGCCATGATATATACAAAATAGTTTACCTCAAGAACAGATGAAAATTTCGCCTACAGGTAATTCTTTCAGTTTGCCAATATGAGTTCCACCTCTACCCCCAAAAGATGAATGATCAGTTCTGTCAACACTGCCAGGTCAGAATCTTGGCTCCTCGGCGACCTTGCCAAACGCAGTTTACCCCCATTAACCCTAGTTAACCCCAGGCTTTCGTCAAACTTCGTAATCAGTACTCCGGACTCACGGATGTCTAGGTCGCAGTCTACAGGTAATTTAACTGAGTGTCTACAATTCAGACTAAAAGAAGAAAACTATTTGCTATGGGTCACAATGCCTAGTCAACGCTTGCTTGTGACAGAGTTGTATTTTATTTTATTTGAGCAAGATGTCTAAGTCACTGTGGGACATCACGGTGCCTCACCTAGGGAAATATCCGGGCTGGACACACTGGATCCAACAGAGTCTGCGAGAAACACAGGGAAGGGAGATGAGTCTGTCTCTTAACAAGCAAAATGGACGAAGTTGTTGGATGAAGAAATCCGCAAGATATCACCTGGTCTGGAGCTACTTTTAAACCAAACATTTGACATGTTACTTCAGCTCTCGTCACACCTTGAGACTTCCTTACTAACGGGACAGTGTAATAACTTGCCTCCAATAAAGGGAGGAACTGAACTGGTACAGATTATGAATATAATTGCAAACGATTTCATTAGGACATTTAGTAAAATATTGAGTCGGTCAAATAAATTAAACTCTGCCAAACTCTGGCAAAAAGCATCTTCTATATTTCCTATTCGTGGGTTTTCTTTGTTTATATTGGACATAAAAACGAACATGTTGACATACATACATTGTCTAACTTTAAATATTTTTAACCTTTTTAAAATCTGAAAGAATCATTTCATGCAGGCTTTAATAGAAGATTGTTGTCATGGTTCTTCGGAAGCGATAAATCTCTCTTTCATTAATTTTAGTTGCAGTTCAAAGGTAGTTTCACCACACAGCAGCAAAAAATCTGATAACGTTTGGAGCTATTGTTGATTTATTCCTCTATTTTATCAATTGTGTGTTCAAAAATGTAAAATACAGCTACAATAAACTCGAAACTCTCATTACCATTGGAAATGTCTTGCATAAGGTGAAGGAGTTAAGATATTTTACTTTATTTTCTGCTGTTGTTGTTGTTGATTGTATTTCATCGTCATTGTGAGTCACACTGAGAATCAGTTCGTCTGTCTGCAACGTCCACCTGTCATTTTTGGACATTGATTACACTAGGATAATATTTGGACTAAATGTTTGTATGTGTTCGAATTCATACATTTATATTTGCTTGTTTGTTTGTTTGTTTGTTTGTTCGTTTGTTTGTTTGTTTGTTTGTTTGTGTGTTTAGGGAGCTATGTGTATCTGTTTCTGTGTGTCTCACCGTCCTGACAGCTGTGAGAGACGTAGGTCCCCTGCTCTTGTTGAGGCGGATACGGCTGCGGCGCATGCGCTGCGACATGCGCGTTGAAGTTGTCTGCCCAGCGCTTCCAGGGGCCCCTCGGCTTACGGAGCATGTAGCTCAGACCAGCTGCAAAGAGGGCGATGAGTGTGTCGATGGTGGCGATGAAGTAGGTGATGTTCTTGACGACGGACAGGCCATGCAGCTCCGCCGCCTCCTTGGACTCCTTCTCCCAGTCTGTCAATCACAGCGACACAAAACATGGTTACTACTACATGTTCCTCCTTCTCCTCTTCACCTTCCTCCTCCTCCTCACTTTGTATGCAAGAAAAGTGTTATAACGTTTAGAAGAATCATTTCCACATTATTCCAGATTACAATTATCATGTCTAGACCCCGAATGTGTTTGCTTTACCCCTGTAATAGTACTTATAAAGCAATGTCAAAGATGCCTTGGGATAAAGAAACTTGAAACAGTGTTCAAGGGGTCTGGACATGGATTTATAATTTCAGAAACAAGACACTCTAGTTCCCTATTTTCTCTGGGAGACGACTTACCCCAATGTAATGACTCGGCTTAAAGCGAAAACAAGAATTACACATAGTTACACTCGTGCCAGCGGCTGCTGATGGTCGCCCGGAAGTTGACTGCAGTTGTCTGGTTCCGGATCAGCGTGAGGCGCAGCAACTTGTTTTCTGAGCACACGATGGATCCCGAGATAGCCTGTAGGAAACAGACGGACTCAAGTTTATTAACAAAGGAGCGGAGGTGGGTCAGGTGCGAACGGTGCAGTCACCCATCTCCGCGCTGGGAATACTGGGGCGGGGATATGAAACGCAGGAAGGTACAGTCTAGAATTGAAGGAGAAAGCAATTTGGAAGAAGAAACTAGAGACTCACTCTTTGTATCGAGTAGAAATGAGAGTTTAGCCCCTCGATGTACAGGCTGCGTTTCACGTCTTCACTATCTGGCGAAGCTGCGCGCGCAGCTTTCAAAGGGTGCTTCGCGGAGTCCGTGGGCAAGATGTCCAATCGCATGCAGACCTGTTCGTATTCGTCCTCGCTCGTGCTGAGGAAGGAGACTGTGCAGGTCGGCGGAAGATGGGGGCTCACGTGCGGCTCACGCTCGGCCACCAGAGTCACTTCTTTTCCAGGAGACAGGGAATGGTTGAAGCCGCAGTCAACAAAGGAATCCATGTAATCTGAGACAGATTGATGACGCCATGTGAAGACTGGTCCAGGACATGCGAGCAGGAAGAGTTTGGAGGTTAACCCTCTAAACGCGAAGGTAAGCGAGGGACTACTGCAGAACTGTAAAGACTGATGCTGTGGTTTGTTCTTGTTGTTTATCAAGTCGCGTCTCGAACAAATACTGGCAGTTAGTTGAGGAATTGAAAAGTCAGTCGTCTTCAAAGTGCCCGAGGTCCCTCTCCATAATTATCTGCCTCTGTACCTATTTATATTCTAGGGTTTAATAACTTTCTATAAAAGCAAAGTCAGTTCTAACCCTGAGCTTGCAGTCATCGAACGAAACAACTTGCTGGTCAGTCAACAGGCTGATTATAAGCGGTAATACTTATCTCAAATGAATTTTGAGATCTTCTAATTACCTTGATTTAATGACTGTGAAGAATGACAGAAGATTATTAATAATAATAACAACAACAATAAAAGTGTGATGTATGATCACGCTTACCATGGAGCATGCTCTCAGTGCTTAAGATGAAATAAGAAGGACGGAAGGAACAACTATGCAGACAAGTAAGAAAAGACAAAAGTAGAAGATACAAAGAAGACTCAGGGATAAAACAGTAAAGATTTTCGGATGCACAGTTTGTAACTGTAAATGCTTATCATGTGAAATAGATGGGTGTACTAATACATTCAGTACAACTAAGCGATTCTCTAATAATTCTATTTTATTCTCAGTAGCAGACGTATAATTAAAAATTATTTCATAAAATTATAATTACTCCGGTCATGGGTTGAAAAAAAAGAAAAACTTAAGAAACGAAAACACACAGCAAAAGAAGGAAACTTGCGCTGTAAAACAACGAAACAAACAGTGGAACAGACGGGATGCGAACGCCCCTCTGTCAAACACGAACGCAACACGAAGATAAAGGAGAAATGTGAAAACACTGGGGAACAGACGGAAAAAGACACGTTGTGTCAATCTGCTCACAGAAAGTGGGAATGGAGTCTGCTGACACGTTGGTAACTGTGAACTCGTAATACGTGAAACTTTCATCAACTACCCGCCCGTTGGTGGACACCCGGACAGTCAGCAGTGAACTTCGGGTACACCACTTCTCCTCCCAAGCTGGTTGCCTGCGAATAACCTACAATGGAAAACATCTGTGAATATTTTAAGTTACACATCATCAACAGGAAGTAGTAAGGCATGCTGGGATGATCAGTGGTAGAGTAATAAAAACTCTAACCAGGGTAGATTTGTTTGTCTTGTTTTAGCATCTCCAGTCTTTGGGGAATAGGGAATTTGTAGTGTTCAAACTGTGGTGAACCGTTTAGTGGACAGTGAGAAGATGAGAGAAAATGTGTCGTATGCTGTGCTGACTCGAAACAGGAACACAACCAGACTTCTGGTTACAAAGTTTGTCTTGGATTTAAACTCCCTTTCCTTCTTTTTTCGCAAGGAATAGGTTCTCTTACCAGAGACTTAAAGAACGGTAACTGAGCTCTTATGGTCGTTAATAAGTAGACCTTAAGTGATTTGTTCATCTCCGAGGTCTGCCGCCATTCCATTGCTACCTAAAGGTCAGAGGTCAGTCCATGCGAACGGCCCTAGCAATGTTCTAGCAAAGTATCTGCACTTGCCTTGTCCGGTCCGAAGGCGTTGGTGAGGAACTCGATCCACACGTGGCTCCCCAGCGAGGTGGAGTGACTGACGCTCACGCACAGCCCGTGATTGGCCAGCGTCGTCTTGAAGTGCGCCTCGCACGCCATCTGGTGGCCAGGCACGCGCTGCAACTCTCCGTTCTTGTTGGATACAACAATGTGGTTGAAGTTGTTCACCTGGATGTTCTGAGGCTGACAACCAGTGGAGAGGCGCAGCACACCTGTAAACATAGCAACAAAGCTGCATTCCCCTCACCTCTCCCTCCACGCAACAGCAATGGTCGCTGATGTTTGGCAGGACAGAAATCTAAAGAGACCTTTTAAAACTGACATTTATTTTTGTTCTCATTTCTTGAAAGTTACCTTGCAGGATGCGGTATTGTATTCAGAAATACCTTTGAATTGGATTATTTGAAACAAGTCGTTCAGGAATAACGAATTAACAACAAATTTGCTGCTTCACTAAACAGGTTTTGTAACGGAAATGTCCCCACAAGAACGTCAGGCCATCATGAAGATCTTGGCAGCAACAGATATTTCATTTTCACAGATGAATAGTGAAAAGAGCGTGTGGTTATGTAAGATAATCTGTTGTACAAATACAGAAGTCACTAAAAAGTCGTTTTAAAGTTGCTCCAGGATGAAAGATGAAAAGTCATCACGAAACAACTTCTAATTTATGCTGACTGCCGTGTGCAGAAAATTGCATCGATATCGAACTCTTCTGGAATTTGATTGGCAGTAATTAACAAATTAAGATGTAATACTTGGTTGATAACATTAACAGCCGTCCTGAAGACATCTTATACCACATGAATGCAGCAAAAGACAGATGAGGCCTTGTTCTCAGTATTTTAGGCAGGTAGGAAGGGTTGGTTGGATGATTGGTTTGGTGGGAGAGTGCTTCCATCTAGAGGTGATTTCACATTATGAGGGAAGAAGAACGGGGGGAGGAAACCACAGTACCATCACAAAGCCTTTGATGGGTGATCCTGTGAACAGGTGGCCGAGACGAGATCCGATCCAACGGCCTCTCAAACTAAAATCTAGTGTGTGATGCTTCTTAAGCACAACATTTATATTTCTACATCAATCTCTGACAACTTTCTGAAACCTTTTCTACCTCCATCCATTAAACTAGTATCCATATCAATTCAGTAACTTGTGTGACTATATCAAAAATCTACTTAATTTAATTTTTTTTATATAAATTATGCACATTACTGCCTCTGGTCTTGTAATTTTTACTGTTTCGTCGAAGCCTGTTGTTATTGTAATATTTTAATGTTTACTACACTTTTTCCCATTTAGTACTAGGGCTACATTTACATCTTTATGTTATTCTCGTTAATAAAGAAAGGCCGTTGTCATTGTCACACATTCTTTCCTCTGTATCCTGTTACTTTTATCAGGGTATGTGCATCTCCACCCCAGAAGGGAAAGCAAGGACGCTATCCTCTTTGGTGAAAGTGGAGTCTACAGTTACTTAGCAATCATCCACTGACGCACAGCACGTGCAGCTCGTGCTGACTTGCACCAAGGCGATAACAACTCTCGCACGTGCGTCATGATGACGCACTGTCATTAACCTGTTCACTGATAGATTTCCGCAAACCGTTACTTTCCACCTTTTCTTGATGTACACAGGGCTTGCTGTCTTACTGAATCGTGTTCCCTAGCAAAATGTCCATGTTTTATGCTGTGTATTGCCTTTCCGAACTGGGGCAAATTTTGTCGAATGTTTGAGCATGATTGGCAAATGTGTGTGCGTGTGTGTGTATGTGTGCGTGTGTGTGAAGGTCACAAGAAACCAATGATTAGGATGAAGGCTGGGGACAGTAGGACCTTACTCAGCATCCTAATTTCACACTTCTTTGCCAACACATCTGCGAAGACATTAGGACTTTGGGTAACATTGGAGGTTTGACGAGTTGTACTTTGCACGGTAAAGAACGGTCTTGAACAGTGTCTCAGGAAAAAAGATGGAAGCTTAATGTCAAAGACGTTTTTGAGAGCAGGCGGAGTTCCTGACCTAACAACATCTCCCAGCTTTGAATCACAGTACAGGCGACTTCAATGCTGCTCCTAAATATTTCGTTGTACTAATAAACACAATCACAACAGAAACTATAACAATGTTAAACACATTTGAAACGACAAACGTTTCAGAAAACCATCTGAATATTCAGTCTAGAAGAAAAAAAAACTGCGATTTTTTAAATCATCCTTAGTAAAGGCAGAGGAGTTGTACTTACTCCGGTGCGTACGCGACTCATTGCCATGGACCTGATAGGTCATCGTCGCTACCAGAACCACCATCCACAGGGGACCGTGCATTCGCTCCATTCTTAGCTGTGGTAGTAGTGGTTGTAGAGTCGTTGTGTCGACTGGAAGGACAAGATTCTCTGTCTGAAAGCTTCTACTGTCGCCAGGTGGCAGCAGGTACTCAGCGCTCTTCTCTCCCCTTCTGGAGACTCACGCAGCCAGCTATGACGTCAGACGTACACTGTAATCGTGGCGGTCCACCCAGGATGGAGCAGAAACAAATGAAACCCCGACCTGGCGTGCGAGGAGGAGTCAGCGAGGGTTGTGTGCGAGAGGAAAAGATGGCACAAGACTTGTCACAAGACCCGCATCCTGCATAATGTGCTCGCAACCTGCTGAACTGCATCACATGCAAATCAGGAACAGAAAATACGGAACGACTGACTTTCTAAAAAAAATGTTCCCATGGAAACAAGGGAGCAAAGTAACATTTTTCACAGATTCTGCCGAGGTAGCTGGAGATCTTGTGATGACACAACAACCTAGGCGTCCTTGTCTTAACGTCTTCTTCCTTGGCGGTTACGCCTGCCAGGGCCGAGCACTCGCTGCGCACATTTAAAGTAGTTATCCTCCCTTCACACGCTCATCGCAAAAACTGGCAGTTCCGTATCAGTTCTGCTTCCTGTCTGAGGGGAAGGCTCTCTTTATTGCTTTCACTTCAGTGTAGTTACCTGGTTCTTTAGGTCAAACTATTAAAAAAGCGCGAAGACGATAAAGCAAGTTCCGGTGTTGACATGCAACCTCGAAATTTATACAAGGCTCATGTACACATTTCACAGCAGACGACAAATGTCATGTACCCACTTGAGGAAACAGAGTTTTCTAAACTCATTGCAAATATACAAAAGGTTGATAAACATTTTCTTCATTTTCCCTCCATTGTTTATTTCCCATTTTCTTCTATTTTTAACCACATCCACTTGGTTTTGGTCCACCTGTCTTCATAATCACAAAGAAACCATCTTTTCTGTGTAATGGACGTAAATATGTTGGAGTAAATATGATAGGTTACTGATCATTGCAGTGGCAGATGTTCTGAAAAATGTGTTTTCATTGTAAAGGTCCCTTTTAGCAAGTCAAGTAAAGGCGAATTCTTGATCAAGTTTGGCAAAGTGCTTCCATAATAAGTATACAAAACTTTGCCAAATCTTAGTCAAACCTTCTTTCTTAGTTAACTGTACTGAGATTGAAGCCATCAAATAGTCTGGTGGGTAACATACAAATCTTCAACTTCGCTATGACCAGAGGAGACGAATGTGTGTTTTTGGTGGAAGGAAGAAATATTTAGCTATTTTAAAGAAACTTTCAGGTTGATTAGTGAATCCATTTTTCACCTTTTGTATTCTATTTGATTATTGTAATCTTGGCTCGTATTTATCAACTTGTTTAGTTAAGAAAGGTGAGTGTTTACTACCCAGAATAACTATCATATTGTGGCAGATACACGGTAGTGTGTTTATAAACGGTTTACGGTCATACTGCACTACATGCACGAAAACTTGCATAATCTTCTCATAAAATTTACAAAATTTCGAAGTGTACCACAAGAAGCTAGGAAACCGAAAACCTTGCTGTAACAAACATCGACCGATCGGCTGACCATCTTCACCATCGACCACTCCATGAGCCGCCGGCCTCCTGTGATTATTCATAGAGCAGCTTCCCGTCCACAGCAGCAGACTGTCAGGTTCGATGCTATCCCATCACAAGAAGAAGAGCTCACGACGGGGGGGTCAAGCTTCTCATACATTTTCATGGAATACTGGCTGCCATTTGCTTTAATTTGTCGTTATCCTCCACAAAGTCCGGAAGACTTGTGATGATGTATTCAGATGTAGACGTTGGGGAAGCAGACTTCACCCTCGAGCAAAATAGTTTCTGATGTTTATAGTTTTTGTTTGTGCTTGGGTTTGCTTTGTGTTAGACAATAATAACAACAATTTAATGATATGTGTAAAAATAGTTTTAGAAAGAAACATGTAATAGATATAATGAAAGTGTTGAAATAATGGAAGACAACACAGCAGGCGGGTGTGTGCGTGTGGTAGTGTGTATTTTTGTTTATTTTTTGTCAGAGATATTTAAATAAAATGAAAGAATAAGAGAAAGTACTTGTGTCAGTATCTATGCATGTGTCTCTGTGTTAGGGAGAGAGAGGGAGAGAGAGGGTGAGGGAGAGAGGGTCAGAGCGATGACATGAGGTCTGTGAGCATTACTGGAGCTCATGTCGGTAAAGCCTCCAGAAATTGCTTTCTTGTGCTCCACTGAGAAGGGACGATGCTTATCGAACTTTGCTTGCACTTTCCGCCATGTCATCGCTCCACGCTCGAATCTTTGGTTCGGAGGAAATATTCCGACAGAAAACTTCATCCTATGTCCCTGCAGCCTCTCAGGCGCTCTACGTGCGCGTTACGTAATTTTATCTTTTTCTGCGGACGTAAAATTATTTCTTATTTGATGAAACGAGATTTTTATAGGAGAGTATTTATTTCGAGCGACGGATTTCTCCAAGTTTTACTCATCAAAATCACAACTTGACCACAATTATTAATTTAGTGTCTTTCTGAATTTTGTAGTGTTGGATTTTTTGTGACTTTGTAATCGTCAACTAGGAAAAAGAAACCGCAGTCGACGACGGTTTCAATCCATTTGACGTCCCTACAATCAAGAAGATGTAAAACATGACACCAGTCCGGCGGAGAGGAAGTAAAACGGGGTCACCACGTAAAAAGGACGTAAATCACGATGTTACTATGGTTACTATGTCTGTAAGTGCTGTGATGTCACCACAGAGGGGAGGAGATGAAAACACGAGGTCATTGCAGGGAGAGGAGGTGTAACATGAATTCCCTACAGGGAGAGGCGGTTAAACAATGACTAGTCAAAACGTTATTCTGGAAGGTTAACTTTACCAGTTAACAAACATCGTTAGTGCTCTTACATTATAAACTGACATCACACTCACATACATACACACAGCTAGAAAATCCTTTTCTTCTGATATTTTTTCTGTTTAACTCCTACTCTCTCTCTCTATTTATTTACCTTTCTCGGCTCACTAACACAGACAACTGATTATCTCCCTGAAGGCGTCGTTGAAAGCGAAAGTGTCATGACTATTAGGTCAGAGTTCACTCATGTGATTTCAAAACAGGACGGGACAACGTTACACAAACTGGAAGAGCAGTTAGAGTACAAAGGGCGAGAGAGAAAAGTACCTGTGAGAGAGAGAGAAAGAGGGAGAGAGAGTGCAGGAGAGTATGAGTATGTGTGTGTGTGAGAGTGTAGGTATGTGAGTGTATGAGTGAGAGCGTGTGAGTGTGTGTGTGTGTGCAATGTTTATGTTTTTGTGCTTGCGTGTCTCTCAGCGCATATGTGTGGGTGTAGGTGTGAATATGAATGCACACTGGTGTGAATTAGTATATTTGCCTGAGAGAAGACGAGAAAGGGAAAGCATGCGCTCGTGCATTTGTACGCGGCGGCACGCGCTCGTCTGCATTCTATGTGCGCACTATGTGCGCGGACGTCTGTCTGTGTGAGCGCGTGCTTGAGTGAGATTGCAATAATAGAAATAACTGACCATACCATCGTCCACAGCTTCTGACCAGCAAACCACTCACTGTGCGGTCTTTACGATTTTCCAGCAGATTCTGACCAGCTAACCACTCACTGTGCAGTCTTTCTAGAACTAGAACGAGAACGAGAACAAAAAAGAAAAAGGAAAAAAAAAAAAGGAGTACATTAGATCAATATCAATCACGGACGAAAATTCTCGAAAGCAAGGACATCTTTTCATTTAATCCCTCGGGCAATCAGGCAGCTCATGACAAAAATTTCGGTGAAACATTTCAGAAAAAACTTAACGAAGCTCTTATCCTTGTAGGTCAACTATGATCGTGACGGCAGGCGACATGAATATTTATGAGTTGACTAGACAGCGAAACACTTCGTTCTAGATAAACACGAGAGTGGGTTGCTAGGCAGAACAAGATGGATTGTTAGTGTGAGTGTTCCAAGAATTTTACACACAAACGTGTTCAGTCAGTCAATCTTTCTGTCTTTTCTTACTTCAATTATCTTTTTTTTCTTTACTTCAATTATCATTTTCTTTTGTACATCCTTTTTCATATTTAGTCTTCTTCTCTCTTTTTCTTTCTGTCTCTCTCTCCTACACAGTATACAGACACTACACACTTTCAAACACATATACTACATATATATATAATTATATACGCGTGCGCGCGCACACACACAAGAATAACAACAGTTACAAATCTTTCAAGGACACACGAGCTCATTTTTTTTTATTATTTATCCAAGTTCGTGTTTCTTCTGCATCTTATTTCTTAAAAGCATGGCGGTTTCTTAGATTACACAACTTTCCCACGAGGCAGTCGTATTTTTCGGGAGGTGGGTGTTTCAAGTGCAAAACAGGGGCATTGAGGTCAAGTCACAAATTATTTCTGCTTTTTATTTTTCTTTGTCTTTCATCCATGCCAACGACCAGGGTCAAAGGGAGCATACTTAAATAATTATATCTTCCTGCCTTACTATCATCCGCTCTCTCTGCAAGGGTGGCCGTGAGAGGATGAAGTATGCACCCCTTGAAACACCCACCAGGGGAGATCACCAATCGAATTACAAGTCCTGTGTTATCTCCCTTGAAGTCTTGTGATATGACGTATTGGCGACCTTGTCCTGATCTTTCTGTCTCGGGTATGTCTTGATTACGGTTATCTAAGAAAACCCAGTTAGAGGGGTATGTTATCTCAAGCAAGGCTCCACTTTCCCCCCACTTTCTATATCAGCTGCACACAAAGCATTCATCATATGTTTTATCTTCCGGGAATCTTTGGTGTTAGCAGCACCTCGACAGACTAACGACCAATGTTAAGGCTGATAAGCTCTGAGTATGGTTGTGATAAACGGTCTAGTGAGCACTGTTCACAAGTAAGACGCATTTAGAGAGAGACAAACTATAGACAATATTAGGAATCAGGGGCAGGAGGCAAGGTGCGGGGCAGACACCACCATCGAAGATTCTGAGGGGACAAGGATGTGAACGTCGTTCACTATCAGTATGGAGGTTGACTTTCGTTCCCAATGGGTGGTTTTCACGTGACGTCATCAGTTTTTGCGAGCTGCTTCAGCGGCCATTTTTCTTTCCCTACTAAGCAGTGGTTACGGAAGCTTGCTGGCAACTGATCGGTTATCATGGTCGTCTGCGGTATAAAAGGATGCGGAAACAAGCCCTGCAGTAAACGAAATGTTCCTCTAGATCAGACCTGGGCAAACGCCGGCCCGCGGGCCGGATCCGGCCCGCCTCCTGTCTCTGACCGGCCCGCCCGCTGGCCGCCCACCAGTAAATATACTATATATACAGTATTGGGTAAAACTGAGTTAACTATATTAGTCCGGCCCTCTAGAACCATCCCAGTTTCTCATCCGGCCCCTTGGGAAAATTAATTGCCCACCCCTGCTCTAGATGTATCTTTTCATAGGATACCCAAAATTATTTTGAACCAAGGCGACGAAACAAGAAAACTTGCAGAAGAACGACGTCGTCTGCTTTACCGAGAGGATATTACAACAGAAGAGAAGTGGAACAAAATACTTATCTGTTCGAAACATTTTGTTGGCGGTAAGAAACCAGACTTTTTCCAAATTGCTAAAGTATTTAACATTGTTCTGCATGTTGTACACATTGTGATAAATATTCTCTTCATTGTAGGTTGGTGACAGTTCACGTGATTTGAGTGAACATCAAAACAAGACTTTCATTATGCATGACCACGACTAATAAACTATAGCTATAGAGAGAGAGAATAAAAAATGTTATTTCTATTTCATTATTTTTCTTTTTAGACGTGTATTTGGTTTATTTTGTTTCAGTGCTGATTATTATTATTTTTTTGTAGTTAATATCACAAAGATGTAATTCATGGGTTGTTTTATTCTTGTGTCTAGGAAAGCCAGCATATGTGAATTTCCGGAACAGCCCTTCGTGGCTTCCCACTCTACACTTGGGACATGAGCGATCAAGTACTTGCTCAGAAGCTGAGACTTCGAAAAACAGGTATTCGAGGCTTATGTCTCGCAAAAGAAGTAATGCATCCGTCCCTACTCTACATACTGCAAGCAAGAAGCGAAAATCAATCAGCAGTGAGACAAGCCAGGAAGAAAAAATATGTGAAAGTGTTTTTGG
>SRHC01002426.1:36270-60081 GCA_004794325.1 Pomacea maculata
AAAAAAAAAAAAAAAAAAAAAAAAAAAAATACACAGAAAAATATGGGGTAGGGAGAGAAATGAAAAAAGGAAAACAAGCAGAACTCATGCAAGGGTATTTGTAAACTTATGTGTGTGTATACATATAAAGTAACAGTTTCTATCTATCACTATATATTTATATGCATATATGCTAATACACTAATTGTCTTTTGTTGAGTGTGATGTGTGTGTGTGTTCACGCGCACGAAAAACGAGTAGTTTACGAGTCACTATTCTTAACATCACATTAGCAGCTACTTTCTACTAAAGTATCCATTAGCTTGGTCTAGCCCTAAGCTCACTGGTTTACGGCTACGTTTGCTAGCTGACGTCATCTAACCCTGTGTCTCTGACCCCGGATTACTTGGTTGTCTGTGTCACGAGCGGGTCTAGGACCAGCTGGCGTTGACTAAGTGAAAAGGGGGGCAACTCCAGAAGACCACAGTCCCACACGCTGAGGATTATCTGAGCTTGTCTGACCTGTGGGCCGAAGGTTACGTCGTATGCAGATGAATTGCACGCCGTTGGATTGCGCGTCCATGGTGGTGGTGGCGTCGGATCCTGCATCATGCGACGACCTTCCAGTACTAATCCATGATTATTCCTGTGCCATGCATAGGACACCGTTGTCTCCCTTAGACGCTCGTCAGTGGTAGAGTTTCTGATGTATGGCGAAGCAGAACATGCTAACACACAAACACGCTGCTGACAAAGTGCGGTTGTTGTATTAAAAAAAAAACCAAAACAACTCCATCATATTGTTAGGTTTCAGTCTTCCTTCTTCACTTCACTCTGGTCTATCTTCTCTTTCCTTCCGTGAAGCGTGTTTGTCCATGTGCATGTATGTGTCTGTCTATGAATGTGCGTGTCTTTATGTGTGCATGTGCGCGTGTTTATAAGTATGTTGACTTGTGAACATGTGTGTATGTGCATGTATCTGTGTCGACGTGTGTTCATGTGTGTATGTATATCTGTACTGTATGCATGAGAGCATGTGTGTATGTGCATCCGTGCATATAAGCGTGCTTGTGTGTCTCAGTGGGTGCTAAGTGTGCCCGTGCATGTATGTATACTTTTATTGTGTGTGTGCGCTCACATGCGTGTATATCCCCAGTCTATTCCCCATCTAACCCTTTTATCCTCTAATTTCCCGGGACCTGCTGGTTCCCGACAGGTTGCTGTTTGTACCTAGGATCATCTCTTGTTGAGATTCATACAAGTGCTGTGTACCTCGTGAGTAATGTGTGTCACAGGTAACATTTTAAATGATTCACAGCTTATCAGAACTCATGATTACAGGTCAGACTTCATTAACATCGATTTAGCCTCGCATCTGCGTGGTGTGTACCTGTCCTCACCTCCAGTCCTTGACATTAGACACCTGCATGATGAAGCGCTTCGTCTCCAAATTATTTGCCCCAGGTGTGTATGTGTCGTGTCTTTCGTTCATATTCTAATTGTTCCACTGGATTAGAAGCTGTCCTCACAAGGTTTACAAGGGTGAGGTGCCAAAGTAGTTCACTATTTAAATATGAGTATGTGTTTTGTGTGGGTGGGTACAGGTTGTAGTTGCTGGCAAAGTCATCACTATTCGTCTTGGAGTGTGTGTGTGAGCGTGTTCACAAACATTTATCTTATGTCCCTAACTTTCAGGAGAAGACACGCAGGCTTTGATTCAACCTGTCCACACAGCCTCTGATGTCAGTCCTGCAGAAGATGGCGTTCCAACTGGTGAGAATCAATCAATCAATCAATCAATCAATCAATCAATCAATCAATCAATCAATCATCACTAGCTTGTTTTTACTATCTTACCATCTTCAACTTGCACTTATTTTCTATCTATCCAGGCTTTCTGTGCCCATCTGCGCAACACCCACATTCTAGAATCTAGACCCTCTCACACGGTGCAAAGAAGCAAGAAAATGGAGGAAGGAATAATAGAGAAAAGAAAACACAAACAAAAAGGAAAGAGCCCCATAACTGTCCATGCTAGATGGTACAGTCATGACCTTGTTACAATGAACCACTTGTGAGTTCAAACGCGCGATGTAAACATAAACCTTTCCACACACTGGGGTCGGCCATCGGGCTTCGCCCACAAAAGTCTGTCAGTCCACTTGCCTTTGTCAGCTCGGTCAGCTCATTAGTCTCAATGACAAACAATCAATTCTTTTTCCCACAGACACCGGGGGACAATGGCGATAACCTGATTTCAAACGCTTAGTTCAAAAAAGGTTTAATGACCTGGCATTGGTGCACTCACAATCACACACACTCTCTCTCTCACACACACACACGCTCATGCATACACGTGTACACGTAGAAAACACTCTTTAATCAAGGGACTGTAGAACTGTTTTACTGTAAGCCTATTCAGTGTTTCCCAATATGTCACTTTATATGTGTTGACACTAGAAGGATTGAACGTTTGAACATTTTTTAATTGGCGATAAGCCCTGGGGGACATTTTTAGCCATCCATACAATAATCTCACAAAGAATGGTGACAATATAGCAAAATCTGGGTAACAACATGAACATTCTCCATTATTATTATAGTCTATTTAATAAAACAGCTAAATAGTTGACATTTTCCTCACTGATACTATTAAGAAAATCCACAGAAAATATGTTTGGGTCTGTATTTAATTAATTTAAAGTACTAGAGCTAGCAGTGGGTGAAGAAAATGAAACTGCTTTAAGCGCGTTGAGAGTTTTGAGAGCAAAATCATAGCATTGGACCTTGGCACAGCAAGTTGTGCTTCTTTTAAATACTTTGGGTGCAAGACTTCTCTTTATGAGCTAATCACGAATAAATCCCACAGTACCGGTGTATTAGGTATAAATTAATTCTTGCAGCATGTAACTAATGGTGGTTCTAACCCTACCTTTCACTGGATGCCACCTTAGTAAGTTGTTTACCGCATACCGTATTTTTTTTTAAATGGCATTGCTTCGTGTTGGTCTTATAATTAAATCACCTATGAACATGCAAAGTCTTGCTTATGAGGTCTCAGGTCATGGCAATTGAGAAAAAGTTAATCGTTAGGGGCAAGAGGGAAGCAAAAGGGCAATAACCTTTGATCTGTGGGCGACAATAATGAGATATTTGTATGCATGAGATGTTCTGTCCTCTCTGTTGCCTGTCATTAGCTTTGATCGAGGGTTAAATTTTGGCCTCCCGAGCGAGAGAGAGAAGAGAGAGTCAGAGAAGAGGGAAAGATAGAGGGAGAAAGACAATGAGATAGAGAATGAAATAAAAATTTATAGCACTAACATACGCACACATGTATGTTAAACAGAAGTACACACACACACACAAGCAAATATGCACGCACGCACGCACACATAGGAACGTAAGCAAACAAAATCCTGCATAAGCATGGGCTCACATACAAGCATGTTATTGTAGTGACCAAGAATAACGACAACCAGACGGCGCCAGCCCCCGAGCACATAATCCATACTGATGCGTGATTGTCTCCCCCGTCTCCGCATGACGTCAAGAGGGTGAAGGAGCCATTGTCAGTGGCAGACCCCACTAGTCGGCGACGTGGCCACCTTCCACGCCAGGAAGTTGACTGGGCTTCTGGTGGGGGAAGACGGGCAGATACGTTAATGAGGAGAAGGTCTAGAATTCATTACAAACCTGATCACTTGTCTCCCCTAGTTCCCTCTCTCTCGCCATTTCTCTTCTCCCCCCGTCTTATCGTCATCGTCGTCGAAGAAGAAGATAGATGCATGCATGTGCCTGCACTCTTTAACATACAATGGTTGCCACGTGCTTTTTCATCCTGCATCATCAACCCATCTTTCGTCTCCTTGCAAGAGTCTCGGCTATCCAATCGACCACCGGAAGTCCGCGACAACTCGCAGTGCCGGTGAGCCCATCACATACCTGGCAACTTCGACACAGATTCTTTGCTCAGGAATCAGTTGCTTTTGCATCTTATTGTCTCCAAAAGAAAAAAAAAACTCGGTGAAATATCCAAACAGTTTGGATTCCTCTTATCTTTTTTTTTTCTTTCTTTTTGTTGTTGTTGTTGTTGTTGTTGTCTCATTGACGTGATTCACGAGTGGTAAGATGACTGATTGGTGGTTTCTGCAAGTTCTTTGATGTGGTATCTAGTTTGTCAGTTCTTGTAGAACCACCCACGCACGCTCACAGGAGAATATATTTTTACCGAAAGTATGGTGACACGGTTCCTGTACTGAACGACAGCAAAAATCGTGTCACAATTCCTACAGCATACGACAGCAACGATTGGTCATTCCGTTTTCTGTTTCCTACCTTTTCTTTTCAGTGCTAGCTGCTCTTTTGGGAAATCAATGTTTGGGGAAAAAAAGAACTAAAAACAAATTCATTCCATCCAAACCTACATTTTACAAATAACAACAGCAAGAGCAGCTACAAAACTCGTTCAATCTTTCGTCCAGTCATGAATGAAGCTTAGGTGCTACACAATCATTATCTTGTGTTGTCGGTGTCGGCTGTACTTCTTCCATCTTTGCTCAGCTCGTCTTTCTCGTCGGTTCTTCTACTGGAGCAGTGAGCGATGCTCGTGCTTCCAGGGCCAGTGTCACGTGAGGTAAAGCGGAGAGTGATGGATGCTGTGCTGCTTCCTTCCGAATGAATAAATCTCCATACCTAGGACTCCCTATGGCTTCTTGCACTGCCCGTGAGCATGCACCGTTAGTCTCCAACACAATAGACCAAGGTGGTCTCCAAAACCTCAGAAAACAATCAATTTATTATTTATTTAATTACTTTTCGCGGTTTGCTTTTACCTTCATTCATGACAAAGATTCTATTCCTTTTACTGAATATTTCTTCGGAAGATGATTATAATGATTACCAATCTAGTATTAAGTTTAGTTTTAAAAATTAATTTCGTTTACAGATGTTTTATTTTTTCGTTCGAACTGATCTAGCGTTAGAGTTGTGCTCTTGGCTGTGTGGCCCTTTGCACTTGTGATAGCAAACCTAACCGACATTATCGGCCTGAGGACGAGAAAAGCCAGGTACAAGTGGTCCACATTTGCACCAAGAAGCTCTTGTGCAACCTGCGCCTACCTTGTGTACAAGTGTGAACTTGTCATCCTCCTCGCCGACCCTTACCTTCAGCCGTCAGGTCATGTACAGGTTACGTGTCACCCAAGGAAGCTGAGGAATGTTTTATATCTGAAGTATTAGTATATTAGAAGGAGCAGATCTTGCGAAAAAGAAAAGAAAGAAAAAACAATAAAAGTGCCCGAAAACAGTTTGGCAGAGGGCCAGACACCCTGTGAAAGACAATCCAAACCTGCACCCGCTATTCCTCGATTGAGGATTTGCAGTCTTCAGTTGGTTTTTTTTTTTTTTGTTTTTTTTTGTTTTTTTTTTTTTGGGGGGGGGTCTTAAAACGGAGAGACAAACAATGTAAGTGAGCAAGAACTTTCACCTGTGTGTGTGCCTGTGTGTGCGTGCTTTGTATATGTGTGTGTGTGTGTGCTTTGTGTGTGTGTGTGTGTGTGTGTGTCGTGCTACACCTCGTCAACAAAGAAATGCGAAATCCAAACAAAAAACGAACTTTAATTTCGAAGACAGCGATCTAATCATCATTTCCCCCATTTTTTCTCAGTTTACACGAATGGCTATTCGTCTTCAACACGCGCCCGCTCGTGTGGTACAGAGGCGTGCGGACTGTGCCGGCCACCGAGTGTGCGTGCGCGTGCGCGTGCATGTGTCAGAGCGACTCTCTATGCAAGTGGGCACAATCGTGTGTGTGTGTGAGAGAGAGAGTCCCTGTGTGTGTGTGTGTGAGAAAGATAGAGGTGCCCTGTGTGTGAGAGAGAGAGAGAGGTCCTATGTGTGTGCTTTTTTTTTCAGACGCGCGCGCGCGATCTGTGCGTCAAGTAGATGGCAGCGTAAAGAGGACAGTAGCCAAGATTCCTTTCCTGCCTAGAGAGGTGGTCACAAACTGGGTTTACATGTGTGATACTTTTTTTAAAAAAATTCATTCTCACCTTATAGATATTGTATCTATGTTCCACTCCTTTGCCCTCCTTTAACCATCAGTGGATTTTTTTCAGTCCTTTTCTTCTTTTTCTATCTCTTCCATATCGACAGCATCAGATACGTATTTTCACCTCTAGATAACCACAAAATATCAAATATTGCGCTTAGGTACATGTCTAGGAAAAGCAGCGCTCTCTTGCGGAAATCATCTTGCATACAGAATAGATGAGGGAGGGTAGAGTGGTGGCGTTGCAGTGGGAGGGTAGGAGAGGAGGTGGCTAGCGAAGTCGTATGAAGGCATGGGTGGGATGTGATGGGGTGGGGTAGCCGTGTGGGTGGAGGCTCGAGAAAAATAATTACTGGAAAAGATTACAGATTAAACAACAAGGACAAAACAGACACACTTATACGATGCATGCACACCCGCACACGAACGCACGCACAATCTCCACTATCGGATAAGAGAGAGAGAGAGGTGGACAGAGGTTTTCAACTGATTACAGCGCCAGGTATCTCAGAATTTTTTCTTGATCTTTGTGCGAGCAGGTGGGGTTGGCCGCGAGCCAGACACCCTATATAAGACCTTCCAACACTCGCACCCGATCCTCCGAGCACCCGACGAGCCAGCGGCAGACCCGCAGCTCGAGAACCTCGTGGACAAGCCACCGCAGGCGTCGGCACCCTCTGAGATCTACCCGACTCTGCCGCTTGCACCCGGCGACGTGGTCGAAGCCACCCCAGGATCCTCATCGACCAGTCGTGAGCAGCATCTGGCGGACGACACACCACTGTCCTTTCGTGCTCGGGACAGTCAAGCATCTGATCGAGCTCTTTCACGAGGTTTAATTCCCTTCCAACCACCAGAGGTACCGTTGGGAGACACTGACATTTGTCGTAACGACCAGCAGTCGAAGATGGAGAGAGACAAAGATTCTTGGTCCAACGGCAAAGGTCCTGACACCTCGAGCCCCTACACCTCCAAAACCGAGATCTTGACCGATGGAGGCTCGAACGGTCCGAAGGGTGCACCTGGCAGCCGTAAGTTCGTGTACGTGTTGGCTTGTTTCGCGACCATCGGCGGACTGCTGTTTGGTTACGATACGGGAATCGTCTCTGGTTCCATGCTGAGCATCAAGCCTGTCTTCAAACTCAACACCGTCTGGCAGGAGGCCATCGTCTCCGGCACCATCGCCGCCGCAGCAGTCTTCTCGCTCGTCTCCGGTGTCGTCTGCGACCTCCTGGGTCGCCGAGTGACCATCATGGCGGCTTCCTTCATCTTCGCGGCGGGAGCCATTGTCATGGCCGTGTCCCCAACCAAGGTGGTGCTGCTGGTGGGAAGAATTATCGTCGGCGCTGGCATTGGTGAGTGTCCCGGATTTGTAGTTTTGTTGCTGTTGTCGCTGAATGATGCGGGTGGGTGATCTTTGCTTTGCTATGGTTGGGTGGTGAGGCACATAAGTTTCGTGTTTGTTGGACTGAGTGTGAGTGTGGAGTGTGGGTTTGATTTTCCGTTATATGTCTACGTCACTTTGTTGTGAGTTATTATTTGGTGCACGTGCGTCTCGTGGTAGCTGGAAAGAGTGTGGGTATGTTTTTTAGTTTAGGGATAGATATAAGAGGCTGTTGGCATTTGTTGTGGTTTTCTTTTTGTAGGTCTGGCTTGTTTTGGAATAAGTATGGGTCTGGTGTGTTTGGGATTAAGTGTGGCTATGGAGTGTTTTTGGAAATCTGGGTCTGATTTTGGATTAAGGTTAGGGTAGGTTGTCACAAGCCGTTACTTGTGTTTGTCTTCAATACGGACAAAACTGATTTAGACAACCAGACTACGAGGCGACTATCCACGTTCTTGTCATTCTCAAAGACGAAATTTTTAAATTTTTCTTTCAAACAAAATCTTGAGCTAATTTTAAGAATTTGTTTTTAAAGAGGAAAAAAAAAACCGAAATAAAGGCAACGCGAGATTAGCATTGATTAAGATGTTTAAGGCAATAGCTTGGTATGTATTAACTGTAACTACTGAAGTGTTAATCGTGGCTTATATTTTACATATTTACATGTCACCTCAAGTTTATTCTTTTTTTCAATTGCACATCATCTAAGTTTTGCGTCTTGCCAAGACTGTAGTTCGTGTGGTGTTATCTTTGTGTGTCTGCAATATTACAGATTTCTTCCCTTGAAGCCTTACATTTTATATCTTATTTATCTCTCAGGTGATTACGCGCTATTAAAATAGATATTTCATTAGATTGTAGCCTTAAATCTTGAACCTCTTTCGCTGTATGTAATCACACGGACGTTTTAACCCTCACATGTTTGGGTGATCTGTTGTTATATTTGTTTTTCTTTCCTCCTTTCTGTGCCCGACTTGTGGTGACTATCTCCAGTTTTTTTTACATTTAGTTATCCATTCTGTTATTTATTTGTCCATTCTTTTATTCTTTCTTTCATCATTTATTTCAATAATTTAGTCTTTTGTCTTTTCTTTTACTTTTTCATTCCTTCTTTAAACTCCATGCTGACAGTGAACGACAAAGCAAAGCCTGACATTTTTGAGGCGGGGTTGCTGCCCTCCCTCTCTCCCTGGTTAATACTCCACTGGTCTCGGCACGAACCACTTTTTAGAATTCGTCAAACTGTCTAGGATGATGTCTGTAAAACTTGACAATAAAAGAGCATTAATTCCTTAAAGAATATATTTTAAGCTCGGCCTTGAACAACTGTCTTTTTATTGAAACGAGAAATTGTCTGTAAACAATGTTGTTTTCTCAGTCCTGTAGAAAAGCTCAATTGTGTCTGGAATGTTTTGTCATTTATTGCCGACCATGAAAATTGTGAACGTCCTTCACGAATTTTGTAATAATGGACTAGAGTGAAACTGTCTACATAATTATTTCCTGCTGTTCAGGTGAGCAGTTCCACATTCGCTTAAACAGACACGAAGTCCAAACATTGCGACATCCTGACAACTGTCACGGATGTTTGAACTCATGTCCGTCGCTTTTCCTGACGAATTCTTGCTAAACATTCGATACACAATAACAAACAATGTAGCACAGAAAATTCTCTACAGCTAAGCGGAAGTTCGTAAAAGAGATAACAACTGAACCGACAGGACAAGCACACACACTTCTGCTCAGAAATTAAGTCTGTACACCTTTGGTTGTGGATTTGTATTGGACTTCGATATTGCACCCGCTTTTTATTTTGTGTGGGGTTTTTTTTAATCTTTATCTCGGGTACGAGTGAATATTTGTCGTAAGAGCAACAGATATGAACAAATTATCAGAAGCGATCGACAGAATAAATAATGAAAGAAATTAAAATATAGTAGATAGATTAGGATGAGATAGAAGGATAGAAGAAAGGGAATAGAAAGAAGAAAAAAAAAGAGAAAGATGGACATGGAGAACAACGGAGAAAGGGAATACAAAATAGAAGAAAGAATAAATAGAAGAAAAAAAAGGCATTAAAATCACTCGAGTAAAAACCTTTTTTTCTGTTTGACCGAGATTAGTTAATTACAAGATGCTAAGGCGTAGCTCATTACGAGCTTAGCTAATTAAAAGATGCTAATTCTGAACACTTGAGTGCCTTACTCTGTTGTGTTTGCAAGCTCATAAACATTAGTTTCCCTGTTTTTTTCTTTCTTTCTTATATAATATAGACAGCCTGATTATCATTGGCTCGGTCCAGGTGGGGTTTTCTTTGTTACAATTGAAACTTTCCACTTCTTATTGTGTCAGACTAAAGGCAGCTCTCTGTTCATTCGCCATCAGCTTGGGTTTGTCTTGAAGGCATTTCTAACTCGAAAGAAATTCGAAAAAAATAAACCACGTGTGATCTACTTTCCAGGGTCACCATAGGCCTCCCCCCTTTGTCCAATAGGTAAGTAATTTATCAAAGATATATTTTATCGGTCGTAATGCCCGTTATCGGTTTTGACCTTTGTGACCTAGATATTCAATTGAAGATTAGAGCTGATACGACTGTTTCGCAAAAGTTGATTTTACTTCACTCCTTCCCTAGAGAGCAACGAAAGTACACTTGCGTAACTTTCGGGTACGTGAACAAAAAAAAAAATAAATAAAAAAATGAGAGAATGTGTTTGCGCACGTGTTGGAGATAAAGGGGGATAACTGCACGATTTCGTGACAAGTGAGGGAGGGGGTGCTATGTTATTCGAGGGTGGAGGTGTAGATAACCAGCTCAAGCCTGAGAACATCTGTAGCTGATGATCGAGTAGAGACACCTATCTTGATGATAGAAAGCACTGACCAGTTCTGTGAACATCCTCTATGCTGGTTGCGCCATCGTTGTAAAATTATCGCCCCTTTCTCACCTATTATGTGATTCTCTTGCAGATGTTTAGAACACTTTTTCTTGTCAGAGGAGGAATAGTTCCCTGAGGATTTCCATACGAATGCTACTTAGAAATTACTCCGCGAAATATAATCGTTTATAGGTGAGGGGCGGGATGGCCAGGGTGGCGCATTGGTCGGGTGTTTGTCAACAATGCAGCGAAGACAGAAAGCCATAGGTTAGGGACAGATGCGTACGAGTTTACATTTCTTTCCTTCCATCTTTCTGATTGTCTTTGTGGCTCTCTCCCTATCTTTGGGGTTGCGTCCCTTTCTGTCTGTTTTTCTCTCAAGTTCATCTCTGCCTGATGCTGGGTTTAAAAGTTGTGAATGTCTGAAGATTTGAAAGTATGTGAATGTGTGGATACTTATGTATTTTGATGTGTCGTCACATTTAAATTTTGGGTTGTTTCTTTAGTGTATCGGTGATCAGTATTTCACGAAGAGGTTGTAAAGTCATTGCATTTGTTAACTTCATCCTGCCTGTCTGTCTACCCATCCAGCCAACCATACATTAATTCACCTCTACCTCTAGAATCGCCAGTCTCTAATTCCTTGGATCAAAAACAAATTCATTAACTTCTTTTCTCTTCCGTTACACATTTATCTGAGATAAATTTCTATCTGTCGATCTGTCTTTATCTGACATTATTTTCATGGTCTTATTCGAACTCCTTTGAGTGCTCTTTCTGCACAACCATCGATTCAAACGGAAGTCTCCCTCCTCCTCTCAAAATCTTGCGCAGTTTTCCTCCAAGGCCTTTCTTCGCGGACACGTGACCAGGCCACGCCCATCAGCCATCTCTTACATCCTCCTCAGCATTCAGATTCCCGTGACCTCCATGATCCACCAATCGCTTTTTTTAGAATCCTTATCACTAACAGACCAAACATCTTCATCAACCCACATTAAACATCTAGTTCAGCTCACTGCTTTTTTTTCCTCTCTTCTTCTGTCACTCGGTGATTTATAGTCTTATGAAGCTTTTGTCGGTTTTATTAAAAATGTGATTTCTTCTGTAAGTTAAATGTCTTTTCGTATCTCTTTTTGTGACAGTATTCCTCTTTCATGTCCCTTATTCATTATTAATGTGAACATTCTCTTTTTTTTCCTTGAAACTTGTTTGTCACACGACTTTCCTATTGTGTCACTATTTATGTCTTATGATCCACTGTCATGAGTATATTTTAAACACAACGCGATCTGTTTTTCATGTCCGTTTTATATACTCATTACCTTACATCTAAAAATACAGAAAATTCAGTAACAGTGATATTAAATGTTTCTGGAACCATCTAACAGTTTTAAGTATTAGACATTTAGTTTTTTTTTCCACAAAGATTTGAGTCTACTCTGCAAGTTGTAATAATGTCAAGAATGTGTCTACTGAATCAGACGGGCAAATATTTTAAATGATGTACGTTGAACCAAAAAAATTGAAACAATTAGTCATTTATTTCCTGCATTTAAAAGTTAGCTTAGCATGAATGATTGCCATCGGTCGACACAACACACAATGACCTGACAACCTGGCAGAGACCGATTCGAATCCAATGACGAGATCCATACCAGGACATATACCACTGTATGAGTATATCTGTAGCCGCAGATGAAGAATTGAGGACATGTTCAAGATTAAAGAGACCCTGTCATTATCGCCGAGCCGTTCTGGCAAAGTGACATAAGGTCAAGGACGCTGATGACAAGGTCACCCTGCCTGGAGACCGACGAATGTGAAACTCTTGCACGAAAGTAATCTTCTGTTGTAAGCAGCGAGCTCAGACACGAAATAACATGTCATCATGTTTTTTTTAAATTTATTTTTGAAGGTACAGTAATGATTATAAAGAGTAAAGCAAAGACAAAGGGTGTATAGCCTTCTTGGAGTGAGGAGCGATACAGTGTAAAGATTCATCTTTAATAGGTATTTGGTGAAATAATAATAGTAATACAATTACTACAACTACTACTACTACTAATAATAATAATAACAACAACGTGGATACTTTTTAAGTCCTATCAGTGATAAAGCTGGACTTCGTGTTAGAAAGAAGAAGCATGGGGAAGCCCTATCCAGGCCTCAGTCCGCGACACCATTGAGTTCTCTGATTACAAGGCTACTTGACCTCCGATAAACACGTTTGTAGCACTTCCATACATAAAACTGTCCGTAGGTCCCAATCAAGTTTTGACATTACCTGCCATATTCGCGTCTCAATAAATAAATTAATTAATTAATAAGACGCGAAGACCTCAGCAAACTAGTTTTAGGGTCAAGGCTGTGCAGGACATGTCGGGTGTAAGGATATTTTTAGGTGATGTCATGGGGACATGGAACCTACATCTGCTCCCCGTTATCTTTCAATAGCTCTTCAGCAAATAATCTCTGGTCGAAAATATTTAAACTAAGTAGGGAGTGAGTATCAACTACTGCATGATGCTGATGCTGATGCTGATGATGACGATGACGACGAAGACGACGACTTATTTTATAGCTCACTTTCATGCCCATGAAGTGAAGCTCAGTCCCCATTATAAAGATACTCGAAACACAATTCATAAGAAAGTCAAAGAGCACAATGGCGATAGCTGAAATCTCAGATAACAGAACATTATGTGGTAAAGTGCAGAATAAATAGTGAAGTTCTCTGTAGCATGAATAATGAAAGGCTTCTTGTGTAGATAAAGCAATCATAAGGAAGGTGTTGATCGATGTGACAATGAGGTTAGCAAAAGAGAGATCACTCCGATCTGATAAAAAGAAAAAAAATAAATAAAAATTTTTTCTCGAGGCAGTTGATAGAGGTTTAGTAGCAACAGTACTTCGTCATATGAGCAGTCCGTCAGTACTGAACAAACATTGGGAGTATCACGATTTTTCAAAGTACCAGAACTACTTACTTCATCAAAGCCTTTATTGAAGAACTGTTTACAGTTTATTAAGAACTGGATCATTGAATTACATACTTTATTTAACCACTTTAAGGTACAATGAATATGAAACTATTAACTGTCTAGTTTCAGAGTCATCTGCAACGCTCGTGTCTGTATATAAACACATATAACTAGGTATGTATAAATATTTGGGATCTGAGTATATAAATTCAGATGCATATAAACACAGTTATAAACTCTTACTCGCGTGTGTATAGACACAAATAAAGAAATATTGAATAAAAACATTAAAATATTCAGAATCCAACAACAACAAATTCAACAACAATAACAACAAAAATAGTTACAAAAAAGAAATGTGAAGCTGATATCAACACATGTTTTAAACTGTGTTTAAAGAAAACCAAGGAGTGTCCACTTCTGACAGCAGCAAGAAGGCCTCACAAGGATTGCTACCTGCCAGTGCATACAACCTGGAGTCCCTGTAATTGATACCGGTAATGGTCTGGGTGCAAGATAAGGTGTGGTGTAGCACCGGCCAGTCCTTGAGACCTTTCCGCTGGTGACGTCACAGAGGCGGGTGTCGGGTGTCGGGTGTCGAGGGGGGGACGCTAGCCACAGACGACCAGATAAAGGGAGCGGAATTCTTCTGTCACCGGGCGTCCAGTCAGACAACTTTTCTATTTGGGATTTGCCTGTCATGTGGACGATATCATGCAACTGCGGCCTGCCCTGTGCAAATCCATTCTTTTTTTAATTTATGTTTTTTTGTTTGGGTAATCTCTGTCGTGGTTTTCGATCACAAGCCCGAGTTTTCTCTTTCCTTCCAGAGTCTTGGTTCTATTTTTTTTATTACTGTCTTTTGCTCTTTCATTCATGGTGTATGTATATTTATCTGTCTGTCTTCCACTTCATTGCTTTGATCTGTCTGTTCGTCCGTCTACTTCACTCCCGCTATTTTTGTCGTTTGTGCCCTGCTTACCAGTATACATTTTCTTTGTACGATTCTATTCCTTTAATGGCTCTCAAACATTTTAATCCAGGAGTAAGATGAGTATGACATTCTTGTCCAAAGGTTTTCTAAGTTCTCGGGAACCTCTATCTTGTTATAGAGAGACAGGTGACACTTGGGGAAAGAGCAGGTTTGAGGAAATCAGTTTAATTTGTCTTTAACTTAGATAGGTCAATTTTTTTTGGAAATTTTGACAGAAATGTGCTATTTTTGTTTATTATACAAAACATAAAATACTACCTCATAAAACAGTTTACATAAAACAACATAGACACAGGAAAAAGCACATCTCAGGCAATGTACACAAAATCTTTCATCAGCCTCTTATCATACCCTACCCTAAACAAAAATAAGCAGCTAACCATAGAAGCATAGGCTATGTTAGTCCCTAACCCTATAGCTGTACCTTACACAAAGAGAGATAGCTTTTATGAACAGCAATCATACTTAGAAATATTTATATATACATAAACAAACATACCAACCACAATGACATACTAACAAATATGGTGTAGGCAATTACAGATAGTGCCATTATTTAAGAAGTGACATGGCTAAATGAGAGCCACTGTTTCCAAAAGGATATCTGTGAGCCGTTAGTAAATGCCACATATTGCTCCACAATATATCATGACTTTAAAAATGGCCTAAACTTATCCACTGTTGGTATTGCCTTCAGGAACCTGCAGGTAAACATGTTATCATCACTCCTAACAACCTTTCCCATAATGCCAGTCCTTTTTCACACCCTTCCTTTTGCAATATCATGTTACTCTCAGCTCTAGCTCTTGTTATTTGGTTCCTCTTTGTGTTTTCTTTATTTGATTTTATTCTTTGTTTAGTATGGCTGTTTATTCTTTTATAGTTCATGTGTTATTTGTTTTCCTGTCCCTCGTATACTGTCCATGTTTTGTTCTTGTTCTTAAGCGCTAAGAGCATGCTCCTTAGGAGTGTGAATATGAGCTTTACAAATTTTGTATTATCATTATTATTATAAAATTTTGCTAGAAGAATAATGAAGTTCAAAGGCTTGTCAACCCTTTCAGTTCTACCAATATCAAACAACACAATTTCTGTACAGATCCTAACTTCCTCTGAATAGTTCTGGTTATTTAACATATTCCATAGTTGGTCCCAAAAGCGTTTACTTAATAGACAGTGCCAGAATATGTTTTCAATGGTTTCATTGTCCTGCTTACAAAAACAACAAAAAGGAGATGTAGAGTGCATACATTTAAAAAGAAACGAGTTTGTGGGTAGGATCCGATGTAAAATTCCTATCTGAAACCATCTCAATGGGGTAGCTAAAGTAGTATTAAAGGGATTTAAAAATATATATGCCCAGTTACGTTATTTAAATCCCACCTCCCCATTTCTGAGTGCAGATGGATACACTTTATTGCCTTGAATAATGTTTGAAAGTTTTATTACCTTTTCTTATAATAGCCCATCCCCTATTAACAGGTTCATTCTGAGAGACTAACAGGTGATTGCACTTCATTTGATATTGTGTTGTGGACTGTATCAGGCACATGTAGATTAAGGAATCTGTGCATTCACTCACTATCTACTTTAGAAAGCTCTCTGCAGTCATTTTTGTGAACCTTTAAAACGGAGATCTTTACATTATCCTCCGATCTTTTACGACTAGGCTTGCATCAAAATTAGAAGAATCTGAAACAGGTTTCTGGTACAAAGCTAACCCCGAGGTGAAGCTACCTTTGCTTTATGACTATTGCCCCAAGGCTGCAAGCGCTACCCGTCGACCCTCGGATGCCTTTTGCTCTCCGCACTCCTGGACTGAACGTTGTCTGCCAACGAGGGCACTACGTACACCCGTACGAGGTCAAGCGATACCCCGGGTGAGCAGCTTAGTGAATAGGTCAGGAGTGCAAAAAGCCGAAGGTCACTATGGGGCTGCCGTTGCCTTTGCTCTGGCGGACTACTATCTTGGGTGCAGAGGCTGTGTCGATGTTTATCTAACCTTCTGTACACGGGGTATGTGTTCAGGACGAAGCCTCACATGGAAGCCAAAACTCGAGCAGGTTGAAAATACCGTGACAAATGACAATTTTTTTCACATCTAGACATCGATAGAAGTAAAAGAAAATGAAACATTGTATTAATTCAAAACAGTGCATTAAAAAAGCAGATATGTACAAACATGTAGGGTTGATATCTGAGTTGACAAGGATTTTCTTTTTGGCTATAACACAAACAGTATGTGGTAGTTCATTTTGTCAGTGCGAGTGATAGGTGTTTAAGCTGGGTCATTGTTAGCCATTGTACAAGTAGCTGCAGATTGAGACTTTCTTCTGTACCTGTTCAAAACCTTATTTTTCTTTTACTTTATTCCCTTTGCTTTTAGAAACTATTGTTCTTGATTGTTAAAAAATCTTTTAAATATACATAAAACACCAAAATATAAAAAGAGGCAAAAATATAGTGCTGCCATGCAATGTAAAACTCCGAATAGGCGTAGGTTATTTAATATTTTAAAATGATTATGTCTGGCAGATGCTTTCATGCAATCATATTTGTATATTAAAAATGTAGTACTAAAAATAATCTATTATTAGAAAACAATTTTTTTTTGCCTTTCCAGTGATATATTTAGCAACTAGTTTTAGTAGTATCACTTCGGGACAACAACGACATAAAATGTCCCCACTACTACTACTGCTGCTACTTCCACTACCGCTGCTACTACTACTACTAATAATAATCAATGAGATTTTGTTTATTATTTTCGCCTATTATAGCCTATGACCGGCAACATACGGTGGATTCCTCTTTCGAACTCCTGTGAATGGGTTTTGTTAATGTTTAGTGTTCGAAAAGCTTCTAAATTGATTGGGTTGAGCAGATAAAGCAACACGAGAGTTCTAACAGGTCACGGACTTTAGAGTACATGAAAGTGTTCTTGTTTCAACAAGTGTTTTAGTTTGTGTTCCAAGTGTTCTAAGGTGTGCTTGGAATAAATGTACACTTCAGCAGTAAGGTAAAGAGAGAAAATAATATGGAAGGTTCGAAAGGGAATAAGAGAAATATTAAAGAAAACATGAGAGAGAGAGACATACACTTAGGAAAGCCAGAAAAGGGTAAGGACATTTCACACCCTGAAAGCCGATATTCAAATACACCTTGCGCAAAACACCTCTCGTACACTCCAGTCTTTTGATGCCCGGCCGTTCACGAGAAAAGAAAGAATTTGAATTGTTTTCTCAGCGATCACCTGTCTTCAAAACAGGCCGAAAATATTATCAAACGATGTGAAATCGATGACAAGACTGGGTATCAGGATTTGCCACAGATTCCGGCAGCTGTGTTGCTCCCAGCGACAAACGCGGTGAGACCTTGGACGACATTATTCACGCATGCGCATTGTGTGCATCCGCTGGAAGAAAAGTGGTGGCCACCTCATCCTTATTGTGAGAAAAAAAAAAAAAAACCCAACTCATTTCGTTTCGAAATGTCCCTCGGGAATTATTCTTTATTTTCAGATTTCTTCTGAAAGGGGAACACGTTATGGCGAAATAATGAGGCAGGAAACTAGGTTAATATGAGATTTATTCCTATCAATACTTATTTTAATGAGAAAAAACAAGGCTGTTTTGCTTGGAAATTATTGAAGGATAAAATGTGTGCTAAATCAAGAATTATAAACAAAACAAGATTTTGTGAGAAGATAGCAAGTACCCCATAACCTTTTGCCATTTATTTCAACACATCAAAATTCATCTGAAAACTTTGCTATCATAGTGTTTTCTTCGACATAGCAATTGTTTAGAAATAGTAAGTAAATAACATTGCAAATCTGTCTGTAAATCCACTGATAAACTGTTCTGCCTATCATGCAGTGGACGGACTCCTTGCCTGGTCATGGTTCTCAAACCGCTTCAGTTCCCGAATATCGTTTCCGTACAGCTTTAGTTCACACTCGTTATTTCCTTTCAGATCTACATCTTGTCCAGAATGTACAACGCCGCACGTAGAGCTCTCTACTCGATATCTTGACCGAAATTTTAATATCGAGGAAATTAATCAAGGAATCAGTAATTTTTTTTAGCTGTTGATTACAAACGGTGAGATTTTCCTCCTGAGACTCTGACACCAGCTATACATCACGTGACCTTCCCTGAGAGAGAAGCACGGCAGGGGCAGATGAAATTGGCGTGGGTGAGTTGAACCAGAGTTGGATGAAAATGCCAGACAAGGAAGTGAGTCATCAGGCTTCTGAAGATGACATAAAAATATCCTTTCTGTTGTCATGGTGTGCGCTGTAATTGGTGAAGTGCAGCAAAGAAATGCAATCTTTCTTGGCAGACTTCAGGGCATGGGTAGATAATTGGTCCACAAATTATCCCCCGTATATGACGTCATAGGAACAGGACACATCTATAATCCTGTAGTACCCTGTAACATTAAACAACAGTACAAAGCGCACATAAATAGGTAGGTGGATAGATAGATTGGCGGATGGATAATTTCCCACTACGCGATAGAGAGCGTGTACTACATACCCATATCTCGTCTTAGTATCAGGTCAGACCGACCAGGTACAATCCCCTTTCTAACCTTATTGACCAGCAGGATATAAACTATGGGTTGCATAACACACCCCCTATTGCTGCACTTTGGCTTACTTCATAACGATCCAATAAATCAGTCCCCACGACTGATTAGTCAGATATTTCGGGGTCACGCGGGTTAAGCCTTGTCTGTGGAACACCCAACCAGTTTGACCAAAGGTGAAAGCTGGTGTGTGAGGGGTGCGCTGTTGCTTGGCACATTCAGAATGCGGACGCAGCTCTTTCCCCTGGAATGATCCTCAGACCGTCCTCTAACCTCACCCCAGTGTCTTTCCACCCCAGGTTCACCCCGATGATAGACAAAACTGTCACCGCAAATTTAGAATTCGGTGAATGTATTTGTGTGTATGTGTGTGAGTGTGTGTGTGTGTGAGTCTGTGTGTGTGTGGGAGGGGGGGAGAGGGGGGACATGGGGTGCGTGCGTGTTCGAATTTTTTAAAGGAGCTCGCTTGTAAGTAGATAGGCAAGTCTTCGCACTTTCATTCCTTACTCTTTGTCACGTGAAGCCAATTTTGAAATCTGATTGGCCGTTTGTAGCACCATCATGCTGTCGGTGACATACCTCAGAATTTCTTCGGGACCTGAGTAAAATAGGTGCATATACATTTGGGTGTGAAAATGTTATCTTCAGATGGCAGTGCACTTATTCACCCGGTAAACATTGCCGCCATCTGTAAACCTGATTGGCTGATGCGAGTGTCATCATGCTGTCATTGACTCATCCCAATTTCAGTCAGACGAGTTAAAACAGTCCAGGTGTTTTCGAGTACATCAGTCTGAAAATGTTATCTAGAGAAGTCATTCCACAGATATTTACCCAGTAAACAACAGATAAGTTTCAACGTACTTCACTCGTCACTTTAAAAATCTTGTTACACGCCACGCCTTGTCATATCTCTTATTACTGAAAGGAGTGACAAAAAATTGTTAGATAATCAGTTCGTTCTCTTTCTGTCCTTTAACCTCTTTTTTGCAAGAAGGGGAGCCGGGTGGGTTCGATCAACTTTAGCGAAGAAACGAGAAAAAATCCCTCATGTCTTTCTCCCTCTCTCTCTCTCTCACCAGCGTAAATCAAAAGGAACTGAAACATGTGGATCCACGTGGACTGTGGTGTCTTCCTGCGAAAAGGAACCAAAGCTACCAAAATGTCGGGGTAATCCCATTGAAACTTACAATGATTTACGCTGGAAGAGAACAGAAGAGAATTTGTTTGTTATTCTTATTCTTATTACAACAAAGTAAAACAGTCTTTGAACTCTTTCCAGGGTTTGCCTCCATGACTGTACCCGTTTATGTGGCTGAGGCTGCTCCACCCGACATCCGTGGTCGTCTGGTAACCTTGAACCAGCTCTTCATCACCATCGGCATCCTCATCTCGAGTATCATCGCTGGCGCCTTTCACGAGGTTCCAGAGGGGTGGAGGTGAGTATCCTCCCCCATTAGATAACAAAAATAAATTCTGTTCTGGCATGTCCAGGGCATTTTATTTTTACTGACTGCATTTTGACAGCTTTCAAGTTGAGAAACCCTTAATATCTTCCGAAACGTGGAACTTCTTCTGGCATGAAACTCCAACAAATGATTCAAGTATTATTTACTGTTTCTTTTGGAAAACATAAACGCTCTATTTCTCCATTTATTTTCCAAATTTCATGATTTATTTTATCAAAGCGTCACTCACTGGATTTAATATTTTTAAATTCTCAATTTGTTGGTTTATCATACCTCTCGACACTGATATTTCATTAGATGCGAATCTGTGTTGCTGCCCAACTTTTGCACTTCCAAGATGTTATTCATTGTTCACAGGTACATGCTAGGGTTGGCAGCTATCCCAGGAGTCATTCAGTTTATCGGTTTTATGTTTCTACCCGAGTCACCCAGGTGGCTGATTTCCAAGGGACGAACGGTGAGTTTTACGTGTACTAATCTAACCGATATCAAATCATTATCTGCCTTTTTAAACTTCAACTTCAATTTGTCTCTCTTGTCGCCTATGCAAACACAAAATTGTTATATTGTCATCATTAGTCGTTGACAATTAGCGTTTGTCCTTTTGCCGTCATTTGGTCATTTGTCATTGTTCGTTGTATTGTCACTTTCAGTTTTAAAGGTAAAGAAGTCTAGAATGAAATTTAATTTAATATTTGTATCACGCAGCATCACTGGAGAAACAGATTTCTGTGCTTATAAACAAACAATAGGATCACAGGAAAACGAAAAAACAAAAAACATTAGCTGTAGCTCACAAAACACACTCAGTCACTGGAATCAACAAACTTCAGGAAATAAAACAAAGTGTGAACTTCGTGTCCAGAAATACATTTGTTTAATTAGAAATCTGTCTACAGCAGACGCCGCTGATTAGCGATTTTTGTGTGTGGAATAGACATTTAGGGTCACATCGCGTGTCGGGTCACGGTGAACTCCGCGCGTGAGTTCCTGCATGCACGCCCTCTGTTTGTCATGCGCTTAATCTCGATTAGTTGTCGGTGATTGAGATAATGAGTGCTGTAGAGGGCGCTGCGAACTTTGCAATGATATGCTTTCCTCAGGTTCATCTACTGCATAAAGTGCACGGCCGCTTGTTCAGTCAACGCTACACATGTGTCAGCTCATGAACTCAATGGAGTGACCGTTCGTGTGTGTGAGTGCGTGCGTGCGTGTTTTTTTCTGACTGTTACATACATCCAGTCATTTCTTCATTAACCATAATTTTTGTGTCTTCATCACCGCGTCACTACCACGACATGACTTGTCTGACCTTTGACCCAGAGCCATCTGTCTCCATTACAGGAGGACGCCCGTAAAGTGCTGCAACGCATTCGAGACAGCGACAACATCGACGACGAGCTTAAAGAGGTCGTAGAGGCAGAGTCAAGCTCACAAACTGGTCAGTGGATAACACTCTCTCGACTAAACAGGCCCTCGGCTATATTCTCTCAGTTTCTTATAGTGAATGCCTTAACTCCCACATCTCGATGCCTGTCTTCTGAGGACCTGGATGCTTGTTTTCTTATTTTTTTAATTTTAGGAGAGGTCGATGTATTTTTTAAATATTTTTGGGAAGTTGTTTTGTGGAAGAGGTGGTTGTGTTTTGTCTTTGTTTTATACGAGGATAAGTAGTGGGGTTGGGTAATTGATGACTTTGAGAAGAAGATGGCGTGCTGCTGCATAACAATGACAAGCAGTCGTGTTCACTGACCTGACATTTCATTATGGCGAGAGAGAGAGAATGTGTGTGTGAGAGAGAGAGAGAGAAAGAAAGAGAGAGAGAGAGAAAGAGAGCGTGCATCAATTTGTCTCCTTGCGCGCAGTAGTGGCGCAGGATCTTCCATCAGTCTGCATCTGAAATATAACTGATACAGCAAAGACGCACTTTTTTTTTAGAACGAAAAGAGCACAAAAAATGAAGAGAAGAAGGAAAGAAAAGACCACGAAGAACGATTACAAAATGCTCATTAAGACAACATGAAGAAATAAGAAGAACACGAAAAAGAACAATTTACAGAACAAGAAGCAAAACAAAATGTCCAAGAGCTTGACATATGGACAAGATGGCTGAGCGACTGAGTGTCTAACAGAGGAATAGTTCTCAAGGCTGCTGGCTGGCTGACGATGGTCAGACTGGACATGTGACACGCTGTGACGTCCGTAACCTTTGGAGAGTAAACACACGTGACATTCGTTGCTTCCACCTGACGTTCTCTGCACATAAAACTTTTCTGCACTCAGATCAGTTGGCCCTGGAAATCGAAAAACAAAATCCTTCTTCAAGTAAAATCAATTCACTTTTTCGACGTGTGTATGAATACATAATTTGGAATTAGTCCCGGTCCGTACAATCCGTCCAAGCGGCGTAACATTAAGATGTAAATCAGAACTTTTGCGGTTTGCATTTGTTTTTTGTTTTTTTTATCAAACCTGTTAACGAAAGATTTGCTTTGTTTGCTTTCTTCTTGAAACCCAGTGTTTACCATGCTTAGAGTAAAGCAGGAAATAGTGCACTAAAACGACATTTTGGATTTCTTTGCAAGTGCTTATCTAACACTTACCTTCACCGCGCATTTCCTTTCTTTCTGCTCTATTCGGTTGACCAGGGGCAAACAAATATGAACGATCTGAACAGCATGATAAATAACATGACAGAATTCATGATGACACCTGATACCGCGTTAAAGCACATTCTTTGCTTACCCGGGGTAAATATTTAAACAAAATTAAGCAAATATTGGATTCTGACAAGTTCAGGTTTCTTCACCATTACTCGGAAAAAAGAATTTCAAGTAAAGTTAGTTTCCTGTTCTAGTATAATTGAGGAGGAAGATGTAGAATCGCTCGCTTTTCTCGGTGCCACTCTTTACTCATTAACTCATCTGTGCCTGCCGTCGTCTCCAGGGTTCGTGCTGGGCGAGGTGCTGAGGACACCGCACGTGAGAAAGGCGCTGTTCATAGGAAGTGGCCTGCAGCTCTTCCAGCAACTATGTGGAATCAACACTGTGATGTGAGTATTTATTTCGCTTTTTTTTTTCTTTACTGATCTTATTTCTTCGTCTTTGCATTTCTATTCTTATTTCTATTTTTCATTTTTATTTTTTATTTTTTTTTTACTTTTTCTTTCTTTGTTCTTTTCTTTCTTTTTTTCTTTCTTCATTCTTTTCTTCATTTTTTTTTACAATTGAGAAAAGTTGATAATCTGTTTTGACAGTATGTGAGAATTTGGGAATGTGACGCTGTTACCAAGCGTCAAAGAATAAATTTGGCCAAGTTCGGCAAAGATTTTTATTTTATGTTAAAAAAATTGGTCACGTTTGTCTCATTTTGGGCGGTCACGAACTACAGGAATTCAATCACATTATGTCTGCTTAGCATGCTTGATAACAATGACTCAACACACACACACATGCAATCACATTATGTCTGATTAATATG
>SRHC01002426.1:60353-101194 GCA_004794325.1 Pomacea maculata
GTTCGGCAAAGATTTTAATTTTATGTTAAAAAAATTGGTCATGTTTGTCTTACTTTGGGCGGTCACGAACTACAGGAATTCAATCACATTATGTCTGCTTAGCATGCTTGATAACAATGACTCAACACACACACACACACACATGCAATTACATTATGTCTGATTAATATGCTTGATAACGACTCCACACTCACACACACATGCAAGAACGTGCTTCACAGTTTTCACATAAACCGTTTTTATCGTGTAAAACGTGGTTGTTATGCTAAGACACTGGCAGGGAAGGGGATGTAAAAAGAGGTGAAGGCAAAGGGAGACAAACGAGGAGTTCAAGAGAAGATAAGCGAGAAGCCAGGGGGTTTGACAAACAGCTTCCGCACACGCGGGTCTATTTGTGGCCATTGTTTGTGTTTGGGATTAACCACGTTTGCCGGCCTCCTCTTCCTGGACACGAAGAGCTAAATGTCGCTGCCTACAAACATCCCTCTCGTGGTTCATGAAAGTAATCCGCACATAAATCCCTTTTCTGAGTTTGAGGCGAAAATCAAATTTTGTTCCTTTTTTTTTCTTTCTTTCATTTGTGCTTTCTTCCTTCCATCCTTTTTTGCAGTTTGTGTTCTCTTTCTTCATTTTTCAGTCAGTCTTTTCTTCCCCTCTCTTTTTGTCTTCATTCTTGTATTTTTACTTTCATTTTCTTTGTTACTTCTTTCTTTTTTCATAACCTCATTTCTCTCCTTTCGTGCGTCATTTCTACCCGATTTTTTGTATTCTCTATTTATTTGCTTGTTTCTTCGTCCTTGTTTCTTTTTCGTTGTTCTTTTATTGTTCCTTCCTTTCAATTGTTTTCTTTTTTTCATTTCCTTGGTGTTTTCTTCTTTCTTCTTTCCTGTTTTTCTTCTTGTCTTTTTCCCTTCCATCCTTTGCCTTTTTCTGTTATTCCTTCTTTTTGTGCTTTCTTTTTCATTCCCACTTCCTTTTCCTTCTTTCCTTTTTTTCATTCATCCTTTTGTTGTTTTTTTCTGTCATCTTATTTTCAAACAAATGCCGTAAATCACTTGAGTGTTGATGTTGTTTATGGCTCCATAATTTCCAGATACTACAGCGCCTCTATTCTCAAGCTGGCTGGCTTTCCTTCCGGCCAGGCTATCTGGCTGGTCTGCGTACCCAACGTCGTGAACTTCCTGTCCACCTTCATCGGCGTGTGGGCCGTGGAGAGGTTTGGGCGCAAACTATTGCTCGTCGTCAGCTTTCTGGGTGAGTATGCACCCAGTAGGTAGGTTGTGCTTAGCTCAAGTTCTGCCACCACCATCGCTAACACAGTCACTACTGTGTCTGTTTAATGAATGGTTAGAGATCCTTATCTGACTTCTGGGTCTTGATAACACGTGGAGAGAACGGAATCAGAACCAGCATCCTTTGACGACACATTACTAGACCTCTTCTTGGTGTGAAGTGGGGGAGGTCTACATATTTACATATGTTCGTGACCTGACAACAGTCAGCATGTCACGATCGCACGTGAGCAGAAATGTAAATGTAAAATCGAGTTGATCCCAAACTGCATTCCAAGCATCAAGGCATTACCTGAAGTTTTTGTTTTCCTTTTCTTGTTTCAGGTGTCGTGGTTGCGCTGGTCGTGCTGGCTGTTGGGTTTCAACTGTCGGCCATCCATTCCCCACCCGTCAACGTCACGTTAAGCAGCATGGGGTACAATGACTCGTGTGCTACGTTATATGAGTAAGTAGTTTTGACTCTGGGGTCTGGACACCCTTCGTAGATTCCTACTTCTTTTTCCTGTCCGTGAATAACTTAATCGATGACATTTACCAACTCTTCGTGAAGTGACTCATGATATTCTAGCAGTAACCATGCCCCTTGTACAGCAATCCATATCCTTAACCCGGTAATCCTGAGACGGTACCCAACAACCATGATGTTGGACGAAGTAACCATGGCGATTCCTTGGCAACCATGTTGCTGTACCCAGTGACCAAGCAACATATGAACCTCACCTAGTAACCACGATGTTTGTTGTACTCGGCAACCTCTAACATTTATTAACTAAACGTCAGCCATCGACTCTGTGGTACCTCAGTAACCATAACGATGTTCTCAATCATCCATGCTTTTCGAGCAGCCTAACTTTCAACCACTCGCTTCCCTTATCCGTAGCGTGTGTGAAAACTGCATCCTAAACAAAGACTGCGGCTACTGCTACGACAAGAACGACCTCCCGTCCGCCACCTGCGCGCACGCCATCGAGGACAACGAGGAGAACGCGCTTTACGGTGGCTGCAGCAAAAACACTACAGCCACCCGGAGTGGCCTCAACTGGGCCCTCGGCTACTGCCCCACCGACTATAACTCGATGGCTGTGGTCGGCTTGGCCCTCTTCGTCTTCTCCTTTGCTCCAGGTGAGCTGAATGGGTCTGGCCCACAAGGTGGCCAAACTAGCAACTTTGAATCACTTGGAAGAAGTTTGGGCCCATTTTTACAGATACAGATTAATCTTGGTGCAGATAACACGTGACCGAAAATACAACCTTTATTATCATTCAAAGTAGGTTGGTTCCCAACTAAAAGTTTCTGGCATATTAGGAACCAAATGTTGAACGATAATAAACACTGTGTTACTGTCACGTGTGAAAAGCAGATCTTGCTGCGAGGTTGAGTCGACAATTTTGATTCTTTTTATTTCCTCCTGGAAGATGGTTAATGAACTGCGATGTTGCAGGACTGGGACCTATGCCCTGGACGATCAACTCCGAGATTTACCCGATGTGGGCCAGAGGTACTGGCAACGCCATCGCCACGGCCGTCAACTGGATCTTCAACCTCATCGTCTCCTTCACCTTCCTCACTATGACGGAAAACATCACCAAGCACGGTGAGTTGTTTGCCCTTCTCAGATGACTGATGTTGACATCAGTTTAATGTCACACGTTTTTAGCCAAAGTCGTCAAAACAGTCGTCAATTGGAGCTGCAGTAACAGAGTTGTAGCACGGTCACGTGACACGAGACGGTTTGAATTCTGATGTATCTCGGCAGCCATGTTTTTGGACAGTTTCACAAGATGGTGTGCAACTAGCTTCTGGACGGTTTACCTACAATGTACATATCTTTACTGGACAGTTTTAAGACAACTAACTCCTGACAGGGTGGGTGTAGCCAGGTCCTGGGACGACAATTAGCTCCTGAATCATGACAGCTAGTTTCAAAACAGACCACGTACAACTAGTTTCTGAACAACGTATCGACAACGTACATCAGATGAATAACGAATATCAATTCAAGCCAGCTCCATACTAGAACTATCAACAGCTCTAGAAGCGAGCAGAAAGACAGAATACTCTTCTTTACCCCTTCTTTACCCCTTACTCTTCTTATTTATCGGGGTTTTTTAATTTTGTTTTGTGTTTTTTTGCTTTTATTTTCGGATTGTTATTTTTGCTTTTTTTTTTTACTTTTTTTTCTTGTTTGGATTTTTTATTTTATTACACTTTAGTTTGTTTTGTTTTTGTTTTTTGAAAGAACGGTCGCGTTTGAAATAGGGAGAAAAGATTCCAAGAAAATTAATTTTGAAAAAGACGTGAAAGTTCGCTCTCACAGTTTGTCTCGCAGTCTGTCACTTGTTACATCAGTAGTAGTATGGGCTGTCAGGGGAGGGAAGTGGGGTATTGATCCAGATAATCCTGCTTACTTTTCATTATCACCTACTTTGCAATCGTTGCAAAATCAGTGCTGGGGGCATATTAACGAGACTTCGTTTGATCCTTAGGTACTTTCTGGTTGTTTGCCGGAATATGCTTTCTGGGGATGGTCTTCACTCTCATTTTCGTGCCGGAGACGAAGAACAAAAGTCTGGAGGAGGTGGAGGAGCTGTTCATGTCCGCCTCTGATCGCAAGAATCGGCAACGACAGCGGGAGATCAAAAACAGCGTGGTCATTGAAGAAAAACCCGTCAGGAACGTCACCAACACGAGGCTTTGAGCGGATTGGTCCAGATCTTTTCATTAGGTAAGGCTGCACGTGCAGACACTAACATACACACGCGCACGAACAGACTGGCATACACACGCGCATGTACGCACCCACACACATTCCCTCATAGTAGCTATATACACCACTTTGTCCACAACCGAACACTCCACTCCACAACCATAACCACCACCACAACCAACACCACCAAATATCACAACATTTCATCCACCAAACTTAACTGCATGCGATGGTTTGTATCCGATTGTTTGCACTACGTAACTTTTCTAACCCTGTTTCGTATGTTTGACAGTTGTCAACCGTCCCATTCCCCGTAGTTGAAATCCGATGTTAACGGACTAGTGTTGTTCAGATGTTTTCTGTTGATTAGCGAATTACTGTTTCTCCAAATCTGGGTAAACACACCCCGTGCTTTATCGAGGTACCCGCCTAAAATCATACCAAGCACAGAGAAAGGTCAACAGTACAGACGCAGGATTGTACATGGATAGGTTTGTTAACAAGACATAGCTCTGTTCAAAGGTCACTTCCTTATTTCTGCACAGAGTGACGTTTGTACAGAATTGTGGAAATAGTTCTTTGCACTGAGCTTTCCAAGTCGTAAGACAATTTTTGACAAGCGAAAAATCTCCATGCACCATAATGTCAATAATTTCCCCCCAATAGCTCCACCCCCATCTGTGAAGACACATATCCACAGATTAACTGTCTTATTCTTTAAGTTTGAAAAGATTACAACTCCAAGGCGCGAACTCAATTTCTGTCTCTGTTTCAGGTTCGTGTAGGCCAAGCAAGGAGTTCTGTGTTACAAATCTCGTACATCTTCATCGAACTTAACACTTTTTTCGGACTGCATAGTCGTGAGCCCCATTCTCTGCCTCTTCAACCTTTTTTGGCCTCCTCGGTTGCTTGGCAACACCAACGTTACAGACAGCCGATGGTCACGTGACATAAACGGATGCCCATCAGCGGACATTCTTGCGTTGAGTCACTGCGTCCATGCGTGCTCGGCGACCATTGGATGAGGCAGAGGTTGAATGTGATTGGCTGGGAGACGGGACCGAATGTTGCCAGCTTCCGGAATGCACCACTTTCCAGCTTCAAGGCCGCGACATTTGGGATGCTGACTACATAGCATCCTACAGTAAATTCTAGCAATTCTAGGAAATGGCACTGAGTAGGTCTAACATTTTTATTCAAATGGAAAGGACTGCACTTGCAAGAAAGTATGTAACTATGCATGCCGTTGCCTTCAGTTATTAGGTTACCTTAAAAAGCTGCGAACTCTTGTCCACTCGCAGATGTCGGAAGTCTCTCAACTTAAAACTGTAAATTGAGTAGCACTTAACAGCCAATCACATTATCTTTATTCAAAGCCAAAACTGGATAATGATCTGCAGGTAGCGAGAAGATTTGCTGTTATTAACGACACTTCAACATTGCATGAGTTACAATAAGAAATTATTTACTAGACTCCTTCGTAGGGCCTGATTTAATGGCATGTCTCGACAGAGGTGGGGAGGGTCTGGTGTATGAGAGGGCCCGGCCGTGGTCAGTGGATTTTTTCCTCCTTCTTTTTCTTTTCAAGAAAGGTTGACGCAACATTCCTCACTCTGCGGATTTTTGTTTCTGTGGAGCGGAGTGCTACAAGTTATGATCCTCTAATATCATTTTTCCTCCTTTACTAACCACTCACTTGTAAGCAACTCGATGTTGAAGTAGTGATGTAGATGTTAGTGCACTTGTTCTAATCTTTGCAGTCTATATTACATTCCTGAATGAAATGTAAATATTGGCAATCGCATTGTAAGCATATTATTATATACTGAGAAAATAATTTACGACTACAATTACAAGGGACCGTTAGAGGTCGTCTGCTAGCTCTCGGCTGTACATATGTTTGTTATCGCTAACATGATCATGATAATGCATTTGTTACATATGCTATTCTTACCGTATTGGAAGTATCTCTCTTAGATTCTCTGTGTCTGTTTTTGATCAGATTTTTTTTTTAAGAAGAATGCGCTCTAGAGCTCATGATGAATGAATATGTGTGCGCGCATACGTGCATGTGTGTGTGTATGTGTGTGTGTCAGCGTGCGCGAGATTGTATGTATGCCAGACTATGTCTGTACATATATTTGTACCTCTGTATATGATATAATAACAGTCCATATATACTTGATCTCTATGTATATATTTTGCTTTCTTTTAAATATATATATATATATTTGTAATTTTTCTGCACAACTTCATCGGTAAACTTTCATTCTTCACGATGACTTTTTATTTTATTGCAAATTTTGGACTTTTTTTCTTTTTGGCCCTTACATTCGCTGAAGGCAAAGATAGTTTCGTAACCTAGGTAACTGGAGTGTGTTAGAACTTTTAGACTACTCTCTTTGCGCGTGTCTGGGAGAGAGAGGGTGTGAGTGTGTTAGTGTAACGGTGTGTTAGAGTGTGCGTGAGAGCGTGTGTGCGTGAAGTGAAGGAGTGTGCGAATATGTGGGAGTGTATATGAGGGAAAGTATGTGAGACTGTGTATGAATCGGTGTGTGTAAAGGTAGGTACGAGTGTATGTGTGAGTGCATTGTGTGTGTGTGTGAGAGAGAGAGTGAATGTAAGAGTGTGAGGGTGCGTGGGTATGTGGATAAGTTTGCGTGAGTGTGTGCTATAAAGTGTATGTGTGAATGTATGGTGTGCCGTGTTTTTGTATGAGTGTATATCAGAGTGTGTGATTTTATGTGTATGAATGTATATTGTGTATGTGAATGAGTGTTTCCTCACCTCCTCCCCTTCTTTATTCACGTGACTTAAAAAACACATCTGCTATGTTTGAGAAATGTTTTGCCCATATTAAAATCACAAGACACACCGTGTCACATCTGTAACACTTAAAGCTATACAATGTGAAAGAGTCTGTAAGAACTTGTTGGACATTCTGTGCCTTACCATCTTTAGGTATAGATGTACAGATGACAAAATGGGCTTTGCTTTTTATTCAGTCTCCGAACAAACTATATGCTAACTATAATCTGCCTAAAAATATTAACCAGACAAGTTTACTTTAAAGAAAACTCTCAGAACACTAGAAGACATTCCAGAAGGTGCACGTTGAGCACTTCTTTGAAAGCACAGGAAAATGTTTGTTGAGGTGACTGAGTGCGTTCCTTTATTAGTCAAATGAGACGGTAACGTGTACTTGTTCACATGTGCCTAGTGGAAAATGAGAGAGTGTACTTGTTTCGCTGGTGGCTAGTGAAATCAGTTTGTCATTTGACAAATACATGTTTTCAATGTAGTGCACATTTTTCCTCTTCACTCTTGATTACGGTGGATGTTGCTCCGAGCCAGTTCAGAGTTTATTCTCCCATCGAATCTTCAAATTATTTTATTTCTTCCTACATAATCAAAAACTTTCACATCATATCCACAATCTGTGATCCAATAGCCTTATGATAATTACTATTTCTAATAAATATCTAGCCACACTGACTTTTACACATATTTTTTTAATCGGAAAAAGTGCCTAGTTGTTTACAAAGCGATGAATTCAGCAACACAATCTTATTTTTTATTTAGTAATCTTCTTCTTAGCCTAGACAGGTAACGAAAAAGTGATCTTTACTCACGCACAGCCAAGGTCATGGCTGTCACACCCTGAGCCTGGTTGCAGACTACCGTCGCTAGGCCATCTTTGGCCATTGACTCATTGACCCAGTGAGAGTACTCGTATATTTTTGTCATTAGTAGCAGAATTTTCGTCGCGAATGCACGTGGTACACGGAGAAGGGTAAGGCAGGAAATAAGAGTCGCGACTCAAAAAAGGAATAATAATAATAAATCCAGGTCTAAAGAGTGACCAGCAGAGACATAAAAGTCAAGGGAGACAAGTAGTGGCTGTAGTAAAGGGAGATAATACCTCAAACGAAGGTAGTATAGAGGGAAATTTTCAAGGGAGACACGAGAAAACTGAACGTACAACTGAAAACAGTCGGCCAATGGAGAAGATTTATGGTTTGGTGTGTTTGTTAAAAAAAAAAAAAAAAAAAAAAAGAAAAAGAAAAAAAGTCGATCCTTTCATGTTTATTAATAAGCAGATCGGAAATGCCAGTCATGCAAAATGTAAAATCGGAAAACGATACTGTAGACAACCAGAATTTATTTCAGGAAAATTCCATCCAGAATTGCAGGTCAAGATATGTCAGAAGGTAATGTGGCTGACCTTCAGCGAACAAACACGCAAAATATGATCACCATTGTCATGTGACATTGTCATTGTCACAGGACCGTGCACGTAACGGCTTAACGTACGTCACTGTGCCGTACTGCACACGTTTCTGTAGAAAATGGTGGACAGTAGGTCGCGAGGAAGACCTGTATTTGTAGCTGCCTCGCAGCTCGGCTCCGTAATGTGGCTACTTAGGCAGCTAGGGAAAGCAAGAAAAAAGTCTCGTGATTGATTAAAGAAGATTTATTTGCTGACAAGGATGCGTGTGAATATTCTGTTAAGCTGTCCCTTGGACCCTCTCGGCTAAGAGCTGTTTTGGGGCTGTCTATTCACAGCGAGGCAACATATAATTTGTGTAACATTAACACATCTCTTTGTGATTAAAAATTGTATATATTTAAAGCTGGGATTTCTTATCTTGATGTTGTGTGATGGTAATGAAGTTGAGAGAGGAGCAGAAGTACGGCAGGGTAGGATTTGGGGAAAGGGGTGGAAAAGAGCGAGAGAAAAGGGGAGTAAACACCAGGGACGCACATAGATACATTTACACACACACACAGGCAAACATACATGATGCCTTCAGACAATCTCTCTCACTCGCACACGCACACACACAAAGTATGCACAGACACACAAATAAATTTACAGTGAGTCTAAATATAAATTGTCGATATGTTCCATGAAAAAAGTGAACTTGAACAATTCTGTCATGGAATGGTACTTCTTGTCTTCCACAAGAGGCAAATTCACAAAACTCTCTCCACTTGCTTAGTCTGCAAATGCTAAACTTATAAACTGACTCTAACAACCCCAAAAAAGGTGTCCATGGACTTTTGTGCTTTTTTCTGTTTTTCCCCCATAGACCACACTAACACGCACACTGCTGATGTAAGATTTTTTTAATTATTCGTCTCTGAATTTTGTTTGCTCATTTAGATAAACTTATAAAGTGGTTGCAAACAACAAATCAATGCATGTCCTTTAATACAGATGTTTTCATTCATGCAAATTCACACAGAATTCTGACTTACACATCATTTTTCCCTCTTTGTTTGTTTCTACACACACTCTCTCTTACTCATCTCTTTATGATGTATGAAATACTTATTTTTGATTCTACTTCTTGAATTTCAAACAGGAACTGTTTACTATTACCTATGACGGTCATTTAAACTTGCAATTTATTGAACATAAGCAAGTTATCCGCAATAAAAAAAATCTTACGAACAGTCAAGTTGCTGTAAAAGATGACTAAAATAAAAGACAACGAAAAAAACGAATAAGCAACATCTGAATATCCATTCAATGCTTTGTTCGTTGTCAATTGTTCAAGATAGGCAATTTTGGTTGGCTTCATAAATGAAATTTATATCTTTATTACCTCCCATCTTATAGGGGGCATTGAATATCATCCTCTGACCTTTTCAGGTCGTTGGGGAGCGAATTGTTAAGAAATCTGACTCTTATCGGATCCAGCTTTAAGTGTTGGCGGTGCTCATTTCCACTCGTGTGATTGGGTGCAAGTAATTTTTTCTCTCTGTCTGATGGATGGATAAAGCCCCTTCATTTTCGAAATACATCCGGTTGTAAGAAAACAAGTTTGCACCCCACTAGACCTTTAACATTGTCCACTGTCTTGTCAAATCACGTGAAGACTTTAACAAGCTATTTTAGTGGAGCGAAGTGCTGGTCTGTGGGGTCTCGTTTCCTGAAAAACCTCTTCGAAAACCTCGTCATCTCCTTCATCTTCATCCTCGTCGTCGAAATCATCTAGCTGACAACAGCGGCAGCAGAGAACATCGGCGACGACACTCCTGATCGGCTTGTGGAGAAGCCACAGCAGCGGCGTTATGGCGGCGTTGGCGTAGCCCACCACCACGAACACGCCGACCACCTCACTAGACAGCTCCCAGTCCAAACCCAGGACATCGGCAAAGATACAGAGATGCGACGGCAGCCACATCAGCGCCCACCCAACAGCCACGACCACCAGCGACACTACCTGAAACACGACAAGTAAACTTGGACAACAATAAGCAGAAGTTACCCATTTACGAAACCGAAATACAGAAACAGAAGAGAAGGTCGGAGAGATAGAAGGGAAGCAAGCGAGTCGAGTGACGGCTTACACCATCGCAGTTATCTCCCTCTTAACTCTACAGCTGCCAGTCTCTGGCCTCTTGTGTTGATCAAGATCGCACTTTACTAGTGTTTATATTTTGATATGTTCCACACGAATCCGGACAATCTGCAAGGTGGAATATCACCCCGGTGCCGCCGGATACCCAGGGTACATTTTAATAAAAATGAGCTGAGTCACGCTCAAATCTTGAGACGTTACTATGGTAACATAGGAACATACGAACCAAAAATGTAAATAGTGTACTTAGTGTACCATGTTTGAGTAAACAAAGACGGTTAGTGGAATCTATGTCAAGACAAGCGAGTTTTAACGCGGGACTGTGTAAAGTCACAATGTTTCAAAAATAAATAAATAAAATAAAATAATAAAGTCTCAAAACAGAAGTGTTGTCCTGTCTTATCTTCAAGAACTGTATTCACAATAAGCAAGAAAAGATGCTATGGCATGGGGGAGTGGGGAGAAGAAGAACTCAAAAGAAAAAAAATATAATAACAAAAGCAACCAATCAAATATTTCAGACACCTTTGTTTCTCGTTCAACCGATGTCAAAAATTTATCAGGGACCCGCCACGTATACTTCAGCTTTCTCAGCACTCGGGGTGATTTTACATTCTGCATCTTGGCAATAAGGGTGATGACCCTTAGCACAACCGCTTGAGGTTTGACCCCTCTCTATATCATAGTGTTTATCTATGTCTGTCTACTTACTCTTTTGCTTTCAAAATTGATTTTGCCATCAGTTTCGTCTGATCTACATTTTTATATATTTTCTCCTTAGACACTGGAAATGAGTCTGTAGCGGAGGGAGGGGGTTCTTGCATGGTAAATCTTTGTACAGTTTGAGGTTTTATAAAGCGCTGTCAGCCTGACTTGGTTGGAGAACAACGATTATAAGTTCTCTCTGATTATTAACTCTCTCTAATCACTGTTTGTACAAAGTAAGCGAGAGGCTGAGGGGGTGGAGGTAAGTAAGAGCCTCTTTGGTTAGGGTTAAAAAATAGTTTTCACTCGTTTGTACACAACACACCCAAGATTCGAACCTCCCCTATTTAACCCAATACGGGAGGAAAAACACCGACCTGCCCGCGCCACTGTTCTCGTTCATCGTGCCTGTCTCCCTCCGAGCTCCTCTCATCCGGATGACGGAAGTTAGTAGAAAGTGGTCTTCCTTGACCAGGAGGAGGGGGCAAGGAGCGGAGGACACTACCGGCGTGCTCTGTGTTCAGCGGCTCCTCGGCCAGAAACTGTTCTTTCTTCTGCCAGTCGTCCTCTTCGATGGGGAGGACGTCCACGCCCCTGGACAGGCAGGAGAGGGTGGTGAGCGCCAGGCTAAGCCCCGCTCCCAACCCCGCCCCCAGCGAGTACACGATCACTCTTGCAATGGCCACGGTCCCTCGCTTTTCTTCCCCCCACAAGCAGTGGTTGCCCTCCAGCGGACCAGTTCCACTGCTGTTGGCGTGTGTGTCCTCGGTCAAAGACAGAAGAAGGGTCAAGGTCAATGCCAGGAGCCAGGCCAAGGCCAGGAGCGTGCAGCACAGAACGTACTTGCTACCTTCCTGCACGTGCTTCCAGCACACCAAGTACACGAACCTGAAATTGATGAGACAATGTAAGGGCTTTTTTTTGTCGGCAAGAACGCTACACCATTGAATTAAGGACTTTTGGGTGCATGTATGGAATATTTTGAATAATCATAAGTATTTGGATCAATTTAAGTGAAGTTGTTATTTTTTATATTAGTAGAACTATGAATTTTAACAAAGGTTTTGGACCTCATTTTTCTTCTAGCAAAAGTGTTCATTGATAAACGTAGATTTTTCTTGAGCCATATCTAAATGTATAAGTTTAATCCTTTCATAAAATAAAGATTTATTGTTGAACTATATGTGACCTCTATCAGGTGTGTTATCTCTTGAATGGCAAACGGAATTACTGTTAGTATACTGGACACAAGACAAGTAAACAATAACATAGTTTAAATGTTTATTGTGTAAATGATACGTAGATAGTAAGTGTCCAGTATATGCTAAAACCAATTCAGGGGCTTATATTTATACGCTGAATAGAAAGCTACTCGTGACTACGACTACATAACTACTTTCAAAATAGCTACAGAAGTTTGATCTTATTCAAGCTAGTAGGGCTGTCGGGGTTTAAGCTTATGTAAGAGTGATATTACATTAGAATTAATAATCAAGTTTGTCAGCAAGACCAACCACTGCCATTTAAACTTTTTTCTACAACTTTCGTCTCGGCTGTTTCTCTCTCTTTTCATACTTGATGCACCGTACCTCCTTGTCCGTCTTACAAATGTAACTTCATTTTCTTTTATCTGTATTGGTATACATTAGGCAAAGTTTCAGTTATCATTTGAATTAAATGGTATTGCTAGCAAAACCTTTTTTCGCTGTGATATGACCGTCAATTTACATGGAGTAGCCAAGCAATCAACCAGTGAGACTAATCAACTAATGAGACCAACCTGTCGCACGCCATAAAGATGATGGCCAGAGCTGACGCACATGTTGCCATGATGTCCGCGGCGAGCCACCAGCGGCAGACGTCGTCGCCATGGAGCCACGTGCCGGAGATAAGGTAATAACTCCACAAGGGCAGAACACCCGCACCCTGCAACAGTGGGGAGGGATGGGGAAGTAGAGACATAAAGTGACTGGAGCACCGGGATCCGAACATGAATGGTGCGCACACTTTTTAGTTCGATACCCGTGTAACGCAGTAAACTCCTCTAATCCAGGAGGACCATAATTTTAGCCGAACACTTCGTTTAACCTCCCTCCTCCAGATCCAGTCCATGTTTACGTCGGACCGTGAAAGTTTGACCTTCCTAAGCTAATTCTGAACTAATTGAACAGCTAATCACCGCGGTCTGATTTTTGTCTAAGCAAGGTCACGTGAACACGAAACTGGTGCAGGTATAATGTGAGAAAATATTAAAAACTAGTGAAACTAGGATTTTTAATAGCGAAGGTATTTTTCCCTATTTTTATTATTGCTATCCTGATGTTACTACACTATATCCTTATGTTACTACACTATACTATGCCGTTATTACACTATACTATGTTACTATACTATACCATGATATGTGACTACATTATACTATGATGTGTTACTATACTATTCTGTGTTATTATACTATACTATGATGTATTATACACTATACTATGATAGTCAATGTGACACCATAACAAAGTCAAAAGAGACTAGCTGACAATGCCTGCCCTATACCAGAGCAATATGTCAATATCTGTACAATATTTGTAAAATACCTGAACCTTAAATATCAACTTAAATATCCCTTATAATACCTGTACAATACTTGCACATTACCTAAACAACTACAATACCTACCAACATCAGTAACTTATATGTGGATTACCAGCACAGCACATGTACATCACCTAAACAGTATATCAACGCCTGTTAATATATGTACAATGTCAATTACTGTACAGTATACCTACAATGCCTGCTCAGTATTTTTACATTACCTAAACAGCGTATCGATGCCTGTACAATACTTGTGAATTATGTAAACAGTATAGGATACCTGTACAGTGTTTGTACAGTACCTGAACATTATACCATTACCTGCAGAATGTCTAAACGATACCTGGGGCCGTATTCATGAACCGAGGATTAGTCGTTACCAGTAGGGAATGGGGAACTCTGCTGGAAGGGAGTGAATCTTGTCTCCATAGTGATGACACAGTCACCCTAGGATATTGCTTTATGCTGCTTTACAGAAGGTCATTTCTGACCCTGCTTTATAACTATGATCCCAGAAGTAAAGAAACATTCGTTGAGGCTGGACGCCATTTTCTAACTAGGGAGACATGATGTTTTGCCCTTGATAAACGACAGTTTCACTCTTCGTGAATACGGACCCTGACCTGTACAACACCTGTAAAATTCCGGAAGCTGCCAGGTTGACGATGTGCAGAGGGAAGGAGCGACTGCGGCTCTGACGATTGACGAGGATGGCGAAGATTAAGAGCAGGTTAAGGAGCATGGTGACGACAGCGATGATGGCTAGAGCGGCGCCGCCCCCCAGCATCAGCAGGGGACACGCCAGTTCCTCTTCACGAGACTCATCGGGTGACGGCGTCCACACCACCGCCACCGCCCGAGACCAGGACGGGTGCAGCAGCCACAGCATGGCTCGTCGGCGATGACTAGTGCGATGACCAAGCTGACGACACCTGCTGCAGGGGGGTGGTTAGAAAGTTCCGTGCGGGTGTACAACCAGTTTTAGGGTTGGAAAGTTTTTTAAAAAAGAAAAAAGTGCGCGTTGGCACCGAGTCAAACCGCTGAAATCTGGTCTATTGTTGCCATGGCGACGCAGGTTGCAGGCGAGGGCGCTAGGGGTTTGTTGCGTGAAGAGGCTCTGACGCCCAACATGTGCGCGTAGGTTTCTGCCCTTCGAGTCACCTTGACAATCCCAGACTTTTCTGTCCAGGAGAGAAAGAGAGAAAAAAATTAATTTGATTGCATATCGTAGATATTCACCTGTGGCAACATAGCTGTAATAATGTGGTCGGTTTGAATATATATAGAGAGAGGAATAGTTCAATGCAGCACGAAATTGGTACTGTCTGCTTGTTGTCAGTTTGACATTTCAGATAAAACCCTGGGACGATGACGAGGGTCGGTATCGAGCTCGGTTGGCTTAATATTAGTAGGCGTTACGCATGACGTGGGTGTGTGTGCACGCGTGCAGTGATGGTGTTTGCGTCTACACGCATCAACACGAAGCGAAAATATCTGCCGGATACAAGATATTTCAACTGTAATAATGACTTGCTGTTCGGCTCGGATATATAAACCCTACTGGCGGTCATAGAAAGTTGCAACCCAAGTCTGTGCTGCAGTACAGGCTTTGTAACATAGTGTATACTTTTATTACGGTGCGTCGCTTTGCTAATCACAAATACGATATCCTAGGTTCGGATCTCGTATCGGTACAGGTATGACGTGGGGTATTTTTTTTTTTAACTCAACGTACTCTGTTTTTCTCCCTATGCCATCATCATGAGTATGAAATTGCCAGAAGGTGGACAAACTTTTCTACCGAACCAACCAACCAACTCTTCCACCCTCCAATAGTCGAAACAAGCCAGCGCACCAGACAGGGATCAGCAGCTGCTGCAAGGCAGGTAGACTTACCTGCGCCTAGCACCACGCCCTCCAAAGCGAGGGTTTTTTCCCGCCACAACACCTGCAAGGAAAGAAGGGCGGGTAGCTGGCAGACTACTCTCCTGTAATCGATAGCCTCCTGGCAAAAGACTTGACTAATGTACGCATGTCCCAACACAGTTTTTGATCGATATGCAGCTCACAAAAAAAAAAGAAAAAGAAAAAAATATTTGTGGAGACAGTCCTTGAGACGCCGGTGTGCACTAACTTCAGATCACCTCACTTGAAAACAAGATAAAAATCTGTTTACTTCTTAAAATGTCGATCAGCTTGCTTTCTAAAGTGTATAGCGTACATTGACCGCGTTAAAAAAAAGTAAATTAATGAACTTCTAATTTTATTAAAATTGTAAAAAAATAATAATAATGAGGAAAAACTTCGAAAAATGATTTCTTCGGAATAATAAAGGGGATCTTTCAGGATCAGATAATGTAAAACTGAGTGACCATGATCGAGCTTCACAAAGCACAATTTTAAGAAGTGTTCACAATGAGTTTGAGCATTTATCTCGAGAATTTGTAACAAATGTAACAGATGTTTGCCCTCTCTTTTAGTCACGTTCCCAACACACACTGTGACCTAGAACAAATGTATGCAAAATCGATTTAGCCTGTTGAGAGGTGTTGCCAGGTGTGTCGTCAAGTTGTACGAACAGAGAATTAATACTTTCTGTCAGTAATAAAAAAAAGTCCCAGTGACTGTGAGTGAATTCTCTGGCCTCTTACAAGCTCCAGTGTAGTGCTAAAACTTCTGAGTTTCATTCAAGTTGTAAAACAGACCCATTGCAACTGTCATGCTGGCTAGCCAAGCGAATATCGTCTGCTTCCACCAACTGCGCTGTACAAGCCACTCCGGTAACTTTCACAACACATACACACGGTGTATCGCTCACAGCACGATATAATCCAATGTTGGCTCCTACCTGCGAGGTCAGGCCGCCACTGCGGAAGTACAGGTGGGAGATATACTGCGCCAGGTAAACACAGGCCCAAACTATATCACAACACACTTTAAGATGGACGCTGGACACCAGATGTGACTTCTACGCAGCCATCGTTTCCCGCTTGTTAAACTGCCGAACACACACATACACGCGGTATGAAAGCCGGAGAAACAAAAACCTGTCGGCTGTGTAGTCACGTGGTACACTTGATCGTCACCTGCGCGGTGTGCACGCCTCACAAGCTTTTTCATCGTCGCCTAGGGGTTACCCCAGGCCATCTATTTTTAGATATTAGCGGTCTGGGGCTGCGATGACGTCGGCTTTGTTCCAAACTTTCCGAGGAGCGATCATGAGGTTCCTGCAGGGTGTTGGGTGGAGAGTCTCCTGCCTCCTTACACACGAACAGTGAAAACAAAGCATCATGCATCTGCTGCCATTGTCCATGTATTCAAAGCATCGCGCGCTTGAATCACTGTATTCTTGGGAAACACGAGAGAAACCTTATTTATCATCACCAGGGAAGATGGCCATAAACTCTAGTGCTACTATAATGTGTAATAAAGACATAAACACCTAATTTTTAAACGTGTGTTTTATGTGGGCTTTGTGCGACCTTTGATCACTCCACGTTAATGCAACAGCTGTCAGAATTAAGCAGTAAATCACCAGTGTTCAACAGATTTATTTAATATTTTTATTAGTTTTAGTGCATAATTTGTGTTAATATCCATTTCTGGAAGTTCCATTTGATTTCAGTATTTAAGTGTATTCTTACAAGCAATTTAATTTTGTTTGTTATTGTGTTACATCAACAAAAAAGTTTTGAAATGTTACAGAAAAAAACTATATATCTACAATCCACATTTGCTATTAAAAATGATCTCATAATAGTTTTTTCCACTTTTACTACACTTTGTTTATTGCTAGAGTACATGGCCATAATAAAAATGCAGGTCCAAAAAGGACAAAATGGAAATAAAAATTTAAAAATATTTTTTAAATGTCTGTCACCAGAAATGTTTCTTTAAACAAAGGATGCTTATCTGAGTGTTTTTACATGTGAAGTATAGATTATTTACATCATATATGGTTTACTAGAGAGGTTGCCTTGTTTAATTTCCTTCAAACTTATATTTTCTCTTCTCTGCGTTCAATTTTACCAGGAGTTATAGTTTCTACACCTAAAATTTGCAATCATTCATTCAGTAGATGCTCAAAGATTCTGGGAGTCACTTGCTGTCAATATTCCATTCTTCTTAATAAGAAACATATTCGCAGGATTTAGACTTTGCAAACCGATGGCCAAATGAAGAACTCTGCCATACAGCATGTAACAAATGACAAAGTAACAAATCTAGTAGAGATATGTCACCCTATACGTATAAAATATGCCATCAAACCATTGTCATATCTTCACTTTCATCCTCTTGAACATCAGGATAGACATTCAATAATCTGATGCAAAGTGCAAGCAGTCACAAGTAGATAAAATACTCTTTTATTTCATTCAGTGGCCTCTAGTTTCTCTTATCTCTTCCTTCCAGCTTTCATCTTGCCTTCATGATGCCTCTCACCTCCGCACACTGCATATTTCTTGCAAAGATTCATTTTCTTCTCAGCAATTGCAGTCACAAAACAACTAGCCAACCCTTAGTAGTTTCAAGCACATACCTTGCACATACAACAGGAATTCAAATAACAACAGATATTGATTATGTACATGCAAAAATTTTGAAAAATCCAACAATTCAGATACTATCTCTATCAAATGATTTGCATGGAGTTGATATAATTCAGTTTTTTCTATGCATTCACAGACATGGTGTTTTCAACATAAAATATGCTATTACTTATATCTTCCTCTGTGTTACGATGATGGTGAGTGGAAATGCCTTTCCCCACTATTATATCTTTGTCAAATACTGACATTGAGATATTATTAAAGCGTTGTTGATTCAGCTGTTTGTTTAGGCTTCTTTGGAAACATGCTATTAATGTTGCCACATTCTGCATATGTGAGCAGCAAAAATGTTACAAGACAGCAGGAAAGGAAGTACAATAGTAGCAAAACTTCATTTTAAAAGGTGCAATAAACCCCCCCCCCATAAAAAAACAAACACAAAAAACTGGCCCCATGCCTAACATAGCTGTTGTTTGACATAAAACAACTGCAGGTGACTGAGTTCTCTTCACCAAGCTTAACAAAAAAAATCCAGATAAAAAAAGCAACAAGCCCTGAAAAAAAGACAGAAGAATCTAGCATTTTCAAGAAATCCATATGTGCAGCTAAGAAATGTTCCATCAGAATGGCTGCAGCAAAAGGCAGAAAGTCTTTGCAAAAAAAAAACGAAAGGAAAAAAAAGGAAGAAAAAAGTTTCAAAGGCCTTTAGAACATGTTGTTTTGTCATGGGAGGCGTTTCCACCATTGACCTACTATTGACATTTTTATGTCAAACACTCCTCTCTACGAATCTGCTGCTGTTGCCTACTCAAAAATCTTTGAAAATATGTAGGAAGCTGTTGGAAAGGCTAAAACAGGTCTTCGATTATTACCGGGAAATCTGTGTTGGGTTGTACCCATAACACTAGACACACCTGTTTACAGCAACCATTTGAAAGAGGTGAAGCAAGTTTAAAAAACTAATTTCTAGGCATTAATCTGTCTTTTAATTTGTTGCGATATTAGATTTTTTTTTTTTAAACTGTGAATGATACTGATACTTTCAATTCTGTTAGATGTTGCAAGAAAGACAATCATAGCTGCTTCCATAGGGGGCTTCAAGTAGAATGGAGTTACATTTCCCTCCCCCCTACTCTTTCTCGCTTTTCATGATGGGGAATAATTGTTCAAATATAATGATTCAAACCTTATTCCTAAAGAGGAATATTTTTCAATACCGACTTCATATCCTGCATAAATTATTAAAAATTAGTTATTTTAGATCATGAGAGAAGAGACATGTTTGGATTAACAAAGTCCTCTTTTTTCTATTTAACTGATAGAATTTTAACCCAGGTTGCAAACCAGTGTACTATCTGTGCCTAATAGTCAGTATAATGCAACAACAACAAAAGGTGCTCATGAGAACATACAGTCTGTCTCTACAAAAGAGTACCGATATCTTGGAGTAAATAATGAATGAAAGATAAATCTGTGCCAGGTCACACTTTGTCGAAGACTATCCTTCAAGGCACCTTGGAGAGAAGTCAACGCCGAAGTGGTCGGAGGAAGAACTGACTTACAAATGTTAAAGACTGGGCTGGTCGTCCTGTACAGGACCTGCTGACTATCACCCAAAATAGGGAAGAGTGGCCCCGTCAGCTGCCATATCTATCCAAGTGATTCCCCAAACGACAGGTGCCAGTCAAGGGACGACTGACTGAAAGGGAAAAACCCTACAGACATGCTTACATATTAACATCATGATATTATCAATCAGTTCTTATCAACAATATACAAAGAAAAAAAAAGAAACTCTCACTTCACACATTCTGCTTTATTAGCAGGTGAAAAATTTTTTGCATGACTCTGTGTTTGAACAAATCTCACTTTATGAGACTAGAACATCTTTTTGCACAATTGAACCAAAAAGAAAAACCCACACGCAAGATGTCAATGCTTCTCATATGTGATCAGAGCTACAAAAATAAATGATATGAATGTATTATTGACAAGTTTATATCTTATGCAGTTTGAAATGTTTTTCATAGAATGTATATGTCCATTAAATACTTTTAGATACTATCAAGATCTGGGTGCTATGCTAAACATGCATTTCGTATATGACGAGCCACCCAGAAGTCATGATGAACACCTGGACACAAGGAGATTTGGATCCTTGTAGTTGCTAACTCACCTCAGGCTACTCTGTAGAGGTGAGATTTAAATGCCAAAATTTCTGTCTGACAACAAAGAATGGATTTGATTTGGTGGATAAAGATGAGGGTACTGATCAAACCAGATTGAAGAATTAGTGAAGCAGAGCAACTAGGGCAGCTAGCATCACGTGTATTCCTCACTTGCCTCCCTTGAGTCAAATCTTTTTTTTTTTGTCCTCACTATAAGGTACAAGTTTGGCCTTAAAATTTGAAAAAATAAACTGATTTAACTGTGGTTACAACATTTAGCTAGAATAGAGACTTTGTGCATGAGTGTGGTTCTGCATGTCTGTGTGTGGATGTGTACACGTGTCCGTAAGAGACAGAGAGAACATGAGAGAACACAGTGGTAACTGTCCAATCCCAGGATATCCATTCTAGCTTACTCTAAGCAGGGGCAGATAAGAGCTAAAACAGTATGATTTACATGCCGATGGAGCATTTGGGGCTTTTGGTCCTGAGTGATAAGTTTATGGCGATCTAAATATTCAAAAAAGTAGATTTCTCTCTCAAACGGCTGTGAAAACAGCCAACTTGGCATATGAGCAGCAAACAATGGACTTCATGCTTTAGGTTTACAGGGTATGTGCACACATCAAGCTCCTTAAAGCTCTTCCTCCTTTGGACTTAATTTGCATTTAAAAGAGAACAAAATATATGTGTGTGTGTGTGTTCATGGGTGCTTTAAACAAGAAAAATCTGATAGCTCAAGGTGAGCACCATAATAATGTCAAGTTGCATTGCTTGTTAAGAAAAGTTACACCCAGCAAATCAGTAGATACAGTTCCAACTTATTATCTTGCCACCATTCATTCAACACAAATGTTGTGAAGGTTGATTGGTTGGTTTAGAAGGAAAGTGCTTCCACCTTGAGGTGAATGCGCACCATGGGGAAGAGGAAGGAGGTGGAAACCAGCGTATCCAGAGAAAACCCCCGACGCCCAGCCCTGTGGACAGGTGGCAATAAAGAGAATGTACCAAGACGAGATCTGAACCCTGAGTTTCCCACTGCAGTTTTAACCACTACACCCTGAAATGTGCAAGCAGCGAGGGTGGCGACATAAAGAAGGTAAATATGATCCATAGCTGTGTGGAAATCCATAATGCCAAAAGTGTGGCAAAAGGTGGGATAGGCAAGGCAACGAGTTGACACCTTAATTTACTCTATTATTCTGCTTTAAAAACTACAAAGTATACATATCCCTTCACATGCTATTGCATTAAAATTCATTATTATTATAGGCCTCCATTTTCTGGGGGGTTTTAATAAAACGTTTTAGTAGATGCAATAATTTTTTTAATCTTTTGATTCTGAGCACATTGAAACAACAACAAAAGCATCATGCAATAAATCAATAGTTTTAGGGAAAACTTCCAAAGTGCTTTCTGAAAATTAAAGGGGAAAGTGATGGCTGCTGATATTTTAGACCAAACCAGCAACTATAGCAGCCATACCCAAGGTGAGATTTGAATCCTTGACAGCCAATTATCATTCCAAAGGTGACAAATGCTTAACTGTTGTGCTGCCAGGCATCATGTGTATGGGTTAAATCCCTCTGAACTGAATTAGTATTACCAGCAAAGCTAGACCAAGCCACATTCTACTCTCTTTAACAGTGAACAGTCAAATTCATACAACTGTATTTTCAGAAGCATGCCTTTTCAACATTTGCAGCCTTAAATGTTTTGCATTTATTCATCTTTATGTGCACTCCCAGTAGTGCCCTTTGTGTTGGTGGGTTTTTTCTTTGTTTTGTTTTATGTGGCAACTAGCTATGCTTTTGAAGTATAGTAAAAATAATAATAGCAATGTATCATAAATGCTATGCTAATCAGGTATAATAAACATGATAATGTATTAATACAGCACACCTTTTCAAATCTAATGCTCTGGAAGAATCAAGATATTTGTGACCGTAGTTAACAGAAAATTTGTGGCAGCAGGTGTAGCAAATTACAGTACAAGGTCACTACTTATGATATGCTTGGACAGTGGCCACTGGATGTGACAAATAACAACCGCAATGTACAGCATGTACTAAACAATATTTGTATTTGAGCTCTGCCTACAGCATACTTGTTGCTGCAAAATAGTTCACAAAAAATCAGTAAATAGCACATGCTTGAACGTGCTTAATCACTTGTAACATTCAAGAAAGATAAGAAAAAATACCTTTGAAATTTTCTGTATACGATAACCTTTGTAAGCTCACCAATTCATCATTTTTGACCCTCACCCCTAACAAAAAAAAAAGCACCCTAAAAATCTAAATTTGCATGTGAGCTGGGATTCCACAAGTTCTGCAATTTCATTTGTAAAGGGAAGACTTGATTGTTCTTCAGATGGATGTGCCATCCAACCCTCTTGTCATTTTCTCTTTATCTTGAAATTTTTTTCACAGCATTCATAACAGCCTTTCCCCTTATTTTACAATGAGAAGATACAGGATTCAAGGCATTATTTAAAAAATATATTGAAATCCAAGTACCTGTAGAAAAAAAAGATAACTTCATGTCTGTCATTAATAGCCATTTCATAATCTGAAGCCTTCAAGTTCACAAAAAAGTTTAAACTTTTATAGACAGTCAGCTTCATGGGGTAGGGTGCAATATAACATTTCAGAGACACAGATTAATTATTGTAACATGAAGCCTCAAAACCTTTTAAATTTCCATTTATAAACCACAGAATACACATAATATTAAAAAAAATATCACATGAAGTCAAATGTAAACTATTTTCAAGACATTACAAAAACAGAGACACTTCCCCACACTCCATATAAAGGAATATACTCTCAACATCAAACATGCTTCAAGGCAGCACCATATATAAAACTTAGTGATTTATTGATACAGAAACACTTAGCATCACAGACAGCCGGTAGGTTTTCTTTCTTCAAAAAAAAAAACCCCAAAAAAACCCAAACAAACAAAAAATTCAAACAAGTTTTAACAATTGATCGAAGTCACCTCCATTATATTTTTAGACAATTTCTGTAACATGCTGGGCATCATCTAACAGCTTTCTAGCCAACAGGAGGGCCAGAATTCAAACAGATTGATTGCACAATAGCTCATTCTTACAAAACATCCATTTAATATGGATTTTGAGCTTGCAAAGAGCACCACAAAACTGCATAACCTGCTGCTTGGCAGTCTACGCGGGTATGTCTACAGTATTCACTAAAGGACATCCTCTTTTAAGGACTGCACATCTGAAAGACCTAAATCACACTGTAGGTAGGTACCAAAAGAGAGATTTGTTAAGTCAGGTGGTGGGACCACATGAAGAGGAGTCAGGCAGGGTGCTGGCTTCACCAAGGAAGTAGGGCTCGACACAGGGGCAGAGAATGAAAAACTCCGTGGAGGAGCCCCCAGAGCAGACCCTACAGGAAGGGAGAATGTTCTGTGGTCCACACCATGATCAAATATGCGTGGCATCGTCAGCGATAGGAGGTCCCTCTCCAGAGAATCAGAGCCAGTGTTTCCAGCTGAGCCTGACGAAATAGTTGACACTGATGACAGAGAGGATGGTGAGGCTCTGCCGCTGACTTTAGTGTCTGATCTCCACTCCTTTGGCCCATCCTCCTCAATAATGTCTATCTCAAGGCCTTTCAGAGGCTGGCTTTGCTGTTTCCAAGGAGCCTCAGGGTCTCCCATTTCCTTTTCTGTCTCTTTAGTCTTTGTGGCATTCTCTTTGTGAGCCTCGACATCTTTGTTGACTCCCCACTCCTTATGAACTTCTGCTTGCAGCACTGTCCGTGAGCTCCCAAGATGAATGCTCGGCCAACCCTCACCCAAGGTCTGAGAAGAGGAAAGGTGAGGGCAGTATGAAGGAGATGTTCGAACTGCTTCTCCTACAGCAGGTAAAGACTTACTGCGGGAGCAACGCTGTTCAGGGGACACCTCCACTCCTAGTTCTATGTCTGTTTCTCCATCAGTGTCAGTCAAGAGGATGCTGGCTTGCTGTTGAGAGCAGGTGTGCACAGGACACGGCGGTCTGTGCCCAGATGACACTGCCCATCCTTGTTGATGGTACCGACAAGCAAGGCAGGATGGTCTGTCCTGACCATCCAGGTCCAGACCAACAGCTACGGGAAAGCTATCTACACTGCGGGACACCCCCTGCAAAGTGTGAGCAGCGGACGGCTGGCTGCTGGTCAAAGAAGAGGGTAAGGAGTTGGGGCGACTGTTGACAAACCACATACGGCCTTCTGTCTGCCAGCGACGACCCTGCAAAGCAGCGTCATCTCCTGTGCTGAGGTTCAGATCAGCCATGTCCTGAGTGGAAAAGCTGTCCTTGGGCAGGAGGGGCTGTTCATGAGACTCGCCATCATGGTGCCGACGCCGGTGCCGTGTTTTTGTCCTTGCTCTGGGAGGAGGAGGTTCCAGTCTGTCCTCCAGCCAGTTAGGATTAACCTGAAAAAAGTCTCGTGCTTGACCCAGGGCTGCCCAAAGTTCCTGCCCAGCTTCCGTCTGCTGCCATGCATTCACATCAGGTCCCCTTTCTTCCAGAAGCTGAACTTTGTGAGGTAACATGGATGCCAGGTGTGAACACAGAGCATAAAAGCCACCCATCAATGTGAATGTTTTGGCAGCCTCTAGTTGAGGTGGGATATCACTCAGGCGAGAATAATCCATCACAACAGCTATGAATTTGCCAATGTCCATCCCTTTGCTTCGCTCTGCCCGGAGTTTTTCTGCTACATAATCCACTGCAACAGCAAAGTAGTCTGGAATCGTGCGATTCTGTTCTGTACGGAATCGAACCCGCTTCTTGCTGCAGCGCAGTCGAGCACCCAAAGAGCACACAACTATGATAAAATCAGCTTCCTGAAATGAAAATTCAAAAGCAAACATGATGGCAATGAAAGGTGAGGGATTTTAACAATTATTTTCAAGTACAGATTTTAAGGGTAATTGGGTGAATGGTGTTTTACAAGGAGTCAGCAGCTGAAGCTTTAACATGCTCAACCAGCCAGCCAGCCCTGCAGACAGGTATCACATGCAGAAAAAACACTGCCCCTGAGACAAAATCTGAATTCAAGACAATCAATCCTCACTGAATTAATGACAAGCACTGACCACTAGTGGCACCACAAGACCATCATTCTAAGGCTAAGCAAATCATCTCATTACATGCATTTTTATTTGATAGCCTTGAGGTAATTCTCCTCCAAAAAATCCTCTTTTAAACCCTACCTGCAGGAATCAAAACAGCATCAAAACTATACTGGAGGGAAAAAAGCAGTTTCAGGACCAGAACTAATCAAAACACTACAGTTGTGCAGTATACATTCACAATTAAGTATTTTGTGCTTATATTTCACACAGGTGAATTATCATTTTAGCTAAAAAATAGGGTCTATAAACATCCAGTGGACAAATAGATCTGCAATAGATTTTTGGGGTAAAATGAATAAGATTAGTGTTCAAATCATAGAAAACTATGAAAACGTAAGTCTTTGCAGGATTGTGGTGCAAAAAACTTTCACATTCTTATGATTAGACCATTACATCAAAATAATTGTTAACAAAGTAAAAAAGGAAAAATGAACTCTTTTTATTCCTGCTCAAAGGTAGAACACAGCATAGTCATCAACGTTCTTACTTGTAATCGATCCCCCAGCCAATCTTCCAGGCCTTGCTCCATAATAGATGCTTCTTCAAAAACATCTAGGCACACTGTAACGCCACAGGCCTCCATCAAAAGGCCTGACAGGGCCACCACAACCGCCTCATGCACAGCACAGTCAAAAGCATACAGGACAAGCACAGAAGGGACTGGTTTGCCTCCTGCATCTGTTACAATATGTAAAAGTATTACTGCCCACTGCTACAAAGTTGAAACAATTTTATAGTTATACTGAAGTCCTCATGATAGAGTAATAATTCTACAGCAACTATTCACCCTCTCCAAAGCTTACCTTCTTCAAAAATTAAGATTATAACTTGAAACCTTTTTACCTTAATTCTTTACCGTCTAAAAATTAAAGATCAACAGAACAAAATAAATGCATTTGATTTATCATTGTTACACTTTAAATCATGTATTGCATGTACTTCGTGTGCACTTTACAAATTTAATTATTATGATTATAATTATGATTATTTTGAGTTTCCAGTTATTTATTGCCAACTGTTTATATCACTTTGTTGTTCCCTATAACTGGTTTCTTCTACTTTATCAATCATTTTAAAAAATCTTCACTCAATTTGCAAGTATGAGAAATAGTAAAACAAGAAATCTAAAATCTCAAGTCTCATGCCAAAACCAAAAATTGAAAGATATATAATTAAACGAAATGAAATACTCATTGAACTCTATGTAAATAATGCCACCTTCTATAATGACTTCTCACTTGAACATTTTTACTTATTACTCTTCTACAAAAAATTATTAAAAAAAACACATGGGTATCACTCAGACAGGCTGGGGAAGTCTGCATCTCGTACTGCTGCATGAAACCAACAGTGTTACATCTTTTCATTGTGACAAGAAATGTCTCTCTCACCTATGCTGACTGATCTGTTGATACTGGGAGAATGCTGTGTTGTCCCATTCACTGAAAAGAGAAAAAGTATTTTAAGCACTGGTTTCACTTACAGTGTCCATCATATTTGCTCAATCATTTTTCTTCAACCTCATGTTCTTTGGTAAATGTCAAACTCCTGAATTCTTACTATAATGGAGGTTTGGGGCACTCTGCTACTTTGTGTTGCAAAGACTTGATGATCAAATGCAAATATATTGCAAAAGCAGACTAAGCTAAAGAAAAATGAACACATCATTATGATATCAAAAAGAAAAAGCCAAAGGAATCACAGACACTGAAATATCTTTAATTTAATTATGAATAATAATTGTTAGCATGGTCTGCTAAATGCCAATGATCAACATTACAAAGAAGGAAATTTGCCTCGAGACAATATTTTAGATACAGAAATCTTAATGTACATTCAGTTCTCAGAGTACCACAATTTTATTAAATACTAAGTATATTTGCTGAAGATATTACTGTTTGCGTGTATACTTTTTTGATGACTTCTGCTGCTTCCTTCCAAGTGCAAAATGATGATAAAAATGGACTAGGTCATGCAACCACACTTTCTTTTTGTAAAAATTAATGCAAGAAGCATTATTTGAAACATTATTAATAACTGTTACCAATCATAAAAAGTAAACAAGAATTTAACATGTGTCATGAAGAGTGGTTGCATTGTTTGGAGAAATAAAACTATTTTTATCTTCTTCCACATTCTCTTCACTAGAGACAACTAAAGTCATCCTCTAAATAAAAACTTTCAGATTCAGAATCAGAATTAGACATTTTTGACTAGATCTAAAATCAAAATCAAAGAGCGCCTCATAACCGTGTTCGCGCTGTGAAAGGAAAAAGACAGGACACTTCATGGTCCTTTGTGTCATCTTCCTCTTTGTTTTACAGACATATTATTTTATGTTGCTGGAGTACAATTGCATCACTTTTTATCATTTTTTAAGGACTCCTAAAATAATAACTTTTAACATCAAGTTTTAAAATAAATTGAGTTTTATTATATAATGGGCAGCGTTCAATCTTATATTTTCAAACTCAAGGGCGCTGCATAGTGAGAGTTATAATTCCTCCCTTTATATTTTATATTATTTGACAATAACTTGGAAATGGAGAAGTTCTTCCTTCTAAAGAATGTTTGCATTTGCCTTACTTCCTAGATCACAGATATCTGCAATTATAGTGATCTCATCACTGACACTAACCATCTTTTCCACTTTTTTAAAAAGCATTTCACAACAAAAGCAACCTTTATGAAGTGTGTGCCATGAACTAATCTATTTATTACAAGCCCTAATATGATTATTTCTGTTATATGAACATCATTATTGTCTTTCGAAGCTGAAAAATGATTAAACAGCTGGTGAGCCCCAAGTGAACCTGACTATCAAAAACATCAGCATATCTAGCCTTTTGCAAAACTCCTATGCACTCTCTGTAAGCACTTGCTCAAAGGAAGTAAAAAAATGGCAACCTAACATCTGCTGGTGTTTATAACATCAACCACATTGGAGATTACCTAAACGAGGGCGCCGCCTTTGATGACGAAGCCTGTAGAGAAGGAAAATCAAGGCGATAATCCCCACTAAGAAAATGACGCCAAGGGCAGTGCCAACCACAGTCTGTAAGGCCTTCTGGTACTCTGCAGACTCTTGAGACTCTTGTATGATTGGTCCTCCTACAGCAATAACCACATGTGAAGATATCTGAGCTCAACCTGATTCAAGATCATTTATTTTCATTTTCTGCATTTTCTTTGTCCCTTCTCACAGTGCAGAGTTGTGTGCATTTTTAAGGCATTGGTTTTTTTTTTTTTCAAATAAGGGCTAAAGCACAGCAAGCTACCCCTGCAAACAGGTGCAATATGTAGGAAAAATAATGTCTTGCATTCAAGTCAACGAAATTAACAACTCAGTTTTTTTTATATCACTATAAAGTAATTTGTATATGGTCACCTTCCTAAAGCACATAAAGATGCTAGGAGAAATAGAAAAGCATTCACAACAATTCTAAAATAACAAAATTGATGTTCAGTAATCTGGAAGTACAGTTCAAAGAATAAACTAAAGTTACCACAAGAGTGAAGTATCTTCATCAAGAAACCACCTGATGTCAACTCTAACTTACCATTGACGATGCTTGGAGTAGTCTTTACTGTAGTAGATGATGAGTGAGAATGTGAAGCTGTAATGAAACAAATATAAGTGCTTTAGAATATTATTCTTTAATTTTAACATCAACCTGATTATCTTTTATTTCTATTCTTGAAGCCATAAACTGAAGATAAAATAGTCTTTATGGAACCAATGGAAGAGGTACATTCAAGCTTTATTATAAACTTCAATATTGCAACAGCCCAAACAAATCCTAAAATCTGGAAGAATTTCTACCTAGGACCAAAATTATACATAAAGCATGGGCAGAATTATATAAATGGTATTTTAAATCAATTAAACAAAGTAAATGACAAAAATCTATAGAAAGGTTCAGGTTTGGGTTTTTCTTTTTACTTTGTCCTGGATCCATGAGTTATTAGTTGACCAAAACAATGACTGGATCGGTAAAATCAAGTCATCAAAGCATCTGAAATTAAAAGAAAGAAAAAGATCTTATATTTCATTGAATCTCAATTATTTTAATAGGCCAAGTCAGATTACAGGCATAAAGAACAATTACCTTGTTAACTAATTTCTTCCAATCAGTTAATTACAGTAGATGTTCTGCGGTTATCTCTGCTAACCAACTTTACTCTCCTTTCCCTCATGGGAAAGAAACCAAAAAAAAAAAAATCAAATATTGTTTCTAGAGATAAAATTGAGCACAAACATTCATTAGAAAATGAATACTGACTCTACAAACCTCGTTCCTAATACAGCAGAAAAACAAACTGCTGTGACATCTTAGTGCGCTTTAACAAAGCTTAAATTATTTTTCAAGATCAAAATTGGCACTCTTTGTAGAGCCTAGGAATAAATATACCCATTATAAAGGGTGTTTTGCTCGTGGTATAATTTGTAATCAAAACTTCATCTTTTAAGAGCATCCCATATTTCTAGAATGGTCAATCAAGGTACTCCCTGCTGACAAAAAGACTATTTTTCATTGCATCTTTTGATTCAATATTTTCTCAACCATCTGTCAAAGTTATTTTCAAAAAGTCAAAGCCAAGAAAATATCCTCGCTATTACAATATGAACCTGGGCTTTGAATTTTTGATACTATAAAATGACCTTTATAAAAGACTTCTACTTCCTGTAACTACAAAAACTGATGATGTTATTTTTAAGATCCTGCCTGCTTCAGTTTGGAAGAAATGTCTTGAGGTAAATTCCTGGAGAAAGATCTTGCTAACCCTGACCCTGCTTAGCATCAAGATGACATTACTCTTTCATCCAGTAACTGCTAGTCTACTACAGTCTCCATGTATAGTTTGCCTTAGCTTCACCCTCTGAAGTCGTCTGCACTTAAGGTAGCTTACAAATGGATTAAATACTATTCGCATTGGCGATAAGGAAATAGAGTCATGGTGTGTTTTTGAACAATATTCTCAATAACAGCGTTGACACAGGTGAAAGTGAACAACTGTAAGGGCTCATAAACTGCTTTTTTACAAACTGGTTATAAATACATCATCACTGCAATGTTTGAATAAAGACTGTAAAGTTGATGCTAGAAATACTTCTGTAGCTAGCGTTATATTGACTAACCCCTTGCCCTACTCAAGTCAAGATCTATACGATCCTATAAAAGTACTGCTGTTCATCAGTTATGACATTAGTTATAATGGCAGACTTCAATGATATGTCCTTCCAATTATAGTCATTCTTCAAGTACACTGAAGCACACTCTCTCTCTCTCACACACATACACATGGGAATGCGTGCGTATGCTTCATTGTTCGCATGCAGCGTGATATCATGGTCTCACGATTATGTTTTCGAGGATTCAAGTGCCCATAGTATAATAAGCTCATTTTCGTACTATATTATATTGTCTAATGAAAATGTTGCGTCTAGCTTATTCATGCACTTATATGACGTACAATAAAAACTATATCAGCAAAAACAAAGAAAACATTTAACAGCTCGTTTCCATAAAAATCAACCTTTTACGTCCGAAGACTAGAAATAAAATGAGTTATACATAAGGATGACAAATATCCGTGCAAATATGCTACTGTATAAATAGTATTCATTAGATAATCACTGATGAGGAAGCATTTTACACACTGACACGAGTGATCACGACTGCAGTCACGTTTGTAAACAACAAAAACGAAAACCCCGTTTAGATCTTTATCATATCAACGTACCATCTCTTTGCATTTTAAAGCCTGGTGTAGACTGAATTCCAGTTCACGTGAAATAAAAGGTGTAAGGATAACCACAAATCCTGTTGTTTTCATTTGGCGAATACAATTTTTGTCCTGACACAATTTCCTACCGGAAAAACTCTCAAGCGCATGCGCATAAAAGGTAAACACAGGTGTTTCTACCAACAATGTGCAGAACGGTTTACGAGAGATTTTTTTTTTACCCTATAACCTACTATAAGAAAATTTGGGAAAATTTAGTAAAAAGTTTTTCATGCGTACCGAAGGAAATCTGTCGCAGGGATATCTGCTTAGACAGAGGCCAAACGAAATCAATGAGAGAAGGGAGAGAAGTGTTTAGTAATATTGAGTATAACATTGGTTACTTCCCTTGAAATTCATCCTGATCCTTCGATCTGCATTTAAATAACTCTAATGATGTGTATACACAACTACGGTCATTCAAATTTATATTTCTGCAACCAATATCTGTATGGAGATTTCACGGGTTCCAGACTACCAGTTACTGGCATCGTTCAAAGTTTTCTTGACTGGTTAACATTCACATCATTTGTAGGTAGTTTTTGTTGCCGTCACCAACATAAAAGGCACAAGGACTTGTAGGGCTGCCATATATTACTTGGCATCCTCTTTGAGAGGTTCACATGAATGTGTGAGAAGGTGTCGGTGTGCGCGTGTGTTGAATATAGGTATGACATATGTCTGCCGTTATGTTGTATAGATATACTCATGTTTGTACATGTGGTTGGGTCTGTGAGCAAGAAAAAATACTGTCTTGGAGTACTTCAGACAGACAATAAAGTTTGATTTGATACACTTCACTTTGACCTTTTGGCCTCGACTCTTACTCCTTTATTTTATCCTGATTTTAAACTTTCTTGTTTCCTCTTCCGGATGCCCAACTAGAAATGTTCCACTAAAGAACCATACAGTTTTACCGATGATATAAAGACGAAAACAATACGCCAAGGCAGCATATACTTTGAGACGTATCTTGGCTATAGCTGTTACAGAACAGCTCACAAGAATACTTGAGATAGACAACGCGTGTTGTCACATGCTCTTCAACAAGTTAATCATTAAACTCTTGAGGTCACAGACCTAAAATCGGAGCGCAGGCACAGCGAAATTGTGGAGCGGCCCACCGTTCGTATCACAACAACAAGAGTTGTGCAAACCGAACTGGCGGCGCGCTTATCGGTCACTTCGTATGCAAATGTATATACTATTGGATGCTTATGCGACAGCGTGTCGAGCTTCAGGACACAGTGTAAACAGCTCTCCAGTCAAATCTGTTCCCCTGTTTTGGAAACAGGAATTTTCATCAATTTTGGCCTCTTACCCGATCTTTCCAGTTTGTAAATTTATTTGCCCAACCACACTCAACTATAAAAATTATACAAACTATAGAGTTGAACGATGCCTGAAAATTTGTTGTTACCAAACATCTCGCCAGAAAAACCGCCATATTCTCCCATGTTGACATTTAATCAACTTTTTTCAAAATATTCAAAAATGGACTTCTTTTATTCATCGACATAACGTACTTCTATTTGATGTGGTGGATATAATTATATAACACGCACACACACACGAAATTATATATGTTCTAAAGTTCATAATATACATAACCTTTGTGGATTTTGAGAAGGCTTTTGACTCCATAGACAGAGAAACCTTGCACCTGGAAGCTGGTGCGCAGCACTACGGATTTCCACCTAAGTTCATTGCCATCATCCAGCAGCTGTATTAGGACTCGACATGCCAGGTGATCCACAACGGAAAACTGACTGACCCCTTCGCAGTTTCTGGAGTGAGGCAAGGTTGTATGCTCTCGCCGACAATCTTCCCGATCATCATAGACTGGATCATGAGAAGAACAACCTCTAACAGCACTACTGGCGTTCAGGCAACTTGAGGATCTAGACTTTGCGGATGACATCAGCATGTTCTCCCGCGAGCAACAAAACGCACAGACAAAGCTCACTCGGCTCGCAGAAGAAGCAGCGATGACTGGCCTGACCATCAACATGAAGAAGACGGAGGTAATGCAGGTCAACAACAAGCAAGAAGCCCCGCTCCAACTACATAGGGAATGTTCACAGTGTCCTTCTATATGGATCTGAGACATGGAGTGTGACAAACACCATCACCAACAAGATTCAGACATATTCGTCAACAGATGTGTGCGCCACATCCTCAACACCAGATGGCCCGATAAGATCTCCAATACAGACCTGTCGGAGAGAACCAACCAAAAACCTGCCAGACAAGACATCAAGAAGTGGAAGGGGGGCTGGATCGGTCACACCTTGCGAAAGCCGGCCGACAATTAAACGAGACAAGCTCTAGGCTGGAACCCACAGGGGAGGCGAAGGGTTGCGAGACCTATAGACATATGGAAGAGATCGGTCCACAGAGAGGCGGAGGCAACAGGCGTGACATGGACCCAACTGGAAAGGGAAGCCCTGAACCGGGTACGATGGCGGGGTGTAGTTGCGGCCCTATGCTCCACTGGGGGCAACTAGGGTCAGGAAGAAGAATGTTCATAATATGATATATCAATATATTATACGCTCTGCATGGACTTACAAATGTATGCGCACAATTAAGAAGTGGGGGGTGGGGCAGAGGGGAGGCTGACATGCTGCACCCGGGCCCGGCCTTGGTCAGTGGCATTTTTTCCCCCTCTTTTTATCCTTTTCTTTTTCTTACAAGGGGCCGTCGGCCTCGGGGCCCGTGCTGGCTCTCGGTAGCCCTCCAGTTATCTCGCCCCAGCGTTACTGTCGACGTCCTGGGAGAGTTTTTGTGCGAGGGAACTATTTCAGTCGACACCAAAAATCGTGTCACATGCTTCTCCGACTCCAGCTTGGCACACTTAACGGGACGCCGTGCGTTTGTGAGCAACAACCGTCAGCATCCAGCTTTTTTACTCGCAAGCTTGCAGGAACTTTGCCGTCATGGCTGAAGAGCAAAGAAACGTTGTTATCGCAATGGACGAAAGCGACTATGCAAATTTCGCCTTCGATTGTAAGTACAGTTAATTCCCTCTGTCGACTCTTTTCTTTCTCAAGTTTTGGGCCTCGTCACAAACAGAAATTAGCGTTTTGCAGATGTTTGTGTGGCAGATACTCGTGTATCTGGTGCCGTGTCTTTCGTCTCGTTTCAAACACTTTTTAGTCGTGGCATCTGGTTAGATTTATATGTTTCTGTCTCGGTTCATGTTCGTTGTTTGAGATTATTAAAAACGCAAAAACCTATAATTATTTGTAACATGTACACATAACAGAGGCAACAGAAATTCACAAAACGTTCGTTTAACTGTTTGGAGATTTATGTTCTAAGTAAACATTATTATTGCTTAGTGTACGAATTATGTTTCAGTTAGTATGCATATTCATAGTTTTAACAAACCCCGTTAATTGTTTAGGCAGAAGGAGTATCAATTAAAGTTGAATAGCCAAAGGGGGGCGTGGGTTATTTACATGCTTAGTGCCAGGAAGTATAGAGAGTAATAAAACAAATCCTTTTTCGTCCTCAGTAAAACCGTTACATTGTGTCTGTGTGTGGCGGGCATTCATAGGTGTATTGAGGCCCCCTGGTCTCATCTTTCATTCCTGCTCTTTGAATTATCTGTTGAATGCTGGGAGGTGCATGGATGACTCCCTCGGGCGCGTATTATCGCTACAAAACTGAGGTCACTAGCCTCACTGGAGTTGTATTATATGTGCATATATGTGTATTTTTTTTTTTATTTAAATATGATTCCACATCAGAATTTCATTGTTGTCAGAAATCTTTTGGAAGAAGCTAACAGCATTGTTGCAATTTAGTGCCGCAAGTATACAAATTACCACCATATAAACCCTAACAAGAATATAGAAATAAATCAAAATATTCCATTATTTGCAATAATTATGTTAAACTTCTTATACATTAAAACTGTTTTTTGCTTATTTTGTACTTGTGTTCCTTTGTTGTATAGTCAACTTTTGATTTGTTTGCAGTTTGTTTGTGTGTGTGTCAGGTGATTCAAGCTCACCTCCATACAGGGAATTTCACTCTACAAATCCAATTATTTATTATTAAGATAGTAGGTGATCACATTATAGAATCAGGTTGATATGTTCTGTTAAGCATACTGTGCAGCAATTGTTTTTGTGTGTTGGTGTATTTGAGTAGTCTTATTGTACAAATGCTGTCATTTGGAGTGAAATGGTCAAAGGTGGTAATGCATTTTTATAAACAGCCATCTAAGTAGTCTCCCTTGTGAATGGGCAACATGATGCAGATGGGCAGGAACTTGGCAATCATAGGTATGATACCCTTTAGGGCAGTGACCCTTCGCTGGCAGTGCATAAAACTTGAATGGCTTTTTGATTTGGGTTATCCGCAGTGGTCACAACACTTTTCAGTTTGGCAGAGACACAAGAACATGACAGAAGATGTGGATGGGTGTGGAGAATAAAATGTATCACATAGGAAAATGATCAAGAAATCTTAGATGCTAAACCACAGATAATATATTATCAGCTTTGGATTATTGTTTTACATCTGTTCAAACCCTATCTTTTCAGTGTATTTAGGCAGTAAGCATGCTCAAGTGCGACAGGTAACATTATTTGTCACACATACCCAGCATGAGGAATACGCAGGTTGGGAAGCTTCACCTTAAGAGTGACCTTAGCTCAGCCTCTATTTTAGTCTTTCTTCAGAAACAGAAGACTGTCTTACTGTGGCATGCCTGCACTTTTGCCTGAAAGTCCACTAGCAGACCTGGGTGGCTCAATGCCCCTTTGAGAGTTGCTTTCCATTCAATGCAGAGAAGGCACAGCACTTAGTCTAATGATTGGATAAACTGACGCATATTAAAACCACAAGACCATCAGATTTTGATGTCTGATTGTTGCAATATTATGCTGTAATTTGGATGAAATCCCGCACTCTTATCATAGTTTTGAGAACAGTAAATACTTTACAACCCATTTGTGACCAGTGTATATTAAAAGAGTAATATTTTCGTGTTCTGAATAATTCTGAAGATACTTAAAAGTATGGCTGGCTAGCAGGCACCTAATTTTTAACAATAATAACGATAATAATAATTTGTAAGCACATATCCCTATGTCTTTTTTTAACCCAACACTTGGTCAGTGGTGATACTGCTTCGGCCTACTTCTTAGTTTTTAGTTGAGTATTCATCACCATGCAGAACTAAACTTTAATGTTATGCATGGCAAGCTGTTTGTTTTAAGGTGCTAATACTGTCATCACTTTAAGATGATGAAATAAGAATAAGACCACTAGTCACTATGCTCACGACTTTGTATAATATATGTACACAAGTTTGTGGTGTTGTCTGGACTCTGTTGTCTTGTGCTCTGCAGTTTCAAGTCTCTGTTACCATTAGAACCTGTGTAACCAGTTGGAATCTTGAGTTCGTGGGCTTCTTCAGGCTCCTATTTTTCCATTCACACCATCCACTAGTCCTTTTTTTCTACTGCCCTGGCATGCTTCACATGCAGGTTTCTGTTCCTTTGTGCTTATACCTGTTGATGTGTCTCTGTCTGTTTGTTTGCTGACATGTTTCTGTCAGTGTGTGTTATCTGAATTTTGTAATAACCGTTCTTTGTTTTTCTTTTGTAAAGCATGTTGAACATTCTGTTAAGTAGGGAAATGTACTTTATAAATTCCATCATCATCATCATTTTTTGGGCAAATTGGAGACCCCGTAATCTCCCCATTGGCATGGTTTTGCTTCTGGAAATTAGGTATGATTGTCAAATCACCACTGAGATACAAATCTCCTCCTGCAGTACTGTCTTGTTTATATACTGAAAGTTAAGTCTTTACCTGTGTCTTATTTTTATCAGCAGCGATGAGGAATTTCGTCGTTCTGTGTGTGTCCTGGTTTTATGTTTATGTTGAATTAGGGTTTTTCCCTAATCCTGTATTATTTTAAAGAACTCTAACACTTTAGTGATTGTTGCTTTACTAGACCAGAAGGTTTTGCACTTATTCTCATGCATGGTCAGGGAACGTACTTTGAAATTACTTGCTGCATTTGCATATTTTAGCCTTGCATTCGTTACACATCAGATAATAACACCAGATGGTGCAGAAACCAAGGCACACCGTGTGGCAACAGATGTGATGCTCACCATACATTGTTCTTTGCTTTGAGATTGTGTAGGTGCTTTGCAAGATAAATTATTCTTGAGCATCCTGTCAACACATTGAGGAAAAAAGATGGGCAGGGGGTAGAGAGAAGCAGTAAACATGTTAGATATTTGCATACCTATTTCAGCTCTGCTAAAATGACAGAGACGAAAATTGCTTTGATGAAAAATGTAACAACTCTAAATAAGCATGTATATCTTTCTTGTTAATAACTTTCATAAAGATTTCTAAGTATATTTTGTTTATTTTAAATAAACCATGAAAGATTTCCAGCTTTTTTGTGGGATTGTGTATTTGTAGATGATTTTTTTTTTCCTACAGCTAGGCCCTTTTCTGCATTGATTGTGACAGTTAAATATGTGCAAGTTAGCTAACAGATTTTGTTGTTGAATAGAATGACTGTTGGAAGTTTTCTTGCAAGCACAATTCCATTATTTTTAAAGAGCCAGAATATTTTAAATATTATTTAACTGGTTTTGTATTTCTTCAGGCTATGCTATTGTCGTTTCCTAAACGAATGTGCTTTACAGTACTATAGGTCATTTTCTATCTTTGCACTGACAGCTAGCAGGCCCACTGTCATAAGCAGTAGGTGTGTTGTATATTAAATAAGCACAATTGTTGATGGAGGTTAGCAAAGATAGTGCATGACGCAGCAGAGTGATATTGTTAGAATGTGCATAATTTAAGCCTTACTGTCCTTAAAATGTTCAAGTTCAACAAAATTCTAAAATGGTCCTAATATTGTGAAATTGTTACTGGAGAGTTAACGTGATTGTTCAGCAGCTAAACATAGAAATGTTTTCTGTTTACCATAGGCCATAAATTCTGCCTCGTATCAGGGAAAGCTGTCATATACTGTGTTTTGAGTGGCTGATTCACCTGTGGAAGAGTTTACTGTCCTGGGAGTGAATCTGAAGTGTAGTATAAAGTCTAGCAGGCAGGGGGCGGGTGCACAATTAATCGCTTAGCTGGCTGCTAGTGGCAAGCAGTCTATGAATATTTTATAAGCATCAACGCCGCCTGCCCTATGGGCCACTACTCAAGTCCTCTCTCAAAGCTCCTGGTGGGATGCTACCTCGGGAGATGGAGATAATCCGCAGTTTTCGCAATCTTTGAAATTCCAAGAACTCAACTTCCAGCGGAGTAAAATTAAAACCGTTTGCGTATTGCTTTTAAAGCCGGTTTTTTTCCCCCATTAGATTTCCCTCATATCGGAAAGCTGTATATGAAATGTTTATCACGGTGCATTCAGTATAATTACATATATACCCATTTTTTGTCCGATTTTTTAAATTATTCGGAAGCCGTTCCACTACTCACAATATTGCAACACTATATGTCATTTAGTACTGCGCGATGTTATGCTGGTGTGGAAAGACCCCACAATTCTGTTTGCTGGCCCTGCATCCCACAAGCACTGGCGCTGTTTGGAAAGCTGTTGTTGTCAAGGGCTTTGCTGAAGGGATCAGTATATCCTAGCACAAGTTTCAGTTGGAGTGGGGTGTGGGGGCAAAGTACATATTCCACCTTTGAAGCGATGGTATAAGGATGGCACAGGGCTGTAGAGGCCAACACATAAACAGGGAAGTTACTCCACACCTGCCATAACAAATTTGGGTTAGCTTATCTCAGGATCTATATATGTATACATCTCATAGCACAAAATACACTTTATATTCTTTTGCTCTATTTTTAGCAGCTTTTTCTGTCCTGTGTTTTGAGTTTTAAAAAATGAGTTGACTTACCCGTTGGTCAAACATTATTTTCACATAAAGTCTTTTTTTATTGCGTAAATTTATTTTTAATTTTCGGCTCTCTGCAATTCCTTTCCCCACTCCCGACCTGAAGGTTTAGATACGAAACATGATGTTAGGGTCAGTAATATTCTAAGCAAAGTCGTTTCTACTATTTTTCTTGTTGGCTGCCAGACCCGCATGCTGCGGTGGGAGTGAACGTGCCATTGAATGCCAACCTCTCGGTTAGCACCTGACGATAACAGTCCTCCTCCTCCTCCGTGCATCATTCTGCTAAATGCAGTATGGCTGGGTCATCATTCACGTCGCCACGTATACAGTGCGGTTCCAATAAAGTGGTAGTAATTAGGGTGGGCAGGTTTAGCTTATTTTGCCAATTTTCTTATTACCGAATTAGTATGAATATTGATGTATATTTATATTCCTTGAAATTCGACTCTAAGTTTCATGTATTCATAAAAGTGCCTTATATTCAGCAAACGTAAGAGTCTGTGCAATATGTAAGTTGAAGAATATAATTATAGGGTTCGAGTAGAATTGGGGAGGTTTTGTGAGATACTCGGAATAAATCGAACTGTTGCATCTCAGTTGTACATCGTTGAAACTAATGCGAAAATCCCAAGCTGATCAACAAATGTGTGAACTTTCCTCCTACATCACCTCTTATAGCACGTAGAGAACAATGTGGGAGGAAGGTGTGTGTGGAGGAGAGGGACTCTTCAGTCAGTGTTTGGCAGCTAGGTTGAAGGAGGCATATATCTATCTCATTGACAGTTCAGGCCGCCTGTAAAATATATATGCATCTGATCCCCCTCCTCGCCCCATGGCGAAAGACAAACAAGATTTTGTATTCTTTGCGTCATTCCTGGTGTGTTCTTTATTCTGGACACGCAGTGACAAGCGTTTAATCACGTTGTAGGTACGTGCAAGGCACGTATTGACTTTTGGTTGTCTATGGTTAGAGAGTGTTTGGTCAATAGTGTTCTTCCATAATTCAAGGTCGTCGACAGTGATAAACATCTAACTGATGCCTTTTATCAGTGATAAAAACGCATGGTTGTGCGTCGAGGCAGTTGAGACGTAAACAGTATCGCATACACCGTGTGGTGTTTTTTTTTTAATGTGGCAACTGCGCCACCAAGCGACCTTGGCCCTTGGCTGAGGTCACGACCCTATCGGTCGAGAATCTGCGTCAAGGCTGTAAATTGTTTCCACACCTAAAATAACATCAGTCTGCGTTTCAAAACATTTGGTTCTCTTTCATGCGCGTGGAAAACGCGATAAAAACTTTCAGATTATCCTTGGGCCGACGATTCTGTTGCTCGCCTCATGGACCGAGGGTGTGCTGTCGGCTGTTTGACCGTCCTGCTGTCCCTGGCCGACACCAACAGCTGCTCAACCTACAACCCGAGCAGCGCTGGCAGTTATTGAAGGCAAACCTATCTTATCAATAGTCCACACCATCGCCCACCTTGTTTCTCCACTACGCATACGTAAACATTATATAAACACGTCCTGCGGTTGGGATCGATGGGCATGAACGACCTCATTTTGGGTCAGCGGTAAGGGTGTAACGGGATGAAACTTCCTAGCAGGAC
>SRHC01002426.1:101363-167386 GCA_004794325.1 Pomacea maculata
CCTGTTGTTCATTGTCACAGTATTGATAAGAGGTTGACATTTTTCATCACCACATAACCTAACTTATTGAAAATTCCACCAGGTACCTGATACTTAAGCATCTGTTTAGTTTTCATTTCTAAGTAATAGGGAACAAATAGTTATAGAAAACAAATGTTTATCGGAAAACTTATATAATTTCTTTTGTCACTAAAACAGGATGAGGAAAAATATCCAGAAATGTTTAATATAATCGTAAAATACTTATTGTGTGAAAAAGGCCGGGGGAGGAAGGGTGCAAGGAATGAATGAAAGCATTTATGGATTCACTAAATAAAATTGTCGGTATATCGCAGTTCTCCGTTTCATTATTATAATAAAAACTTTGTAAAGCAAGTAATAGTGTTTTGTGTTTATGTTTGATGTTTGTGTATGTTGCTACAGCCAGCTGGCTACAGCTAACTTGTTATAACATCACGCTTTTAAAAGTAGCCAAAAGAAGCTGGCTACATTTTAAAAGTAGCCCAAAGTAGCTGGCTACTTTTTGGAAAATTGTAGCTGTAGTGTAGCCGGCTACATTTTGAAAAAAAGTAGCTGTAGCCTAGCCGGCTACAAATTAAAAGTAGCTTGCCCATCCCTGCAGCTAGTGGATAGCCCTCGATCGGGTTCATTTATCCCCATAGCATGATCAAAGAGGTGATGATGTCCACCACACGGTGCCATCAAAAGGCACACATAATACATGGCTTTATTGTGGAAGATCTCATGATTTGGCTGTTTCCTAAATAGAGACAATCGTAAAACACACAAGGGCTCCAGAGCTGTTAATAAGGCATTGTGCTGCCTGGCAATACTATTTTCTTAGTTTTTTTAGTACTTTCTGGAGTAATGAGCTGCAGGTCAGACTGCTGGGTGGGGAAGGAAAAACAGTGGGTGGCTTTCTGGAAGTACTAGGTGGATGGGAAGTTTCCACAAACCCCTGTTTGTCAAAGAACAATAACAATAATGAAACATGCTTGGCATGGAATGGACCTCGTATCAACGAGTACACAGCTTTATTGAGAAAATAACATTACGACACGCTCCAAATAATGAGCCATAATAACATACCATGGTGCAAGAAAATGAATTCAGTTATTGGCAACTTTTAATCAACAATAGAAACCTTACAGAAATTTTTTCACACTTTTGTAATTGCGTGTTATAGAAGAATGTAACTAATGGGAAACCTTTACCTGAAGAGAGAAGGCAAGAGGGAAAAAACAGAATTGTAAAAAAAGCTATCGTAGTTTGTGGAAATTCAGTGCCCTATTTTACATAGTCTGTCTTTAACATGCCAAAATTTAATCCATTACCAAAATGTTTTATATGTATGAACTTGTGTACATCATGTACTAAATAATTACTGTGTTAAGAAAAAAAGGGGCTTAAATACCAACAAATAGGTGCTTAGTACCTGAACCAGAATCGAAACCAGTTCATAGTGACAATAACAAGGCAGGTTCAAAGATATAGACCCTTCTCCTTTGGACTTCTTGTGGACATCATATAACATTCTGTCTAATGAGTCTCAGTGGTGGCAATTTGCTGACAGTGTGCGTGTGGGTGTGTGTATGTGTTGTTGTTTCCTTGCCTTTTTGTTTCTCACTTCTGTGGGAACCTTGTTATGGCCCTTTGTATTGCTGTAATACATTACAATAAAAAAAGTAAATTATCGCATGCCTCTAGTTAAGAATGCGAAGAACAATGCATCTGCAGCATGTATGTATATGGTTGTAGGCATATCCTGTCTTGTTATGGCTTGGTAATAATACTTGATACTATACAAATTGCACTATAAATAGCTTATAGCAACACCATACTTCCTTTCCTTGATGAGCAGCAACCACCACTTGTTTTTTTAAAAAGAAATGATCTAGAATGGTAGAAACAAAGATGGTGGGAGCTAATTTATCTCTGGTGCTTACACTTAACAAAATTTAATTATCATTCTTGTGCTCACTTTGTTTTAATTGATGGATTGAACCAACATTATAACCTTCTTCCGTCCAAGAGACGTTTTATTGTTCCTAGAGCTTCCACTGCCCGTTCTCGGAAAAGTTTTATACACCAGTCTGTTGTCTTACTGAATAAGTGTTGGAAGGATTTGTGAGTGTGAGGGTGTGGGTGTGTGGTTTTGGGAATATAGTTTTAGTGTTGTTTCTTATTTAGTCGGGTATTTACATGGACTGTAGGTGTTTGTGTGAGATGATAGTTTGAGTGGAATTAAGTTGTTATTAAGTTTTTATTCTAAGTTTTATTATCAGCCAGTTGTTTTACCACGTCTTTTAATTTCTCCTAGTGAGATAATAAAGTTAAATTGAATTGAATTGAATTGAACATAGCCAAAATGGTATATTCATTTCAGATTACATGAAGCAAGTGTACAAAGCTGGGGACCATGTTGTCTTGTTGCATGTGCCTGAATATCATACAGTCATCCAGTCACGTGAGTAACATGCATTTGCCCATACACATTGACTGGTAGCATCTGACACATAGAGTAAGTACAGGTCAGAGAGAATGCCGATTGTAGCATTCACTTTTTCAACAAAAGATCAGAAATAATGCTGGTCCTGTATTTTGCTGGGTGTGCATTGTGTACAGAGAAAAATCTCTTGATGTGTTAAAAATGGATGAGTAAATTTGTGCAATAAATGTGTAAATATGGGAAGAAGAATACAAGGCAGAATAGGATCCTTTTTTTTTTAATCTCAAATCATCTTTTTTTTTCCAGGACGATGCTGTAAATTTTTCATAAGAAACTGATAAAAAAGTTACTAAAACAGAAAAAGAAATACAGCTAACCCATTAACACGAATACACTTTAAGTTTAGTATTGTCTAACCAAGTGACAGTGTTGATAGTGTCATTGTTATTAAACCATTACTCATGCCATATTTTTGTTGTTGTTTCTAAGATCAAAGTTTTAATTACATTACAACTGAGGAGGTGCCACTGAAAGTATAACCTTATAATGCATTGTCACCTCAAAGGAATATTTTTTACTTGAGCTAGCCACATAAGCCAATGGAAGCATACACTGGGAAAATAAAGCAAGCAATAGGAGTTATAGGAGACGAATATGTAATGGCAAATGTCTAGAGACTAAAGTGAAGTCAGAATCTAGACCAAGAATTAATGACAAGTGAACACGAAAAGCTGAAATATCAGAGTGTGTAGAACTATGTACAGTATACATAAGTAATCACTTGAGGCATTTAAATGAAATCATAAACTGTTGGAAAAAATATCAGAGTACTGATAAAGCGTTAGTCCGGAATGGCTTAAATGTAGCAAATTGATATTTAAGTAAATTTGAAAAGAGAGTTTGATATTGTGACTTAATGTATGTTATTATAAAGTAGACATTTTAATTAAAAAGTGTTCAGCTGATTCACTTGAAAGATTACATGTATGTAAGGGGCTGTTTGTTAAGTGTCTCTTAAATAAATCTAAATTAAAGTGACTCGTTGCAGTGTACCTGTAGGCTAGTGTGTAAGATTACCTGGCCAACTGGTTTGCCATGCATTGTAAAGTATGCCTTAATGTATGACACATCATGTTTAGACTTGTGTAAAATACCTACTAGATGCAGTGTAGGGAGATTGATGGTGGTTTTCCTTGTCTTGTAATTTGCACATTATTATTTTATACAGCAATGGTGATGACAGACGTAAGTGTGGTGACCGATCTTCTACAGGATGAGGAGAAGCGCATCAAGACATTCCTCGAGACCCTTGGCAATAAACTTAAAAGTCATGGGGTCAGTTCAGTTATTTTTAAAGTTAAATCGTGACAAATAGAAATTGCCAAATGTGAGACATTAAAGGTTGAAATGGAGACACTAAGGTCAAAATAGAGGATGAATTATTATCAATTCAGAACCTTTTTGTACTGTTGCACAGTTTTGAAGCTTAATAAGATGGTACAGGTGTGCCAATGTATTTTACTTAAGATAAATCAAAAATGGGCTTGCATTCACATCTGTTTTTCATTATTGTATTTCTCGATTTCCATTTCTTTTCCTACTCCTTTCTTAGCTGCACTTAACCCATTTCTGCCAGAGGTTTAAAGTTTTGAATTTGTGTGACCTACAGATATTCAATGAACAAGAATTTGAAGAGACAAAAAATTATTTTGTTTGGAACAAGAGCATTAATGGGTTAAAGGTGCTGCATATTCAGTGCTGCCTGCATGTATCCAAAAATGCATTCTTGCACACACATAACCATATAAGTTGATAACTGTTGCAGATTGGAGGCAAGGTGAAGAGTGTAGGAGGCAGTGCAGGGGAAGTCATCTGCAAGGTGGCTAATGATGAAAGGGCCAACCTAATCGTGATTGGCTCACGTGGTATGGGTACCATTCGCCGCACACTGCTGGGTAGCGTGAGCGACTATGTCATGCATCACGCACACGTGCCAGTTCTCATTTGCAAACAGGACCCTCATCACCATGGCCACTGATCTGGCCTCAGCAGGGCCCAGTCATCAGGATAATCAACCACCACCACGGGCTTATATTTTGTGCTGCAGGGAGTTTGTGAGAAATGATGGTTGTGGCACTTCTTTCCTCCAAAATCCGAAGTTATTTGTTGATTCAAACCTTTTCAAACCAGAAAAAAGTTTTTGAGTGTTATGTGAAGGGCATTTTGTTTTGTTTTCGGTTTTTTTGAGTGCATGTGTACAATGAAAGTACTCCATTCAACATCAGATGGTAGGATCATGATCTACATTATGTGGCAGAGTGTCTCTAGGCCTTTCTATAGCAGGTGCTGAGGAAAATTAACAGCCTTCTAGGTTCAAAAAAGAGGGCAGCTTGCCTGCCTTAGTCTTAACACTGATCCTACCTGGGAAATGGTAGGAAGGAATTTAAATAAAAAATTTTGTTCATGTTAACATACAGCCATGAACAGCAAACTTGTCTATAAGACAAATGGACCACACACTGTTAGTGAGAAGCACTTGTGAGATAGACATATAGAGGTTTATTTTGAACATAATACAGATTTTTAAAATTGACCAACAAAATTTGCTTTAGTAAAAGGCTTTCAATTCATCAGTAGAAATTTGAAGCATAGTGAGTGAAGCAAAATATATTTGACCTTAGATGTTTGGTTAGAATCACTTTTGTGCTTGCAGCTGTAATACAGATCTCTTTCTGATGCTGGGGAGGAAAGAAAAAGAACCGTTTCATAATGAAAAAAATATGTTGATTAGGGCAGGAACTAGATGCAACACTTTAAATCACCCCTTAGAGCTGCTGAGTGTGATAACTTAGATATTGTTAAGGAGCAGAGTAAGATGGATTGATAAAGGCAATTGACAAATAAATGAGAGCTATAGACTAATGGACAAAGCTAGTAAAAACAAAAATATTGAAGACAGTATGAAAAAAACCTCTTATGTTTGATGGTACCAGAGACTGTTTAGGGGAAAGAATTGAAGGAAAGTAGATTTTTGTTTTAATTGGGACATTTGTAAGATCCTGAGATTGGTATTGAAAAATATTCAGACTATAACGTATTTTCAAAGAATACTGCCCCCAAAAGAGTATGTATTGGCTTGCTAATCAGAAAGTTTTACACTGAATGTGACCAGGACATAACAGTGATGCAGGGAATGAAACAAACCCGGCCACTGCGAAGACTTGCTTCTCTTGTTGATATGTAAGATCTAGTCATAGAGTTTAGCAGCATGGTCTTAAAAAAATCCTTTTTTTGAGATATGTATTTACTTGCTGTCCCAGCTTCTATGGGGGGCAGGTGACAAAAATCCATGCAAATATCTCATTGATCGTATCTGATGGTTACTTTAACATATGATTTTTTTAATTCTCATTTTTGCACATGCAATGGATCCAAATGCTTATTGCTCAGATTACAATTATTACTATCTTGTCCATTTCATGTGAATTTCTTATTTCTAAGGGTGTACTTGAGAACTTGATTTTCATTTTTGTATTTTTTTTCCCTTTTGTCTGAATGAAGAACAATTCTTCTGTGACCTAATTTGCATCCTTTCTATTGTAGCAGTATTTGACTTGGTCACCAGCCTGCAGCAAACAGGCTTCTGTCATGTCTGTGCAGTGGGCCATCTTTGTTAAAATATCTTTTCGCTGGGATCAAGAGAAAAAGTAAATGTACAAGGGCAGTAACTCTGCATTGCAAATCTTAATGACCAATTTGGTTAGCATACAAAATGTATGCAAATTATCTGGTATTTTAAATTTTTACATTATTTCTTCTGCTCTAATTTCACATGAAGGTTGTATTGTGTATTCCTTGAGAAACTGTCATTAAATATTTCTTGGCCATTGGATTTTGTTTTTTTAAACCTAGCAAACTTAAATGTTCCGTAAAATTTGACATCTCAGATATTTTCACTTGCACATGAGACACATGAGTCTTTCATGAAGATGAATATGTAACAGAAGCATTTATTAAGTTGCACATGCAAACATGTACTTAAACTTCCATAACAATTGACAAAATAAACAACAAGCAAGAAGACATTCAAAATGCAGCTGTTCGTGATTTCAATAATTACACATTTTTAGACAGCCAACTTGTAGTAGGTCCAAGCTAATGTTCTCCAGACCATTTATGTCCCACTGTAGGGCTTTGCTAATTACATCACAGATACACATACACTTTACTGTGTAGTATACAAATGATGCAAACATATTTTTAATACTCAACTGATGCATATACAGATGCTGGTTTTTTTTCCTTGACCTAGACATATTTAGTGAGTTAGGGCCACAAAATTGCAAATATTACATTACTTGCTGTTGCATAATTACACCTACCATAAATAGTATTATGCAATATTTCAAAAAAGTAATAGAAGGTCTTATAAATATGCAAAAAGAATGTAAGCATCTTAGCTGAATTTGGCAATAGGGGTTGATAGAAGGTTACCTGTGCTAATTCAACAAAAAAATTACATACATCTGAGAAAGGCATGTTACTAATTGATCATCAAGACGAAAATTTTTTTTTTTAGCAATATTTATTAAAATTCAGGTGGCATGAAATTAGCATGTCGATAATGGAAAAGCCTAAAAAAAAGTTTCATAACAAACTGATTGCTTAAAATTATGCATAATGTGGTCCCACAGACAATATCACCAGACTCCCACAATATGAAATTTCCTCTTCTCAGCTTGTTTTTAAGGACAGGTACCATTTTTTTTTTTTTGGAAGGGGAGGGATTTTTATATTTAGCTGGAAATTATAGATCAGTTTAAAGAAATATTTAGCAGGAGCTTTGTCAAATAAAACACCAGAGTTACTAAAACACTCTTTAAGAACACGATGAACCAAATTTCCTTTTTTCAAACATACAGGACCATAAGACACTTGATGACCTGCATGAATCGACATTATTATGGTAGAAAATAAATTTTAATATTTCATATCATTGACCAAATAGCTTTCTTTTAAGGAACAAAAAATTCCCATGAGAAACCAACAGCACGATACTATTTTTTTGCATGTTAATAAGGGACAGCTGCAAAAATCAATTCCTTGAAAAAAATGCAGACAAAGTTTTAATCACTGAAGCCAGAAACAAGGCTTGCATATAAATTCTGGTCAATTAAATACTGAAATAATATTCTGCAGTTCAAAATATGAGTACTCTGATTTTTTAAATATATTTTAACATTTTCAGTTCTTTTCAAAAAAATTTTAAAAGGTCCAACAAAATGCAGATCATAAAGCAATAAAATTTTGTCTGTCCCAATCTCTAAAAAGTGCACATAATGTGGAACAGAATTGGTTAAAAAAAAAAAAATTAGTCTGCTAGTTAGCTAAAGGCTGGTAGTCATTATGTGGTTTTTACTGCTACTATAAAACCATATGAACATATTTCTGCACACTGTAAAATGTGTAAAGAAAAAGCATTATAATACAGATAGCAGCCATGAAATAAACCCTAATGTAAAGTGCAGTGTGGTTATCGATTCTAATCAATTCTTGTTTAACAACAAGGTCAGTGCATTGCTGCTTACTCATCATCACTGAGCCCACTATATTACCATATTAATACACTTTAGGATATGTTAACTTATTGAGAGCAATTTGTGTGGTTTATTTTTTGTTTGATTTTCATACAGTTTATGCCCAGTATTGCAATAAACTTTATTCTTTTACCATAAACCTCTATGTCGTCTATGAGTTCCCCCAGAATAAAAAGTTGCAAAAACAAACTTCCAAAACTAAATTCTTAAAGGCATTTGTGGCATGATTAATCTACAGCTAGTGGACATTTATGAAGTGTGACATGTAAGACATTATGTGCAGGAACAAAGATCATGACAATATAATAAAACAACTTTAAGGTACATTTACCCAATCAAATATTCTTTACTTCCTTTCCCCTCCAGCTGCCCCACCCACCCCCACTAAGTCTTAAAAATCATATGGGATTAAAAAAAAATGTCTGGCCACATGTTCTTTCAACTTCTGTGGTGGTGGTGCAATGATACATGAAAGATTGGCTCCAATGAAGGTGATGGCCATTATCAGATAGCATGACTTTACATAAAGACACATTAGGTATCTTTTAGGCCCGTGAACCTTATGGTTATTAGAGTTATTAATATAAACAATTCTAAGCTGTTCTTTAGGAATAGTTTCAAGTTTTCTAATTGGTGCCTGGCTTACCAGGAAATAACTTTGTGATTCTTTATAGGCCTGTCATGTACCCATGAGGAAATGGATGCTTATCAAAAGCCCATTGCAATTTTTCAGCTTAGAGTATTAAATCTCTATCTCATCTTCTCTAAATGATTTGAAGGCAATTCCCATCCACCTGTTGGTCATAAATGGTGCACTTCCTGAAGGAACATGTTATAAGTGGTTTAGAGAGATGAATATGGAAACATCATTAAACTAGTGCATCATACCTACCAAATAGAAAGTAAGTAAAACTGAATTTAAAAAAAAAGCTAGAACTTGAAAAAGCTCCAGGGTTGCAGTAAATCTGTGAGCATCCTGAAGCTGGTTTGATCCTCACAGGATATGGTGGGGAAAAAACCTTTGTCTGTGGAGCTTTTGTGTAGAATTATGGTAAGGTAAGCGCCAAGTTACACAAACTATGTTGGACTGTAGGAGTCCTATGTGTGACTAAAGGGTCAAGAAGTGGCAAATGACTACTAAACAGTGTGGCAGAGAACAGGCTTAATTGGAACGCTGCAAAGTCTCAAAATTTTGCCTTTTGATATCAATAAAAGTATCAGATGAAAATTAAATAGCTTCTCAGAAGTTCAGGGTTTCTAAGCAATGTTCTCCTTACAGTCACAGATGGTTGTACAACAAATGGAGAACACCTTCTGTCATACAAAAGTTAGATACCTGCTCTCTATCATTAGAAACCAAAATATAGAGCACATGTATCCTCTCTTGTAACATTATTGTCCAGTTCCATTGCTTCAAAACATTCACACATACAAAAGATTCAAACACTTTCAACTGTGCAGCATATTTCAAAGCTCCACCTTTGTTACTTTTGTTAAGGCAGAAAAAAAAGAATCTTGAAACCCAGAAAACCACTGACATGGAAGCACAAAGCCAGCATACTTATGGGAAAGGGGGAATTTCAACTAAAAATCAAGGGGGGGAAACCCTAGAGAAGAATAACAAGAGTTTTTATTTTAACATTCTGATGCAAAAAAACAAAGCATGACCAAAAAAAAAATCCCTCCAAATTTCTTCATTCAGGGTCCTATAGCATGTGCACATATATTTTTTTTGAATGCCTTATCCTTCTGTAACCAGTATGTTACTGAGTATGTTACTGTAATTATAGTATGTTAACAATTAGCAGACTTTACATTACATTCTTTATGAGAAGTGTTTTCCATTAAAACAAATTTACTAGACTGCTGCTTATCAAACCTCACAGCAGCCTAAAAAATACAAACCCAAAAATATATACTTTATCAGGCATTAGAACTGAAGTTTTGAAAAAATTCTGACAACTTTCTGCAAAGTAAATGTATTGATAACAGACAAGTAAATGTACCTAATTGATTACAGACAAGTAAAACAGTGCTGTAGTCAGCATGCACATGAAAATTACAAGATCACTGGACAAAGAAGGAGCACCAACAATTTTTTAACTTAAAAAAAAAACCCCAAAAAAACCAAATCCATCCAAAAATCAAATAACAAAACGCTAGCACCAAAACTACATTCTCAAATAAAGTGTATACATAAGGCTGGTCAACAAATGTCCATCCATGGGAATATGCATCTCTTAGGGGCATTTTAGAAAATGCAAGGGCAGGACTGGTCCACACAGACAGCAGCTGCTCATAGATGCTTGGCACAGAGCAGCCTGCTAATTTGCTATTAAAACATAATGGTAGCTTGAACAAAATACATACATATAATCAGGCTACATATGTACATTAAGGTGCTATGGCAATGATAGCTAAAAGATTTAAAAACAAAAAATTGAAATGTGATATAAACATGCAACATAAAGAAAATCTTCATGTTTACTCCAAGAGTTTTGAAATCTCATTTAGCAGATAAGTAGGGATTTCTGAAAAATATAGATTTAATGTACATGAATCTCTCTCACACAGAAAAACTATCTTACAAGAGACAGCATATAGCAGAAAAAACATGATTTTACATGAGACAGCTTTTGGCTGTAGATCCTTGAACCACAGCATCTGGCTTTATTTTTTGCTTAGGGGGCACAACAGAACTTATAATGGTGGAGGCACATACAGCTCATTATAAATCCAGATGACAGATTACATGGTCACATTAATTAAAGGCTTGTTTTCTTTAATACACCTGTTATTTGAAATAACATCTTTATAAAGACTACATATAGAACTAGATCAGGGCAGGATGTACAACAGAAGCAAGCAGGCATGAGGTATGAGGCTAAAAAAACTGTGTGCAAAGAGCGTGAATGTGAATGTGTGTGTGTGCACACACACTCCAACGAAAGAAGAGCTGAAAAGGAAAGTTAACAGTGTGGTTTGACCTTCATCACTGACTGTAAACTGTGCATTACAAAATAATGGGAAATCTTGGCTAATCAATAAGGATTAGAAATTGTTAACAGATAGCCAACCATGGTGGGGACTTTTCTAAGGATAACATATTGCTGACAAAAATAAAGTGTCCTTGTGTCACTGAACTTGGTTTTCAGCCGTGTGTGAACAATCTCCCCTTTACAAAGAACTCTAACAAGCAAGCAGCACGCTGAGCCTGCTGTACACAAAGCTGTAGTTACATCTATGTATTCTTTGTAAAACTGAACTGCCGTAAAATCCTCTACGTTTGCAAGATCTAGATTTCCCTATTGGTAAAAATTGAAAAAAAATTTTTTTATTCCCTGGTGCCTTCTTATAAACTACTGCCTGTCCTAAAGGCATCAGGACTAATATTAGTAAGTATTCTGGAGCCTCAAATCACACTAGCATGTCTCTCGCATGCATGTCATTGCTTCGGTTTCTGGTATAGTTATTTTGAACATCTTGTAACCATTGTCAGAAATAATACAGCCTCTCCTTGCACCTTTTTTTCAAAAACTTTTGTTTCAGCATAAATTGTGCTGTTTAAAAGGTTTGCTTTCTCACTAACAATTATCTATGTCATAAACTGCAGTTCCAAAAGTAAAAATCTTTCACAGTTTGAGACAGACAGCTAACTCTGAATTTTGCAAATTTTACTAAATCAGTATAGCTCAAACTGTCATTTTTACAAAAGACATTAAAAAAAAACTGGCATTCAAAAATAACGTTTTCAAACAATTAAAAATTGGCATTTACCGGCACTTTCCCTACTCAGAGTCACCTGCATGCAAACATCAAAGTTATCTGTGAGTGAAACATACCAGAACCATAAAGAAAAATTCATTTTGTGGTAGATTCAATGAAGTTTCTCTTTGCTCTCGGATGAAGCTGGCAGTGTAATGAATAACTCTCTTTCTATTTGTGGCTTGAAGTTCTCCAGCTTCTGAGCAGTCAAGCTGGTGGCGAGTCGTGAGGCACCTGTGGTCCCGCCATTTCACTGTGGTCATTTTCCTGGCCATGCCTTCCCACCGTTGGTTTTCTTCTGCTGGCTCCAATGAAAATGGAAGTACAAATGAGAACAGGGTAGGATGAACACTAGTGGGTGGGAGCATGGTGACGAGAAGAGAAAGAACAAGGCACCAACTGTGCAGGCCAAATCTAGTTTTGTTCCCCTTGATAAACATTCTTCATCCTGCGGTGAAAGATGATGGTCTTGTCATAGCCATTTCTTCTTGCGAGATAAGAATCACAAGTTAGAACTCATCACATTAGTTTCATCTGCTTTTATCGTTGTCACAAACCGTGGCTTTCCAGGAAGCCCATAATCATCCAGGCAAACTTTGCAAAAGCACACAAACCAAGTCATTATCCAAGCAGCATGACCAGAAGCTTTCTCCACTGTCCCAAGATGCATGAATAAAACTTTTTACATTGAAAACAAAGCACATTTGGTGATTTTCAATTACTCGCACTGTAGCAATTTCCACCCAGGACACCAAGTGCAACATGAGAGGGAAGGTAGGGAAATAAAATGAGGTGTTTCACAGACAGCCATGTCAATATGGTCACGAAGGAGCTTGAGGGGTAAAAAGGCATTAAGATGGGGGTTTGCTGGTGATCTTGCGGTGTATGCGTAGTAATTCTGGGGCGTTGTCTTCCTTCTCCTGAATTGGTTTCATTTTATCTTCATCCTGCAAATTAATTTAAGTATGTAAATCAAGACATTTCAGAATGTACCTCATATGTCATATAAGAATGCTCTCTTCAATGCATAGCAACACACTTTTGTATAATTAGGTGTTCACAGGAAGAATGCCTGTAAATGCATCAGCATATACAAATTAACAGAAACAGAAGAACAGCATTGCTCAGATGTTAAAACTGCATCAGTTCTTACTCCATACCCTGTAACACACACACACACACACAAAATACTGCTCCAGATGTAAAAGGCAATAGTTAACAACATCTGAAAGTTTCTGCCTCATCTGTGAGGTGTGACTAAGACTAGTCACTGGTCTGATGGGATGTGTTCTTCCTCTTGTCAAGATGGCCAGTTGCTGAGTGGATGTGTTATTCAACGGCATCCCTAGTTTTATGTAATGTGTGTTAACATACAAAGTAAAGGAATAAGAATTTGCACAGCACTTATCACCATGTTATCAGTGTGAACAGAGCACTTGGTCAACAGTAAACATACAAAGGCACTTTTCTTTGAGATTGAGACTTGAGTCAGTAAGGCAAAGACTTGAGAGAACGTTGGAACACCTGGGTGAGAGAAGACAAAAAACCTTTAGCAATAAAAGAATATCAGGGCTGCCAGCTGTTGTCATGGAAACTCCAAGGACTTCATGACCAGAAATTGGGCTACCAGTGAGAGGTAGAAGTTCAACATCAAGGCCCACAGGAGAAGCTGTCATTCTAAGAGGAGAAAAAAACATCTGTGTATTGGCTTGTGCTCCAAAGCACTAGAATGGAGAGAAATAGGTCACATCAGGCTGGTGTTGATTCAGCAGCTGTAGGTAGCATTGTTCATCCTGACACATGCCACTGTGTACTGTATAATGATGTAGTCAAGTGAATATGCAGTCGTCAAAGAAGTCACATGCCATTCCAAGACTGGGACAGCACTCAGAACCAGTGGTTGATATGGCTGGCAGACCATGTTGAGAAATGATCATAACAGCAGAAAGAGCTTTGAACACCTTCTGGGCAGGGAGGGAATTAGTCCAGCAAAAGAAAAACCAGACTGGAGATGGTGCACATATGGTGTTTTAAGTCGGTTAGATGATGAACAAGACAACAATGGGCCACACAGCCAGGAAAACAGGCAGGCAAACACAACCAAAAGAACAGATCGTCAGTATTCAGCAGATGCCAATCACAACAAAAACCCAAGGACACTTAAAAAAAGAAAAAAACAAAGAAAAAGACAGAGAGAGCTTGTCCTCTCAAGCCAGTAAGATGGGCGAACACCATTCTCATCAGAATTAGGAGTACAAAAACAGCAGTAACAACTGTCAGAGCTAAGTTGATGTGTGCATGCATGTGAAAATGGATCATGGTTTCAACACTGTAGCACTGAAAGTATGGACAGCACAAACAGTACTAGCACTGGGACCCACTTTTAGACAAGCCAAATTGTTGTGTATCTATATATATTTTGGCATAATTTGTATTTTCTCCTATGGTACTTTGAGTCCCATGTTAAGAAATTTTAATAGCCACCGGTAAACTTACTGCTTTCAGCCGATTGGCTCTCTCCTCCATCATGAGCTCAAAGCTAGTCCTTTTGCTCGCCTTCTGCTCCTCCCACTCTTTCCGCTTCTGTGCATCCTTCCTCTTCTGCATCATCTTCTCCAGCTCTGGCTTCTTTAGCACATCCTTGCCCCTGAAGCGTAGTAGATGGCAATAACAGTCACAGCAAATAAGCAGGGACGTCTTACCTACAACTGTAAATCATCATTAAAGAGAATAAAATCAGACAAAAGTGAGTCAATGGATGAATGGATGTGTGAATTAGGATTGTTGATGAATGCTGCTGATAGGGTCTATGTACCCCTGTGATGAACTACAGGGATGGAAACCTGGTAGGTCTATGTAATTGGTCATTCAGTCTGCACTATTTATATCAATATGCCTTAAAAGCCTCTCACCCCTTTTCCTTTGAACCTTTGAATAAATACCCCCAAAACAAGTTATAAAAAGATTTGATTAGTAACAGAAAATAAAATCTACCAAATCTAATTTTCTAAAATACAATCATCAACTATATAGATAAACATCACACATATGAAATAATAAAATTAAATTTATTTTTTTAAAAACTCACAGCCTGTAATTCATCAGCAGTTCTTTGTGCAGAGCTTGCCGTTCACGAGACTCCACACAAGGGTTGGACAGTTTGCGAGGCTGTATCTGTTCTCCTTCATCTTCAAGGGAACTTATACTACCATTTTTGACTCTGATGATGGTTGGTCCTGAATTGGAGGAGGTAGCGGTGGCAGAGGTGTTGCTGCTTGAGGACTGAGATACTTCCTCTGTGCCAAGAGGGGATGGGGGTGGGGGCAGGTCATCATCATTATCATTCTGGTAGTCCGGATCTGGCTCTGGAATGTTTCTGTACAGTTCCTCTACAGGGAAAAAAAAATGCTGGCTAAGATTTGTCTCATTTAAAAGAAAAAAATTAAATGAAGGGCGAATCTTTGCTTCAAGATAACAGCAGTCTCCAAAAATCAAAATAAAATAGTACTTAACTTACTTTCTGGTAAGATTCATTTGGGTACAATAGATACTTAAAACTTAAAAATAATGCCAAAGTTCACGTGAACTAAACAATTACTGTACATGGTTATTCAAGTTTCAATAAAACGTTCTACAATCTTATATCAGCCATAATAATATCTATGCTTTTTGGCATCTGGAAATATGAAGCCTCAGAGTTACCATAAAACTCTACTAAAGTCACAATGGATGCACAAATGTCATGCAGCAAACTCATGTGGGCAGTCAGGCATTCCCTCCTCCCCACTATATACATGCATGCATGAATGCACACATGAAAGCCTATACAGTTTCTATTAGTATTAAATATGAAGAAATTGATGATCTGCTACTAGGCACACCAGTCAGCTCTTAAATTCACTTGCAGCTACAAATCCATTTTATATGTTAAGTAAGAGAAAAGCAAATAAACCATTATTCATACAAGAATGTTTTTTAACAGTTTATGTGTTTTTAAGAGTTCAGCAGCAGTCAGTTGAATACAGTGTTAAAGATTAGATCAAACAAAGATTCTCACGAAATGATGATGCTTAAACTCTAGTTATTTATGATTTACACCAAAAAAAAAAAAAAAACCCAACTTCCAATCAACAGGTGCTGAATTTAAAAAAAAAACTCCATTAAGAATTTTATAAGTAACGAAACTAAAATGTATGAGTGAAGTTTGTAACTGTAAGGCAACAAGGTAAACAGTGCTCATATCAACTTGACCATAAGTAAGAAAATAATCACACAAGAATCAATAGTGTAAACACACACATATATGCAAGATGTTTGATTAGTTTCCCTTTTATGAGATATGCCACCTAGAAAGTTGCAGAAAAAGCAATTATTTTTTAATACACATATCCATCATTTTTCATATGTTTATATGTTTCCTAAAAGAAAAGCAGCAGAAACAGTACTCTGTACTCAAACTGACAAGGTTGAAACCATGAACCACCTACAGATATGTACAAAGATGAACTGTCTTCACAAAATACTTTTTAAGTTTTCACTTAATCTGCCCGGTTTCCTCAGAAGAATGTTATGAAAAATTCACGAATATTATGGTTAATTACAAGTATATTCACACAAGGGGGTACAATTACTGTGGGTCCATTCCATTATTTTGAGATCCAAAACTTTTTTCTTGAAAAGGGGTGGGGAGAGTAATGGGTGCCTCTTCAAAGATATGCAGTGTGAGAATTAAAGACAAAAACATTTGACACGGCACTAGGGCTAAAGTTGATTTTCATTCTTTGTCTTTGTAACCTGGAGAGTTTAAAGTGTGCTGTAAGCAAAAATGCAAAAAAAAGAGATCATGCACAGTGTGCAAACATATGAACAGACACATGTATGGACATAAACATAAATGCATGCATGACTGTACAAATTTATAGTTGCCCTGGTCAGCAGCTGATAATTTCTGAAGCTTCATCTACACTAATCCACTTTTGCTATTCATGTGTATCTGCCACAACCAAAAACTGCAAAACTGTGAAAAGTCATGGCTGTGCCGCAGACCAGTTAAAATTATGATGGCAAGGAGTCCTGAAACTAACTTTTACTATTAAAAAAAATTGTCAGAAGGAAATTGTATCTTCAAGACTATGCTGTTAATGAAATATTCAGGGATTTAATGTCTTTACGATTTTTTCACATGATGTATAAAGTATTTCAATAGTCCAACATTTCAAAAAATCAAGTTAATTTGCTTAAACTGGCTGAGACTTGAGAAAATTTACTAAAGTCTTGATCAGGTTTCATGTAGAATAAGAATTAAGCACACTTGATTTAAATGCATTTAAAGAGTAAAAGAAAGTGGATATCTAACAATATGTATATATACACTTTGTGACAAAAATAAATCGTTCAATTCATTCATCTGATGTTTAATATTTTGCATGAAAAAATTGTATTCAAAAATAATGATGCACCAATTTCTCTGTTTCAAAGAGTACAGCTTAACAAAAGCAAAATAAAAGAACAAATAAGCAGCTGATGAAAAATCAGCATAGGGGAAAGTGATCCGCAGTCCTAGCCAGGAAGTCTCTCTATTGTATTTTATACATGGCTACTACCAATGCAGGTTTATGGTGATACTGTGGAAGCACTACAATAGATTTACTGTGCCTTATTATCTCCCTAGGCAAAAGAAGAATCTAGAAGAATGCTAACAGCTCCTCCCTACTGAGAAAGATATACGCAGCCAGCCATTAGACTGCACAATTAACACAAGGTGGCGAATCCTTCAGAGTGGTATAACGCCATTCTACCTATGTGGATGTTGCAAATGACATTTTTGAATTTCTCCACAAAGGCAATGGAATTGCGTGATCCTTCCTGAGCATCAGGGTCGTAGTCTGGTTCAGGGATGTCCAGTATGGCGTGCTCTGACATCAATCAACATAAATGATTCCACATGAATACAATGAGCAACTACTAACGAATAAACAGAAATGTTTCCACATAAATATATTGAGCAACTACTACAGCTAAAATGAATGACAACCATGCACAACAGACATGCAAAGCAGTGTAAAGGCATCTGCAAAGACTACAACAATGTGTACAACAAAAAAGAAAGAAAAATGCAATGATTTCATCAGGCTGGAAGTTTATAAGATGCAAATTTATTAAAAGAATAAATTGCAGTTTGATATTAAATCATCAGTGTCAACAGACCTATTTAGAGGCACACATGCATAATCTACAAAATAATTTATGTCACTCAAGGCCATACTTGTAAGGGCTGACAGTTCGTGTTATAAAACCTTCTAACTATGCTTTATTGATACTTGCTCTCAATTTTTATGAAAGCTGTGGCGATGCTCACAGTCAGGCTTTCCAACTTTTAATGTCTAAAACATTTCTTAATCATGGCAGTTCTCTTTTTGGGCAAGCTTCTTTGTAGTTTGTTTTGCAACAAACTAAATCTGCCACAGTAATGCTCAAGAGAAAATAAACATGGTCTGCTACAATTTGTAACAATGATGCTTAATTAGGCAATAGATATGGCCTAGACAAGATATAAGACACATCTTTTAAAAGTCAAGACCTGTTTCTTCTCTCTTCCCAACCCTCAGTTTCTACTGTTTTATTTTAAATCAAAAATGTTTGGAAACACAACAAGATAACCCATTTATAAATATAAAAATTACTGATGTCGTTCCCAAACATATTTCATTCAACAGGAACAAAAATAAGCAATGTCAGCATCAGGCACTAGCATATCTACAGTTAAGTCCTTTTGTTGTAAATGATACACAAACTAAAATCAACACACTGACAACCCTAGTCTAAACTCACAAACATGAACACATGCCCATTTAATGTGGATGCTGCAGAACTGAACATAGCAGGCAATGTCACAGTGCCCTCACAAGATACCAACAACTGTCCAGGACAATACACAAGTGCATCTTCATCAACATATCCACTTTTGCCTGCAGGGGATCCCAAAGTGCAAGCAGCCCCGTTTCTAGTCAACATTTCTTTCCACAAGTCTTACTCCTCCCCTTTCAAGCAACCTCAAGTGATGTCAATTGCAGGTCAACAAGGCTTGTTATGAAACCCTTCACCAGTCTAATAAAGGATTTTAGCCCCACATTTTACTTCTGGTTTATGTACATGAATTCCGTTGTCATTTTTTTATGGACATACTGTAGCCTAGTCTTCCTCATCCTGATGCATCTGCATACTGCTGTGAGCTTTAAAAAAAAACAGGAAGGGGGGATTTTACAAAGAGCTGTCTACAGTTCTCATGGACATTTTAAAAATAAAATTGATTCCAGTTAAATCAGAGATATCCATAATTTGTGCTGAATTTTTTTTAAAGAAAGAGAGAAAATGGTTGCACTATGACCTTTAGGCTGTTGGTGAGTGAGGTTTGTGAAGCCACAATTCTTTGCGGGTGTTAGGTCACGTGCTGCCTATTTCTTCCTTTCGCCATTTTTTGTTTAATAATAGAATGGTAAGGTACCCCATTCAACAGCTGGGTCAAACGAGGGAGAGAGGAAAGGCGAGTTTGTCGGGTGGGAAGCGTGCTGCGAACAGGTATGGCACCGGCAGCTCCGATCTGGAAACTGGACCTCTGACCTCCAGTTTTGGGTCGGTGGTTTGGTAGGAAAGTGCTTCCACCTACAGGCGATTCCACACTAGGGAGGGAGTTGGAAACCAGAGTACCCGGAGGTGTCATATACAGCGTCTGAACTCTGGGTCCCTTCCTGACTGCAGTGGTGGCGAGCGCTTTAACCACTACACTACCGGTCGGCCCTCTCCATCACCACGACGCCCCCCATATCTACACACACAAGACGATGTTCCACATCGACCGTTTGGTGTCCACTAAAGGCGTGGATTTGTGTGAACCAAACACACAGGTAGGTACACACACACATCTTGAAGCTTGCCGCCCGTCACTTTGACACCTGGTCGATCTTGCTGCATCGCTCCCGCCCAGCATCTTATTGTCTCAGAGACATTCGGCAGGGTCAGGGTCGCCTCGGTGCTTGTCGCACTCTACTGATGTCCCTTCAAATGGGGGTTAGTACAAAACAACGCCTGTTCGCATTTCGACAACAACACGCAGACCGAGACACAGTCACTGGCGAAGGAAAACATTCCTAGTCTTTCTTCACCCACACATCCCCTCGCCCTCTCACCCCACACGCGCGCGTGCGCACACACATACGCGTTAAAATGTGAGGAATAGAGGGTAGAGAAAAAGAAAGTAAAGATGTATTTAAAAAAAAAAAGAGGATCGTTGGATACGCTTTTACGCAGTCAGCAGTAAATGTCGTTATGTCTTGACGAACTTACTCTGATGTCAGGTCCCGGCAGAAATTTCCTGTGCCAGAGGAGAAGGTTCGAAGTTCGTGGATGGGGGTGAAGAGACGAATGGAGGTAGGCAGACAAGTATTGGAAATCCCTGATAAACAGAAAAGAACTGACCTGGATGTTTATGCTGCTCGCTGTTCTGCATGGCGGAAAATCGCTTCAGCTGCCTTTCTCTGTGTTCCTGTAATCAAATAAAGTTGTTTCCTGAATGAGCAAACTCAGGCGCAGACTTCGGTTCGAACGATGTGTGTGCGCGCGTGCGTGTGTGTGTAAGGGGGGAAGAGTGTACCTAGGTCCTACACAAAAGTAAATGTGTGTGTGTGTGGCAGCATGCGAGAGAGAGAGAGAACGTGCTCTCTCCACCATCACACATCGACACAGGTCTTATCACATGCTGACGTTCTTCCTCGTCTGCATTCTATGAGGTGTCCGTCATTTCCCTTCAACGACGCCAGCGCGACTGTCTACATTCACCACCACCCGATTCTTTTTTTTCCCCCTTTACCTGTGAAATCCCAGTGGATTTTTCTTTAACAAAGGTGGAATTATCTACAGAAAAATCTTGTTACAGCGATATACGATGAAAAAGTCAAAACGCTCTTTTAAAATTATTATTTGTTTGCTTACCACTAGCATTTCCCAGCACCACCTTCCAAACATTGCTAAAAATAAATGCCGCTTTTCCATTACACTCAATAAACACACACTGCACAGATGTTTCCCCACTCACACCCCACAAAGCAAATAAATAAAGACAGTGTATACAGCTCTGCAACTTCTGCCCCACGAAACAGTTTTTAACAGGAAAAAGTATTGATGAAGCAGCCATGAAACCACCGCCTGTAAATTATTCTGGCCTATAAAGTAGGAAAAGGTAACTGATCATGCCACTTCACACTTCAAACAATCTCAGTTTCTTGATTCTCAGCAGCCAGCCTCTCAGCGTGATGTTTAAAGGGAGTGAAAATGGACAGAAAGGAAGGAATACGATGCCGAGAGAGAGAGACACCTAACAGCAAACACCTTCAACGGGGCGGGAAAATGAACGGTATACACATGAAGTGAGCAAACGTTCCTAACCCTGACAAGGGGAGGTCACACAACAGTGTTGTCTAAAGAGAAAGGCGATATTCCGCCAACACACACGCCCATCAGCCTGAAGAGAAATAAAATGTTACAGTACCAACTCAACAAGACTTCGAAGTCATCTTCCCACCGCCAAGTATTCCTAGTCTCGAGCCAGTTTCAGAAATCACTCTGTGGGGTGGGTGAGAGGGTGTGATTGTGTTTGGGTTTTTTTGTGGGGAGAAGAGAGCAGTAACAATGAACAACCAGGACGTGCCTGATACTCCAACGCCGGTGTTGTAATTACAAACAACTGGCGGTCGCAAGCTGTGTTTTCCGGACCGCAGCGTCGAAGCAAATCGATGGATGGGGCGAATTTGTGCTTACTTGACTGAGTAACCGGAACACGCCGGCGCTGGAGAGTGGTCTCCCATGGCGGCCTTTTTGCAGAGGACAGCGGACAGACCTCGGCACGGGATGTCCGCCACACACATTGGAAACCACCGCCGCCCGGTGCACGTGCCAGAGGAGAAGCCAGGACAGGGGAGTGGGATGGAGGGAGGGAAGGAAGGAAGGGGGCAGGAGGGAAAATCCCACGGTGTGCAAGCCTGGAGGGCAAGCCAGCCGGCTGGACGGCCACGTAGAGTGGAAGCCAGTCCAGGCACTGAGACAGTCTCTTCTCTCCACCCCACTTCCCCCAAGCACCCACCTCCCGGTCTGAGCACAGCGTCAAGTGCGATGACGTCCGTCCGTGAGAGCAGCAGGACGTATCGCAAGATACCAAACATCCGCATTTCACTGCTGATGCTGCGACGGTTTCCTGAGCAGGCCAGCTGGTTATTTCGTGACGGCCACATGACCTCACATATTGTTATTATTATTAACTCCAATACCCATCTCCTCACACGGCGAACGCGTGGCGGTGCGGATTCGGTTTTGCAAGCTGGCAAGACAGAGCAAACTCGCACGGTGTTTGTAACTAGGAAAATGCGGAACGCGAACGTTCGTAACTCCGGAAGGGGTGGGGAAGAAAGAGAATTTTTAAACCCTGAGCTCTTCTCAGTATCGCCGGAAACTAGATGACCTAGTGCATGTGTTCCAGACGAACACAGCACAACACGCAAACTCTCTCGCTCACACACAAACCGAATACCCTCCTAATCTCTCCAACAACCGAGAACAAATAAGTTTCAATGTCTTTAGGTTAGCTGTACAGGCTGTCGTCAGGACATGAGTAGCGGGCGTAAGACTGAAGGAGTTCATTAACCTGGCAAACACAGTGTGCGTGCCCCCAACGACAACGGCATCTGCACGTCCCATGGTGTCGACGTCACTTCCTGTTTCAACGCCGCTTCGCTTGCATGACATTTGGCTGTAGCTCTGTTGCTGGAACTTAGCTGCTGGCGGCACGACAGACCCTTCAAGTGATGCGCCAATCGATTCCCATCCGAGACAAGCATGTAGGCGACGGAAGAGGAGGCTGGAAGCAGTCACATTATCAGGAACATATTTCTTTTTAATTCACTGATTTAACCGTTCCTATCCCCACGTAATACAAAGACAAGGCTTAAGTCCTGTGATAAAGACGATAAATCCTACCCGGGCGAAAAGTGCACAAGCTAAGAAAAAAATGACAAAGCAACGGCGATGGTTTGGCCGCGTTTTTTCCATGAAGGTTATACAAAAACTATGCCGAACTTTGGACACGTTTGTCCAATATTTATTCTGCCAAGAACGCGGCCTTTTCTTGCATAAAGAATTTGCGCAAAGTGCCCCATGTGCAACTTTGTTCAAGCTACATCATCAGAGCAAAGAAGATACCTTTGATCTGAGGACCAGAAATTAAAAAAAAAAAAAACTGTTGACGTCAAGATCAGTTATTCCCCCACGTTTGCTAAAGCCGCGTAGTGGACGCTGACCTCTTCCGCTTTCCGATGCGGTTATTCTCACAAAGCCGCGAGGTCAGAGGTCAAAGATCACGACAGCCGACGCAACAACACGTCCTTCTAACCTACGACCATACAAGGACATGTATATTAGTTCGTGGACTCTACAACCGTCCTCCTAACGTGAAGACATATCGTGCAAGGAGATTACTTCCCCGCTCGCGGAACTCTCCTTAAGAGTTAGATTAAGTCTGGCCTCAATGTCGAATGCATGCCGGTCCTAAAGAAAGTGGGTAGATGTTGGGGGTGCACGTCCCGTTAAATATATTGTATAATGAAATATTCAGTTAATCTCAATGAACTACATATAAAGGACTAAAAATGAGCGGACAGTCAACCACACAAGAAACAGACGGATGATACTGTGACAGACATCAGCCAAATGGTTGAATGAAGATGAAGAACGTGGCTCACTTGGGAAGAATTCTTGGCACGACAGTATCCAAGAGTAGGGGGCGAACGACAGCTTTGGGATTTCATGACAGCACTCAGGAATGTGTGAGATTTGCTGCTTTATGACAGCATAGACTAGTAGACAGACCAAGAAAGAAAAGGAGAGACAGAGGAAAGGGACGGTGGTGCTGGAGTTTATAGGTCACTTGCTAGTTTACGCTGACAGTGGTAATCACCTTTATTTCATTCTCATGTTAAATAAATTACGACATGCATTTTTTAAAATCCATTGTCACTGTTTTACTGAGTGAATTTAGAAATCTAGAACTGGAACATTGGCTCGACTTCTCATTCCACCCCCTCACGTTTTCCTATTCCCTTGATTTTTCTTCTCGTCTTTTCTCTCGTATAACGGCCAGGCGCACCCAAAGCGCTCGTTATATTTACATGACAATAAACCCTAACCCTTTAAATGTCTTTCTTGCCCAGCATTACCCTAATTTCCACTGGTCCACACTGACAGCAGCAACAAGTGCAACTTTTAGCTGTTTAAAAAACCTAACTTTTCAGGTTACTTGTTCTGTCAAATCCACAACCGTTAGTAAAATCTACACTTAAAAAAGGGACATGTATTCAAATATTCAAGAAAAAGAAAACAGGAATATCGATATTAAGAGTTTAGCAATGAAAAGTTCGTTAAGATAAAAGTTTCAACGCCGGTATTTAACGCCCGCACGTCACACCGCATGTATTTATTTACTGGCTGTGAGGATGACAGGGAACATTAGACAAATGACGGGAAAGTTCTTGGACTGTCTACCACGCACCTGAGACAAAAACAAGTCGCAGAGTGCGTTCATCTTGATGTTATCGCTAGTGATATTATTACTTTCGCCAGGCTCACAGCGGAAGTGACGCAATGGGGCACTGCGCGGTGCCAGAGGTGCGCAGATCACGAGTGACGACGCGAAGTGTCTACATGACGCAAAGGGGCATAACCACGCGAAGTGCCCTTGACGAACTGGGCACGGCGGCGACTGGGTGCGAATCTGACGGCTACAAAAAGTGGCGGGGTGAGGGGTGAGAGACAACAAACATTAATAAAGGAACGTGGAGGGTTGGTCTCTGCGCACGTCAACGGTGGGAGGGCGACACTTGCAGAACTTGGGGAGAGGAGAGAAAGAAAGGAGCAAAGGAGAAAGAATATTGATGTGAGAGTAAAACAATACTATGGTCTATCGTTAATCGAAATTGCACGCACGAATTAAGTTTGAGCGATGTTAGAATTTTTTTTTGGGGGGAGGGCAAGGGAAGGGTGGTGGTGGTTTGTTGTGATGACAGGTATATCCTGTCGAAAGACCTTCATCAGCTCCCATTGGGAGTCCGATTCTGCGTATCTGCATGTTGCGGCTGTCCCTAGTTTTTTCGGCCGTGCGACTTCTGAATGTGTGCGAATGAATGTAGATCATACTATATAAGCCCGAATCATGAGTGTATGAAAGTCTATCTGGCGGAGCGGATATGAATTGTTGTAGTGTTGTGCTTCAACACAGAGCTGCAGCTAGTTGTCCTCTGGGATAACTGAAATCGTATCTTTCCGCCGATCTAAGGACGATGACGCTGTAAAGAATAGTCTGAACTAGGAAAAATCCCTGGCAAAACAGGGAAAAAACACTCAGAAAATATTGACATATCAAAACTCGTGATTGCAATCTTCCTTACTCTCTCTCTCGCAACGTTCCGTGCAAATGTAAACCCATCGTATGTACAGAACCAACAAAGATTAAACATTAGACGGATACGCAGTATAAAATCTGGAGCAGGCACTCAGAAAAACATTTCCGAACAACACACCCATTTTTCTCGCTCTTCTTCAAGCCGATGTCCTGAATAGCGAAGATAAACATGGGCAGAAGCATGCTGTTATTGTTACACTGTACTCAAGGTCATTCCTAAATAACGCCACCACCCTGTCAACAGACAAACGGGTACATGTACTTGCATCTTCAAACGCTGTCATTACCGAAAGTTCTTCCCGTAGATGTGAAAAAGTTAATGTAGCCTCGTCCTCACAGGTAAATCAAACGCGATCTAGGCTGTGATTCGTTAAAGGAATAGCGAGGTAAATATTCTCTGAACACTGGGTAAAGCTGAGTTAATGTATGTTTTTTCTCTGATCGTAGATTAATACTTTCCGCCTCTCCTCTGTTATCGATATACACGCCCAGAAGCATCGCCACGCCCAGCATGAGGCCGACATGACGGACGTCAAGACAGGTATGGATACATTTGCACGTTGAAGGCTTCAGCCAATGGTAGAGCTTGGAACACATTCATACAGTGATGTCTCTAAGCACATATCCTGTGCTCTTTCATGCTTCTCTAAAGATTCATTGTGCTTGTGTATTAGTATGATCGCCTAATTGCGATTATCTTTGTGGCAAAATGCGCTATAGAAAGACTATTATTATATTCTATCTCGAGAACGCCAGATCTGAGGATATATCTTGCACTGAGATTTAAACTCAATCATAAAAATTGTGCACCCCACTACTCCTTTAACAAGCGTCTAATCAAGCTGATGATCCTGTAGATAGCACAACGCTGTGACGCTCATGACTTGCGTGACAACAGCTCCGATGCAGCTGTACCTACACCACAGGATGCCGCGGGCATAAAGCACAGAGCTAAAGCTACCTCCGGATTACCAATGGACCGGAAGCAGTAGCGAAGTGCCGATAATGGAAACAGCTGCAAACATAGGTTTTACGGTAATCTCGAGGCCCTAGTCATCCGTAAGTTGGTATATCTGGATACACGAGGGATGATCTTGGAGACAGTAACGGGAAGTAAAGCAGGTGAAATATGGAGGTGCCCCTACTTCGACCTTTGCATCTTTCATTCAAACACCCTCAAGGTAAAAGCAAACACAGGTGTTTTACGTCAAGGGCAAAGAGAAGTTACAAAAGAAGCTGTCCTCTGTGTTGAATGGAGGAGGATGGGCTGCGGAGAAAGGTGCCAATGTCCGCATGTGGGGGTGTGAATGGCGCTATAACACGTACCTCCTGCACGGTGACACTGTTTGAACTCCCTCCACCCGAGCGGGTGACGTCCTCGCGCTATTAGACTGGTGGGGTGGGTAGATTTGTACATACCTTGCTACTGGGCACGTCAGTGTAATGACGTAATTGCACGCGACTGTGTAGCCATGCACTGCATGTACCGCTCAAGGCGTTGACTCCCTCGCTCTCTCTCTCTCACATACACACTTCCCTATCTGCCACTCTCTCCAGCATCTCAAAAAAACCTAACGACCTCGTTAAAAGGATGGAGAACAAGAAGAACGTTCACTTTATATCCTTGTGTAAACTACCTCCCACCTGCCAGCACCTCTCTCATTTGCATACATTTACTTTGCATTTATGAAACATTCGGAGTCTTGACATCAATGTTATCTCAAGATATAATAGCCAGTCCATAATTTTTTTTTTTTTTTTTTTGGCGGCTAAACTGAAGATCTGATTTCACATTGTATTGTGCAGCGTCTCCGTTAAATAGGTCTCCAAGTATTTTGCCCGTGAATTTATCAATCAGCACGACCAGTCCTTTAGAAAAAACAGCGGTCACGTGCAAATGTTTGTCTATTACGGTTGAAGAAACTATGAAACAGATGTTTGCATCGAGCTCCAAAAAAATTATCATTGCTCATATTCCCGCTGAGGACCCAGTTCAATGCGCTATTTTTACAACACAAAGATACCAGGACAGCGAGAGTGGGATGGTCTCGTGGAATGAAAGAACAATGGAGGACGAGAGTTGACCAGTCAGCCTTCGGTTGCTGTGTCACAGGTCAAGCCTTCCCATCGGCATTCCATTACACCCACGTCGTCATCAGGTGACCACATTTAAAAAGTGACGTATGCATTCAACGGACTGTGTACTTCAAGCCGATGGACAGCGTTCGTACAAGATATTATTATCATATATTATATAAATTTTCAGTTTTCTATCTCTCCCTCGCTATACAGAGAGAGAGATTTGTGCATAAACAAATTAGCCACAATAAACATAATATCTGTAAAGTAATTCACTCACTGGTGAGCTAACAGCACAAACACCTGTTTCCTATCAGGAAGGACGACCATGTGTTTGATATAGCAACATCTGGGCGGTGTTAACGACGCAAAAAAAAAAAAGGAGGAAGATGTCATGAAGGTACAAGCTCGTGAAATGATGTTCGGAATCTAACACAAAATGAAGGCTTCCCGCCCTCTTCATCAACTCTCTATACGGCTGTTAAATAAAATTCTTCCTGGAATGCGTGACACTGGCCACGCGCCACACCTTAATACCAAACATAACAATAGCTTATAGTCTGAACGCCGGTTTTATTTTTTCCAAGTTGCCTTAGTTGAGATTAAAAAAAAAAAAGAGGGATCTACATATAAGGAGGGGCGGGTGGTTTTAGTATCGTTGATGTCTCACAAACGAGGCTACACTAGTCAGCGAGGGCAGATCATGTTTACGGGCGTCACATCGTTGTGTCAGGAAGAGGTAGATAGCAAGTTTTGAAACCTTAGCCCACCATTCTGTCTTTATGACAAAGAAGGAGAAGTGGAACAGCGAGAACGAACAACGACAAAGAAACCGTGGTCTACAGAGGACAACATAATACGTCTGACGAGGCCTGAGCCTACCTGACGAGCGTTTTTCCCATCGCGCCGATAATGTGTACACCTGTCTGATTGTCCCTGGACGGGGTTGTAGTTGAAGCGACGTTGATTGACCCGAGAGAGTAATTTCACGCGCAGCTGAAAATGTCGGCTAGAGGCGCCATCCCGAAATTATCAGTTTTCATACCGCCATAATCATCCACTTCCTTCTCTATCGTCGGCAAAAGATCGACACAACGCCCATTAGACAATATTCCGCTCTGCACGGACACACACATGTAGGATGGAGGAGAGGGATACAAGCGAGGTGATTACACACTAAAACCAGACGATCTGAAATAACAGAAGAGAAAGAAAGAAAAAAAAAGGGTCACAAAGAAGTGGTGGTGCATGTAAGCGAGGTAGAAACTATGACACCAGAAGTAGCGAAGATGGTCTGAGATAAAGTAACATTCAACATTGCCCGTGGGGTCTGGATACCGCTTCGTAACTACGGAGATAGGACAGTGTTCTTAATTTCCCAGTGTGCCCCGGGGCAACCACGTACCTCACGAGATAAACACTGCCCCTTCTGTCGATCTCGCACACGCTAAACACATCTCAAGACACATCATGTCTGTATATCTTGTCAAGTCCTGAGCTAAGATTTACAACACCTTCCAGGTTTCTCGAGGAACATGGTCTTGTTTTAACTGTATGTGACGGTATCTATTCGCTCTCTCATTCTCCTGTCTTCTTCTATCTTCTAAAAGGGTGGGAAAAATTCTTGGCCTCGGCAAAACTTTAATCAAAACTCTAAAATGTCCGCAACATTGTCATAAGAAATTAGTACTTCTGCAATTGCTCCCTCCTTTTCAAGAGGACAAACGTAGAAAATGTCAAACGAAAAAGAGATAGAAAGACAATGGCGAGTGAGGCAGAGAGAGAGAGGAGTAAGGCAACAGTTTAGTTCCCATGACCTATAACCCAATCAAAGGTTGCATCGACAATCTTCTCATAAGAATCCGACTCCCGCTTATCAGGGCACTTGTAAAGCATGTTGGGTAACATGTCCCTGCACTGTGCGCAAGATTCAGCTTATAACATGAACACCTCCAATGAAAAATATGGAAAAAGGTTACAAAAGCTTCTAAACAAAGAAATGAAACTTGAAGTAGGCACTTCGCTGTCAGCGTTATCTTCAAAATCGTTCTCACCGGCCTTGATGTGTGCATCGGTGAGTGGATAGGGGTGTGAACTCTGGCAAAAGTACTTCCTTCGTCTCTCAATACATATTTCATTCAAACTGTCACTGTCAAGCTTGTCACACAAGTGTGTACCGCGCGCTCATCAATCTAAATTTCTCCCCACGCACAAAATAATTCGTTATTTTGACCGATAATCTTCAGAGTCCTTCGAAGCTGAAAAGTTATGTAACACATACACTGGAAAGGGCGTTTTCTGTTTTGAAACCAGAAACCCAGCTATACTTGCCCTACCGACCGACCCAGCGAGTTGCGCAGCATCCCATCCCGAGCAACCATCATCGCCGACAGCGTTGTGAATTGTCATCCGAGCCCCGACATGGTGCCGAGACGATGAAGCTGGCCCCGAAAAAAGTGGGTCTCTAACATTTCACTCCTCATCGACCTACATAAGAGAGGTGATGACTTTGTACCTTTATCTGCGCGTTCCTATGTGAGAGGAGAACAATGAGAGAAAGAAGAACATAATTCCGACAAAACTAGGACGTGGTTCTGTCAAAAGTAGGGCCTACCTCCCACAAAGGTAGGGCATAATTCCAACAAAAGTAGGCAACAATTGCGACAACAGGCGTATTTTCAAGATTGTACTCTCCATGTCCCAACGTTGTGTCCTTGAAAAACAAAAGCAACAACTGTACCAAGAAGTTTATCTGCCTGGGGTTCTTTCTTTCTATCAACATCCATCATCATCCCATTTACCTGTAGCCAGGTACACCCCATCTCAGTGGGCGGTAGCTCAAGGGCACGAGGCTCTGCTCTCAGCTAAACAGTTTATTTTTCAGGATTAGTCAAGATGAAGTGGGGACGCGGATCGCCCATTGACTACAGAGCAATGGCGCTGAAGGGAGTGATTACCAGCTGGTTCGATAACCAGGTGGCGCAGTCAAGTTCTGCCCCCAATAAACAGGAACTGGTACCTTAAAGGATGGGAGGTGAGCAAAGGAGAGATGGGTACCGCCCTCTAAAGCTAAAAGATGTCGTCTGCAACACCTCATTCTCCAGAAGAAACACATGACTTATAATGTAAGCTTTGAACTCGTTACCTTCAGCCAAAGTCAGGCTCGCACTGTTCATGGATGACTACTTCTTCCATTTAGCTCAATGCTGCTACTCGGCAATCTTGGGAGTCCACTGATTAGAAAAGCAAAATATCACACATTAACACATCCCAGTCAGCTAAGAACCGGATCAGAATGTGCAAATTCTCGAGAGGCTTTCGTTGAGGGACAGTTTATGCTTTCTTTAGCTCTCTCTCGCTCTTTCATAAATTGATTTGTTTGTAAGGCTGCCCATCAGACTGAACAGTTGTCTGTGTATACCCTAGTGCAGACTCCGAGGACAGGAAAAAATAAAAAAGATGCACGCACAGGAGTTCTTTCTTTTTCACCGGAAAGTGCGATACGTAGAATCCTAGATGACTGAGGCAGATAATTTTTCCAACTGTGTAGGCCTTCTTCTGCTGCCAAACCCTCAGGTGTGCTTACGTGCACCCAACACCAGGTTAAAAAGACCTGGAGAAGACTTGAAGAAGGGTGCGGGCACACACACACACGATACGTGCACGCAGACAGAGAAAGAATGAAGGAGCAAAAAAAAAGACAGAAGGTTACACCCAGTTACACATGATGTTGGATTTTCTGCGGTTCGAATCTCAGGCTGGGAAAGAAAGCCATCGAACGGCGACTTCGCGGACTGAAGGTGGCGCCACTTGGTGTCGTGGTTTCTGTTGTCATGCACGAGTGCTAGTTATCAGACCCGCCAAATAACCCACGTTGACGACGGAAAAAACGATTAATTCTTATGACCACACCCCACCCCCTCGCAATGCGCCTCTGGTGTCAGGCACGTCGCCGTATCAGTGGCCCTCCCCGGTTCGTTTAACGTTAAAGGCCTATTAGAAATTTATTTTCATGTGCCGAGACTGAGCTCGATGTAAACAACAACAACAACAAAAAATAGAAGGATGAGTGAATAATCAGCCTCTATTTCCAAGATTCATGCCTCACATATCATCAGGCACAGCAGGAAGAAACAGAGGCCTACTGTAGGTAGCAGAACAACGGCCATAGTGAGGACAATGCAAAAGGTGTTAAGTCATTGACGGAAACTCGGACAAAATAAAGCAGATGTCATGGTGTTTTCTCTTTTTGGACTTCAGCAAGGAAGAACATTGATATAATCACACGCGTTTTCCGCCAGTGACAACACCTTTCACATCGTCCTGGTCTACGGTCACTGTCCCCACGTCATGCAAAAGGCTCCAGGCATGTAAATAAAGACGCTGAGGCTATCACGGCTACAGATAATGGCACAGTGTTAATTAAGCAAATATGTCGCAGTCGTCCCATTATGGGGTTCTGTAGATGATGTTTGTAGGCGTGTTTCTCGAGAATGAAATGAGGTTAGTCGCTGACTTTATGACAAACGGTATCTTGTTTGAATCCAAACCAGTAAACGTGCGCGTCTTTGTGTGCGTGGGTGAACGACAAAAGAGCTCAAGTGCGCCTTTAAAGAAATCACTTGATCGAACAGGCACGTGAGCCAACACCAAAGCGAAACTACAACATCCCTGCTGCTTCACCGATAAATGATAGGCAGTGAGAATCAGCCGCTATCACAAGTGTTGTCGCAATAACAAACGTCGAATCGTCAACTGACCAAGGCCGCAGTCACAAGTCTGATGACGCAGTCAGGCGTCACCCTCTTACCGCCACCCGCTAAAACAGAAGAAGCAGGGGTACAACAACTCTGCGCATGCGTGCATAGGGTGGGGAGGGAAGAAGTGTTTTACGCCGAGCCAGCAGCTAAGTTTATATCACGGCAAGGCAGCCAGCCCTGTAAACAGATGCCACGTGCATAGAAAGAACAGCATGCCCGAGATAAGAGCTGAACCCAGAACACCCAACCTTCACTTTATTGGTAACGGGCGCTAAACAGGGAAGGGACGAGGAGATCCTGAATAAAATAGTTAAATAAATATACTCGATAAACATTAGTAAGTCTTAAAATTATTACCCCTCTATTCCTTTATTCCCACTCCCTTCTTTTTTTTAAAAAAAAAATTCTTACTTTCATCGGCAATTGTCCAATAGTTTCTTGCTATACATCTTCACCTTGGGTTCTCACGTCTGCCTGGGCATCAACAGTGTTTGAGCCAGCTTGCATGAAAGATTGTATCAAACACAGTAGTGATACGTATTCACCTCTTTAAATACATGGTCTTAGTATAAAACACACAGGCTCTTTGGAAAAATTTTACTTGAAACTGAAAGACTTTGTCCAATGGTGACGACTGAACGATTTCACTGACACTGTAATGTGTCGACTTTTTATGGGGCTGCAGGTGGACCCCTACTTATACTCAAATCATCAATCTGTCTCTACCTTTTCATCCTTAATCAATGATTAATATACTACTAACCTACCCAGATATCTTTACCCCTGTTTTAAACCGCCAGTAACTGAACGAAGAAAGATATGTCAATATTGTTACTGTTACTCTCTGTGGATGTAATTGTTTATGCCAACTCATAATACCATGTACCTTTTAAACTGTAATGGTTTATACTAAAATTGCTTCCCGCTTTATTGAGGCTACATAACCTAAGCAATAAATTTCGTACGTTCGTGTCGACTTTTCACAGGCACAAGAACCAGATGAGCAGTTATCTTTTTAACTATGTTTATGGACACTTTGCCACGTACTTGCAATATAGCAAAAGAAAAAAAGACAAGAGTATTAAAATTAATTAAGACACTTGACCCATTTTATGGGTCAAACTTTTGTTAAAGGCTCATATATATAGAGAGAGAGATAGGCTCAGCGTGGAAATGAAAGACTCAGTACGGACAGGAAGCCAGCCACGAGTGAATACGACCCAGCGCCACCCAGTCAACTTGATCTCTTTTGTTGCAACACAGTATAATCTCCGATACAGGTTTTCTCGAAAACAGACTGCACTGACAGATGTTTTCTGTCACATCCTTCGAAAGATCTACAGAAAATCGAAAATTAATATGTGTGACAGTAAAAGATATATGTACACACACATAATACACAAGTACAAACACGCCCGCACACACACACACAAGCCCATGCCTCGATGGTCTTTTCAACACTTCTCCGAAGCCCATGATGAAAAAGTGGAAAAAGCGCACACTACTGTAAAGCTAAACACTAACTTACCATGGAGGGAAAAGACGATGATCTTGCGGGTTAATTATTGTATGGCCGACAGTCAATCATTCGGGAAAAACATGCCTCAGCAAATTACACGGAGGGAAAACAACCACAACACTCCATTCATGTGTAAGGAACTGAACAGTTTTCACTGACCAGCGTTCAAATTGAGTGAAGGAAGGGGAGTGAGATGGACGGGGGTGCTTGTAGGGAGGATGGTGTTTGTGCCGCACGTGCGTGGGGAGGAGGAGGGGTACGTAAGAGAGAGGGAGAGAGAATAAATCTGAAAAGGAAATTAATGCAAAAAGAAATTATATGATAATGACAGCATCAAACGAAGGACGAAGTCGAGCCAGAAATTACACAACCACTATTCCAACCACCGTACCTTCACACCGTCCTTTGCACACTTTCTAAGCAAACTCCTCGCGTTGACCTAACGACGTTACTGTGGTAACGGCGTCCACGCAGGGTCAAATTTGGGGATCACGGGACATCTTCCAGACCGAACCCACTGTCGCCTGGCACACACAAACACACACAGAGTCTATTGTCACACGCCCAGCAAGTCAAATCTCGGTTACTTTGACACCTTCCGCTCCGCCAAGTCTCCCTCCTGCTAAATTAAAGCGTTCGATCACCTTTCCACGGCGAAATACAGGCTGAACACCGCTCACCTTTAGAAAGCCGGCGCCTCCACTGCGCAACTTCACCACTTGTCGCGAACTTTACGAGGTAGAGAGAGTGCAGCGACCGTTCAACTGCCTGATGACTGCGATCTCTCAACGTTCGGCCCCACGGACAACCCTTGTCCAGCTCCTTATCCACAAACGTTCCAATCCCGTCTCCTCATATCCTTCTGTTAAAAGTCACTCTGGGTGAGCGTGGGTTTTAAAGCGAGCGACAAAGACAACTGTCTCTGAAATCTACTAACAGGAGCGTTTCACCCGCATGCCAATATGCGCTCGTCACACAGGATAAAAAGGTTGGCCTGTACTATTCACAGTCCCCCTCCCCCGGTAACCTTTTCGGTTCACGTCGTTTAACTGCACCGAGGTGGTGTCATTTAGTTTCCTCCGTCCTGTAGCTACTTTTACACCTTTCAATTTGCGACACACTCACACTCGCGCCACCACACACACACAAAGTGGAGTCGACCTTCGTCACCACAGAATGCAAAACATGGGTTCTGCCCCGGAGTCAGAAAATAGCCAATGCTTCAGTGCGTACAGGTATTCAATGAACTCAAATGATGGACCGCATTTCTTTCGGACACAAAAAGGGCCCTAGACTTGGTTACTCCCCACCCACCCCTGTATACACAATCTCCACCTTGGGAAAACGGGAATTATAGGCTCTATTCACGAATACAATGGAACTGTCAACCCCATTGCAAAACAACGCCTGACTGCAGCAGTCACCACTGTCTGCCTGGGAGGAAGAGAAAAAAAAAAAAGACCGAAGCTGTTTAATCCTAGGGTGGTCACGACCTAGGGTCGCCAAACGCTGCGGCATTTTTCACGCCGTAAGTTATGATCCACTAATCCAAGTTCTGCTCATTGGCACAGCTCGACTTACTCTCATTCAACCTCTATTTATAACGCAGGTTTTTTCCCTTCAACTTTTACCAGTTGTTTTGGTGTTAGTTCCGCATACCTTCGTGAAATAAACATGTGTGTCTGTCACCTTTCCACGACTTAACAACTATACCTGTAAATGATGCACACTAGTAGCATCAGCTACCTTTTGTTTCCACGCATCAATGAGGTCATGACGTCACACTGCACAGGTAATGTGCTTGCCTGTCCGCACCTCCCTTTCTCATCTGACTGTATCTATTCCTCCTACAGTCACACATGAACAACGTATGTTCTCCTTTCGTGCTTCTAGACAGTGCAACTATCTTCCATATCATTTACTGTTCTAGGTGGAATTCAAACGCTCACTGAAAACTTCTGTTTAAATAATACGAGATCAACACTATTTATATGCTTGATATTTTGTCCTCATTTTCTCACCGTTATGCACTGACACAATACAGTTGCGCATTGTATCTCATGTGTACTCATCTACACTTCATGTCTTACTTTCACTTTTATTACCTGTCTACCTTGTTACTTCTGTCTCAATGGCTGCACGTGTTTAGTATCATAGCATGTTAATTATTGTTATCCAGTCTTCTTTGTGTCATTTATTATCGTTGGTCAGCGCTGAGAGTGTTTCCAGCTTTGTGATGCGGCGCGATAAACGCATTCTCTTATCTGTAATTAGCAATCCTAACTTAAGTCTCGTTAAGCCTGAGTGGTGCACCGATTGCGCCGTTTAGACGTTTTTTTTTTGTTTTTGTTTGTTTGGGTTTTTTTGACATTATCATCAGACTCGTCCTACACGCAGTTGTCTTCGTCAGGGCGCGGTTACTAGTGTTGTCGTGAAACCTGAGAATCAGATAAGGGGAGGAGGGCGGACGCTATCAGTCACATGGGGTTACAATTTAAAACACAAGCTCTGAAAACTGTTCTACCATAGAGAAGATAATGTTACTATGGTACTGCTTGTGCTACAGGTGGAGTTTTTTTCTCTCTCTCGTACTTGCCAAGACAGATCAGGGTGTGTGTACTTGTGTTAATACATACACTTTCAAATTTTAAAAACGTACCTCTTCTATTGAGAATATTTCTTACTACATTATCGGGGTTTGTTAGTTTGAGCCTTTGTTTTGATTTCTTTTATTGGGGGCGGGGTAAGGGGTCAGTAAATTTCTGGTCTTGCTATTTCTATATACTGTGATAACTCAGAACATTTTGCCCATTTCTGATGCTATCTTTTCTCGTTTCTCTCACTGCCTTAGCCTTTAGTCTTTACTTACTGCTTACTTGCGTCTGAAAGTATCGTCTCTAACTCTGGATAATGCAACCGAATATAAGGACAGGAAACGGCAAAGGGCAGGCAATTCCTAAAGGATTCGCAGGTCAAGTCTAACAATAAACCAATCGCAAAACATTAATAAAAACAAAATCTATTCAACCGAGTCGATGAAAACCTACCTGCGGCTTGTGGGACAGTACAGAACAGACTGAGACAGACAAAGGTAGTAGACAGGCAAAGAGATAAGAAAGAGGAAGAAACCCCGCAACTGCGGGAAAGCCCTTGAGGGCAAATTTCTGTACCTGAGAAACACTGATAACAGGTGTTTAACAAATAAAAAAATAGCCAAGAAAAAAGAACAGTATCACTATTTAACAGGCAAAACAACAAAGTACTACAGGTACTTAACAGAAGGGAGCAGAGTGGGGTTAGAGAGCGGCAGAAATTCCTCCTTTTCGCTTCCCTCCCCTGTAGAAGTCGGATAAGACTAGCGGCGTAAAACCCTGACCTGCAATCTTTCTGGTTTCGGTATCGCATTGGTTTACAAATAAACTTCGCTCTAGAATTTCACACCACACAGTGGTCGCTGGTGTCAAAACAAAAAGCACAAATGAACATTTTTCACAGGCATGCGAGAAGCCTGAGCGCTACATCGTCCATGTTTCGGGACCCTACGCCAAGGAATGCTTGGCACGAACGAGGTCATGGTCTGCCGTCAAAGGTCAAGTGAAGAGAACATCACCTGTTCTGTGACACGAGTACAGATGTCTTTGTTAGTGGTTTACGCCGTGCCAGCAAACAAGGCTATATCACGGCAGCAGAAAGTAATGATACATTAAAACGTTTAGGAACAAGGTCCTCCCCCCCCCCAGGTGACATAACAACAACATCCTTAATAAAAAGGCAGCAATTGGCATGGAGAAAAAAAAAAGCGAAAAACGACAGTTGTGCTACAATCAGCAGGAGGACTTGCAGCCAAGAGGTAATCATAACACATTATGTGGGCACATGGATGTGGACAACCCCCGCAAGGAGGAAAGAGGAGAGTGAGATGTTGTGAAGCATCCATGTTTCTCAAGTTACGTTACGTCACGGAATTCCAGGTATGAATGAGCGTCACGGACATGACGTCACAACGTACCCGCAAAAAGATGAAAAGAACTTCTCACCTGTTCTGTGGAAACAATCCCTAGGTAGCCACGTGCCGGTTTGTCGTGAGAGACAGGGACTGTGGTCACTCCTCCACGCGACAACCACTGCCGACTTGTCATTTTGTTGTTACCCTCCCGCAGGTGTTATAAATCCTCTGTATCACGGAGTTCCGCGCGAGCGCGCACCAGCACACACACGTGCACTCAAGACTAGCGGTCCTTTTTTTTCACACACACGTGAACTTCGTGTAGAGTAGACTATGCTCCGGCTCGTAACGCTCTATTAGCGTGCAAGCAGAGAGGTAGCCAAAGCATCTCTTTAGGACGACTGAAACAATCAAACGAATCTCCTTCTCTCCCTCGTTGTCTCTCTAGAAAACACTTCAGATACCAACCAGATTTTGTTTCAACTTTTTCTCGGAAGCCTATCTTCCCAAATTCGAAACGAAGCCAAATGATGCAGTTACTCAACGCGAGTTTTTCTTATCTCGAATGTTAGCCCACTTTGCTGTCAGCATCCACCGCTGGTTGGCGGGCGAGGAGTCCCTGTGCGGGGCAGGTGGGCAAGATGCTCGCTAACGCTCGCCACAAGTGTTCGCCGTTAGGCCACGTCCGTGCGGTCACGATGGTGGCGCCGCCACAACAGCTCGAGGCGCGCGACATCTCAAGTGACGCAGACGCCAGGGAAGTGATGGGGGTGTGGAGTAGAGGGGGTGAGAAGTGTACTGCGCGGGCTGTAGGTAGGGCGTCATATGGCGAGGTTCGCAGCTCACCCTGCCCATTAAAAGTATAGACGGGAAGACTAAGTACTTGTAAGTACTCTTGCTTCCACCATCGACGCACAAACACGCGCGCGTCCTCTTTACATTAATACCTGAACCTTCCCAAAACATTGTCCTGTGCACCAAGTCTGTGTGAGAGAGGATGGGGAACTTTTTAAGTATACATTCCACTAAAAGCTCGGGAGCGGGAAAGTAAGGTATATGGGGCATTTCACTCCAGCAGAATAAAAACCATTCACAATGCAAAACAATAAATGATAAAAGATACCACAGTTACACAAAGGAGAAAAAAAAAAACAGAGGCAACGGAACTACAATTCAAACGTCTATTTGACAGCTACGCTACAAATACAGAAAAAATTGAATGGAGGGAACTGTGTACAATCGGGGTGTCTGGCTGCAAGCCGACACCGAGCGACGGTCCGTAATGCGGTTTATGGCAAACCTTCATGCCAACCTCTCCGAGTTGATTGAAGCAGTAGGTAAACAGATGGGATGAGGGGGAGACGACTCGTGGACAGAATATAGGATATCTGTGTGAAACGGGTGTGAAGCGTCGAGCAAATCTGTCAAGTGTTCATGGCAACCACATTTGCCAGCCAAGGTGGACAACGAAGCTGCACTTTCTAATCACAGAAGCAGCAACCGATTTTGTCACGGAGACATCAGAATGATTTAAGAAAAGGTAGCTACACAACTCTCTCACACACACACACTTTGTCCCCTTATCCACACACAATGACAAAGTCATCAAATGCACACTCCCACTACCACCAATATTCGCAAAAGTTTCTTATATGCATTGCAGGATAAGATGTTGAATATTCAATATGAAGTCTAATTTCCTCTTACACTTGAACAAGATGTATTCAGCATTGCAAATGTATTCCAGATGCCATTTGCAAAAGCTTCTGCCAGAAAAAATCCCAATGAAGATTTTTCTTTTAAGAAGGCACCACAAACATGAAGAAGGGGGGATTCTGAGCAGCCAGACATAATACATCTATAGGAAATGACAGCAAGTCAAGTTGGTTGTTTACCAGCACTAAGTCTATATCACGGCAAACAGCAAGTCAAATTAAGCTTGCTGTGCTCAAATTAGGCAAGAAATTGCAGGCCTCTATTTTAATAATGCAGATGCAAGTTGCTAGCCAAGCCCCATCTGCATCTGTTCCATTCGTCAGTATGTGGTCACACAAGATTCTGGGATTGACATGGTCTTTCTGAAACCTGCTTTAACCCTTACTGGTATGCAATAAACTATCATTTAAAAGATTGTACTTACCTGGTAGTTTTCTGGCAACACAGACCCAACTCTCAGTTCTTCATGCTGTAAACAAAAAACACCAAAACGTATGCATATAAAGGCATCCACATCACAATTAACTGATTAATAAAAGATCTTTCATGCACTGATGCCCTCTTGCAAGTAACAAAAATACATATTTTTAAATGAAATAAAATATTCTAACATATTTTACCTGTTGCAACAATATTACATATACATTGGAAGCAGGAATCAACGTGTTACAGCCAAATTTTCACTGCTATATGTAACATGATAAAAATAGCTGGCATAGAAGAACAACAATAAATATACAGCACTGTTAGACACAATGATAACAACTACAGAAAAAAAAAGACTCAAGCCTTCCACTAGAATGTTGACAGCTCATGAGAGATGTAAAGTCATTATACAAAAATTATTATAAAAAATTACACTATTTATCTGTACTCACTTAAAATATATGATACAAAAAGTATATAGTTTTACTTTTCAGATAAATTTAAGAAACAAACCTCTCACAAAATTCTTTAGACCAGAAAGACAAGTCTGTTACTTATAAATGTAACTAACTCATTAGTATAATCTTTTAAAAGACTTAAATACAAAAAGGAAATGATAGTTAAGTGTTCCTCAAAAGACAGGCCACTAAGTCTCTTCTACACACAGTAAAACTGTAGGTTTCAAACAGGAAAATTTGCCAGATGCACCCTTGGTCAATCTGGCATATATCAAGACAAAGTTGCCTGTGCTATTCCTTGGACTACCGAGTGCTCGCCTCAACTAGACCGGTCTACGGAAAAATTACATTTCCAGATAAGTGATTCACATAAAGAAATCTGATGCCAAAATGTGGGCCTACGAGTTGAGCCAGTAACTATCACATCACTAAACAATACATTCCTATAGATTATGGATGACATCATTTGCACATGCAGTGAGGTTGGAGAAACAAACATGAAGCTGCTCTGCTGGTAGGTTTAGATAAGTGGGCTGCTAACAAAAGTGAGAAGTCTGCCTTTCTAACTAATGCATCCTACTGCCTGCTGAAAATGAAAGGCAAACGCTTCCCACTTTGTTCGATTGATGCTCCCTATTAATGATATCAGCAAAGCCTCTGCATAAAAAGTTTTTTTGTTAAAAAGATACATTCCAACAGTATGCAGAATGGCAGTATTCAAATACTGGTCATTGGGAGAAATGACAGTCCCAAAGAAAGAAAGAGAGAGATGAGACAAAGAGACAGCAATTTAAGTCAACAACAAAATGAACTGAGTAAGTAACCTTACATAAAGTAAGAAAAAAAAAATTGAGAGAAAATTTATATACGCATTCACTTAGCACACACACATGCATTTGCATGCTCTGGCTTGTGTACACAAAGCCACTATTAGAGTTACAGTGAGTTTGTGCTTCAAAACCTCACACCACAGCAACCAGGCCCTTGTTATCTCCCAGAGCAACCTGTCAGGGGGAGCTCATGCTGTCATTAAGCAGGTACAGCTGTGAGAAAGTGCAGATTAATTTAAACTCTCAGCCTTCTGGAGCAACTTTCAGAGCAGGATATATAATTTACAAAAAGGATATTGCTGTTATCAAACAGATGTGCAGTGTTTTTTATACGTAGCAGGAGGAAATGCTGAAAAAACAGGGGTGTGGGAGAAAAAGCCACAGCAGCAACTCACTTATAACAAAACAAACTTAACATTGATTCCGAAGCAACAGTATTTCACAAGTGTCAGCTCTTGCTGTCTTGTCTCTGGAATAAAATATCAGATCATGGTGCAATTACAAAGTTATGCACCTCAGTGACATGAAACATTCATCTGTGAAACTGACCAGAATAGTGGATATCAGCAGAACCAGTCTCTGAGATATGATCCTTATAAAATATGCATGCGGGGTCTTTCAAATAAAGATGCTACTTTACTTTTAAAAGCAGTATATAACTACACTATATGATCTTTCTACTTAACAACACCACTGTGTATTATTATATGTAGTATTATGTCAGCAATAAACAAACTACAGCTGGTAAACTACTATGAACAGCGATACCATGTGTTTATGTAACATACATACACACAAACATATATAGGGTTTGAGGAATACTCACTGTGCATGTTCCCATGTACAATATAATCCTTTACGTCCAACTAACCTTATTTAATTATTTGTGAACCCCAGTATTATTCATATTCTCTGTTTTCCATTTATGCTCAGAGATTTTCTCTCATATATATCTCTATCATATCATTACAATCTATCAAAACAGAAAACAATCTGCTCTGTTCTTAAATCTTACATCCAGTCAGTGACTTCTTGTTCTTTGGGATGAAAAGGATTCATGTTTCAAGGGACCAGTTACAATATTTGCACTTATTAACTATATAACTGTTCTTTAATTAACACACACATATATACAGATACATATGTCTCTGCACACGTACCAAAGGATTTATGCATCCAGACACATAGCCTACGTGTGCAGTGTGTCCTACAAGGTCCATCAAGTGTTACTAAGAAATTTTGCATTGTCAGGCCAGCATAATGAATGATAGTGATAATACTCCTCCTTAAAATTACAAGCAAAAATATTGAAATATATTGGTACATATTAAATTCAACACTACTAAGACATAAACATATGTACTTCTTATATATTAAAATGATAAAAAAACTACAACTAGAAAATATATCATTCTTTAGCTTTACTTTTATATTTGGAAACCACTGTACTAGTTTTCTAATGTTGAAAAGACTCACCAACAGCTCTTTCACAAGATGAAGTTTGTAACATGAGTAAAGCAGACAACTGTTTCTGGTGCTTAATATATATGTACTAATTGGTCAAAGTTGTATTTCCATTTTATGAAAAATTGAATTCCACTCAGTTAATTGCTACCTAATTTAGATTCTAGGTCTGGATTTCCTACTGATGTAAATATAAAACACACTGGCAGAATTTACAAATACTGATCAAAAGATGAATAATATATATACTTTAATAATTAATACATTCTCTTGATCTGACGTAATTTATGTTCATAATTTCTAACAAATTTGAAACAAAGTACACTGCTATTATTCTAAAATACACTGAAGACAACACTCTGCATGAATACTTTTAATCGCTTAATCTAAATTTCGCAGTCTGTAACAACAAATTTGGGTGACAACATTCACATCTTTTCTGTGTAGTCTTAGTCAAGATGAGACAGCTTCTTTGTCATCTCTTTACTGCTACTGGCTGCTATAATTTATGGAACGGGGACAAAACAACAGCACATGCCTTCTTGGGAGATCGGCCTACTCAATCCACTGCTTCTTTTTTAGTCAAGTTGTGACTAATGAGATTGCACTGCGGACTAAAACTGGACTACTGGATCGCAGGAGTGGATCAATGGATTTATATTATTGTTTTATAAGACGAGCCGTTCGTTAATCTTTAACTCTGATAAATCAATTATAAAATAGCTTTACCTTCATGTATTTAGAGGGAACATAGCCAATAGTATTGTCTTCAAGTTTCCTTGCACCCCACCAGTCTTTGTGTCCAGTGCCGTCAAATACTTCAAACTTATCCCCCCGTTTGAAAGACAAAATGTTTTGTGAGCCTTCAGCATTTGGTGCAGTGAAGTCCGACACGGCTCGATACACATCCATTTGACTTCCTATCACCCTGACTCATCTATGCATAAGAAGCAATCGACATACAAAAAGTGTACAAGTCCCAAAGAAATGCCTCGGACTTTCCCCTTGACGCGCCGACCTCAACTGTCAACAAAGCCAACGCTCCAAACTCTTTTCTTAGACAATAGTAACGAGCGTGACTTCCGGTTTGTCAAGAGGTCCCACCCTGTCTCTCTCCCCCTCTTAGATTGATCAGGACGGTCTACAAGTTGGGATTAATAATAACAATGAAATGTTTTGTAATTTTATGCATGTATAGCAGTACATTAAAGGATGTGCCAGGGAAAACAAAGAATTAAAATGGAATCTAAAGGTTTACATGTCCCGGGAACTTCATTAAAGGGACATTACTCTCACATATTTAGGTTTGGAAGGAGGGGATCATGGCAGTGAAAGCAGAGAGTGTAGGACGAGGAGTTCTGAAAATGACTCTGTTTAAACTTGTCAGGCATCGTATTGATTTTAAACATGTCATTTTCTTCAAACAAGTTCGAAACCGATCCATTACAGGTCACGTGCCAACTGATGTGGCTTTAAAAACAATTACGGGCGGGCGCGTGGACCGCTGGTTGCAAGCATACGAAGATTTTGTTGGTCTGACGGAGGTTAAGCAGGCACAAACTAATGTAATACAGGTACATACATATGCGACTGCGCGCGCCAGTTCCTTTATAATCTTATAAATTGTTTCATGGTTGCTGAGTTCACTGTTAACTTCTATAAGTGATGGCAGTCCCCCGATACTAAAAATTCTGATGTGGCTGTAGTACATACCCTGATGTAAAATACAATAACATAATGAACATTTAAATAAAAATAATATGTTGTCGTGTAGTCATAGACAATGATACGCTTAAGCAATTTAAACAAATGTGATTGATATATATTATACAATAATATTTGTTTGCACGAACTAAAATAACAATCGTAATTCTACAGGCTGAGAGTAGATTCCTTGCTGTGCAAGAAGAACGCAGACAAAAACAGCAGGCAATGGAAGCTATTCAGTCACGTGTGAGAGCAATTAGTGCAGAACTGGAGAAGACCAACCGGGCAGATCCTCGTTACCTTGACCTAGTTCGAAATGAGCATTCCATTATTCGAGAAGAAAATGACTTAACCAGTCAAATCAGAAACCTTGAGAAGGCAGAGCGTGAGAGCTTTGCAGTTTTGAGCTCTGCTCTTCGTGACAGCCATGAAAAAGAGAGAGCTAGGGCAGAAAAAACCAAGTACTGGTCTATCATTGGTTCCATCCTTGGAGCTATTATTGGAATCACGGGCACAACCGTGAACAACCACTTGAAGATGAAGGAACTGAGGGGGCTGGTCACATCTGCAGGAGAAAATAGTGAAGACCTGCGTAAGTTATCCATTCAGCTTTGTGATTCAGTCCGTGCTCAGTCTCAAAAGATGGATAGCTTTTTAGTTGATCTAAGGGGTGCAGCAGAAGGGGGAGACAATCCGAAAGTTGCAGCTTATTTTGAGAAGATCAAGTTAGCCCCACCACAGTTCAGTGGCAGTGAGTTACAGCAACAGACAGAGACAATTCTCCATGCCTTGAAACTGCAGGAGGAAAATCTGGATTCAGAAATCCGTGAAATCAGGCATCTTTTAGGATTAGAAAAGTCTCAGATGTTGAAGGGTGATGATGCTGTAGTGTATGTGGGACCTGAAGTTGAAAGTATGATGAAAAGGACAGAAGAGAACTTGGAGAGGAAGATTAAGTACAGTGCCTTGGCCTCAGCCACATTTGTCTATGGAGCGCTGGCCCTAACATTACCCATTATTTTTTCATTTCTCCGTGGTGGTTCCTAGAGTCTTGTTTGGACTTTTGTTTGTAAACTGTGCACTTTAACTCATATTAGTGACATTCTGTAGATGGTGGTATGTTTCTACTGGTAGTAGTAGCATGCTGCCTCTTTCCATGTAGAGCTGAATATCTGAATAACAAGCCTAGCTATCATAGTGCAATGAAGTAGAAGACATTAATTGCGGTGAGTTGTGTATCGATTGCTATGAATTTGTTACTTAGTGAATAGAGGGATATTTTGTTAATATAATTTGTTAATAACAGAAGTTGCTGAATGCAAGATAAATAATCCGAGAATGTAAAATGTTGAAAAACTTCGTAAAATAACCAGATGTAGACATGATGCATGACAATTTGCATATTAATACCAGAGTGCCTTTAGCATTGAAAATATTCAACACATCTTATTACCAGACTGTGATATTATTTATTGTATATTTTAGGAATATTTAAGGGGCATTTGTCATGCATGCCCAAGAAGAAGAGCTATCAGTCCTATCAAATCAGTTTTTGAACAATACAGTTCCTAAGATCCAAGTCAAAGTACCAGCCTATTAACATCACCATATGTAGAATAAAGGCAAAACCTGTGACATTATAAATGATCATCCAATTGCCTACGGTTTCAGCTCTCCCATTGGTTGTATTCTTGCCAGCACAAACATATGGATGTACATTCCTGATATCAGGGCTTAAGAGCTCTTTCTGTGCGTGGTGGTGTTTGTAGGCTTGTACCTCATGAACATAGTAGTTTGTTTCCTTTTCAATCCATTATTAATGGTGCAGCAACATTGTAACTGTTCTTTGGGGTTAATTTAGCAATGTGGCTAGACATAAAATCAAGTTGAAATAATGCTACTTTCCTTTGTTAACAGCACATTGAATTAAAGGTAGATAAAGACACAGGGGCAGTGAACATGCGATACAACTTTTCTCAAGCCTAATGCTCTCTTCAGTCATATAGAAAGATTTACACAAAATATTAAAATAAAAACCTTCTTCATTTAAGGACATAAGTTATCAAGATGATTGTATTAAGTTTATGTTTGGTGCCATTAGAGTAGGCTTTCTTCAAGTAAGATGTGTACGTGTGTGTAAAGTTGCATGACTGATGTACAGTATGGTTGTACAGGAACATACAATAGATTCCATAATTCCACTTTTTTGTGATGAATACATGTTTTCTGCATTAGTCAGGAGAACACTATAGCCTGGTCTCCCCAGCTTTTTCACTTATTCAGTTATCCTACTAGTGTTCAGCATTACATATGTAGTCAATATTGGCTTTTTTAAAATTGTTGCTTATTATTATACGTACTTCCTACAACTTTCCAAATGAAATAGCTATGCAGATTTTGCACAAAAATATAAAGAGTTAAATCACTTGGAAAACAGAATTCTAGATTGGATATTATACTTCTTTTTTTCTGTGAGAGTTCTATTTACAATCGTAGAGAATGCAGGGTAGATAATTCAAGGAATTTGTGTTCTATCAGGCTATCTCTAGCTCTGCAATGAACTTCCTACCTATAGAATGGCATTGGCATGCACTTGGGGAGCTTTCTTTAAATCTGCTTGGTTTTACTTAGCATTAAAACATAATCTGAAAACTTTTCCATGGTTATCTGGGCAACTGTATTTCCACACCATTAAAGCTTGTTTTTCCTGTTTCTTTCTTTGCAAATGTTAAGATATTTAGTCTTCTGTGAGAATCAAACTTTTAAAATGCAGTATCCAGCAGTCCAGCTCCCAGTATATATGTTCAGAGAGCAAAATTGCTTTGCATCTGTATAAATAGGGAAGCCAAACTTGATCAGTAATTAGATTCAACTTTTTATGATATGTCATAAGCATATTTAGTTTAAGAGTATTTTATACTTGTTTATTTAAAGATCATGAAAGTTTTACTTTCAAATTCATGAATTGCTGTACGATTTGTAAATACGTCTTTTCAAAGAGGACAATCTTGTAAAATTTTTAAATTGCATAGCAATGTTCATTACACCTTTATCTGATAGCTTTTCAGTATGTCTTTATGTTTCTGCAAAGAAGCATCTGCAGGTTCAGTTTCTTAAAGCTTTCTGTGGACATCCTGACCTTACATGCTTTGTTACTATTAATTATAATAAAAAGAAGCAAAAATTGATATCTGTTTTTTCCAAATTTAATATGTCCTGCTTTTGTGAAAGTCCTTTCCATAAAATGTTTTGGAGGCGGGGGGGTCACAACCTTGTGACTGTTTGGGAATCCTGAGGGCTTGGCTTAATCTGAAAAGTTTTAATATTGCCAATAAGGACAAGAGGATGATGATTGCTATACAGTCCATATGACCTGTGGATTGTCCATTTGGCTATGGAGGGTCTATATATGATCTGTAGGTCACACTGAGATGTGTCTATGATTAAGGTTGTACAGTTACCACTCTCGATCAAATCTGAAGTATTAATGTTTCTTAGCAAGAGTTCTGAAGTGACAGTATCCCATCCTGCCAGGGCACACCTGTATGGGACTTTCTGTAACCTGGACTTCAGAAATAAAAGGAAACTATAACAGCTTGAAATCCTTTACATACTATTTTCACTTTCATTTTATTGTTGCTAATTACTCTTGAGGCGAAAAAGGTAACTCGTCCCTATTAGTCTTATGAATGTTTAGCAATAAATCCATAGAATACTGGCTTCAAAACAAAAATGAGTTTACTAAAGAACAAATTTTTATTGAAAAGAAGCACTTCAGAACAATACAATGTACGAAGACCTGAAGCACCACAAGTGTTTGAGAAACTGTATCTCTATGGATGCGGATGCACCAGCACACAAAATTCAGACTGAACCAGCTGCTGCATTTCTTGCTGTCTCTTCCTCCTCCATTGCGTCTTGGTACTGTGCTGCCCACTGGGCTGGTTCCATTTTATATAGCTGAAACACAGATGTATTTTAATAGAAAAAGTGATGTAACATTTCTTTCTACTCTACTGTTACGATCATAAGCATAAAACTCATAAAAGGTCTTGTATACCTAGTCTCATTAGGCATTAATACCTTGGAATAAATTAAAAGTATATATATCAACAAAAGCCATTTAAGATAAGGAACAATAAAATAAAGTGCTTCAATATTTACAGAAAAATTTCAAACTTTTTAAAAAAATTATCTGCAGTGGATTCTAATCATAGTTTTGAATATGAATGTTATAAAGGATCAGCATAAGTATAAAAAAACATTATTCTGACAGACAAAATACTTTGTAGGAGATGTGCCTTCCCTCAAAAAAAAAGTTAATAAATGTGACTCCCACTTAATGACAAAACTGATTACTCTAACCTCAAGTATCTTTTAGACAGACCAAATATGTTTTATGGGAGGTGCCTTGATTAAAAGCATTGAGCCTAGGACGATTCTTTTAAGGGAATAATAATAATGTGAATTTATAACACGCAGCATCATGACCAAGACACAAAATCCCACAAACCAGACAAACAAATTTTAAAATGTCCTTCTTGCTTGTCTCATGCATAGCTCGCTGTCCCCAGCGCACTTCATAAACACTGGGGTCTGAATTTGGAACACGTGTTGTCTCCAGATATGCCTGCTTTACAAACTCCTGCATGACCAGCTTCTTCACGTCACCAAAGGTTTCATGATGCTGGCTGGATAGAAAGGCATAAGGGAGAAAGTATTTTTGACTCTACAATTATACAGGTTCTTCTAAGAGATCACACATGAAAAAACAAAAAATATATAATAATTGACAGAAAAACATAAATCAAGAATGGTGGTGGATGGAGAAATTAGTGTAAAAACTCTCTTGTTGTCATAGCCACATAAGCCCATAGCACAATGTGGTTTTTTTTTAAATATTTCTTAATTTCTTTTAAGTAAACATTTTCATGATATTGCTTACTCTGGATTTACGCCAAATCCACGTAGACTATGCCAGAGCTCTCCTGAAAAAGATAATAATAAAAATCACATCAAAATTGTTTGCAGACTTCACTAGACGTTTTTTTCTCTCAGATCTATGTTTCAAAATTTGTCCTGCACGAACAAACTGCACGACACAGTGCTGAAGGCAGTCCTGTTATAAAGGCGGAACAAGAAGAATAATTAGCAAATGTGAAGAAGTTGATATGTTCTCCACTAAAGTCCCTTCTAACAGTAGTACAGGACAGGCCTCGCTGGTACGCTTCATCAAGAGTAGTATCAGGGTTGGTGGGCCCTACAGGTAGTAAGGATGATAATGATAATGAAGATATTGATAAAATAGCATTGATTTCTTAAGTTGCAGCTGGTGACACCAACTGTGACATTTTAAAGAGTTTAATACCCACAAATCTCATGTTTGTACGCTGTTTGCATGAAATAGCCTTCTACACCTGGTCAAAGGGGAATTACTACGTTTTCAGTAGCCTCCCCTGCCAAAGAAAAATATGCCCCTTTTTTTCACATTTTAATCTCTTCTTGAAATGGCAAATCCTTTTTAACAAATAAAAAAAAATTCTCAATATTTAACTGATTTTCTAAACATTGTATGATATTTTAGAAAATCATAATTATTTTAAAAACTATTTTTGATAAAAGCTAAAATTTTCATTTTTTTAATACACATATTCAACACCACTACATTTACAGTCTCATCACGTAAGGTGGCTGTCCGACTGCCCTCTCAACTTCGCAAACTTACGTGGAGAGGGTGTTGCCCTCATCAACTTTATCTTAGGGAAATCAACTTTCCCGTTAATGAAAACTAAGATAGTAGGTAGATATCGTGAACAATTCTACGTCACACAGCAAAAGGAGACGGAAAAACTGGTAGATCCTGGCTACGAACAATGTTATAAGGGCAAACACCACTACTACTACCTCCAATTCAAGTCTGTGACGATTAAGATATCACGCATGCATTAGAGTGAAGGATATAAACTTTGTGTGGTCTTTAATTTTCATTTCTTTAATCTGTCGAATTTTTCAGCTCCACCGATGACATTTTCCTTTAGAACAGGTGTGAACTGACAAATCACGTGTACACAGCTCTATAATGTTTATCTCATGCAGTGTTGTAGATCCTAGTTGCATAACTTTTCCTAACGTTTTGTTCCTGTCTGTATTGTTACTAAACGAAATGTAGATATTACCAGTCGAATTATAACTTGTAAGCATACAGTTACACAAACTGGAAAAACAATAAATTATTACAATTAATGATTAATGCAAGGTGCTCGGAAAGAACTTTGCCCCGGGGGCTCCATGCTCTCTTTCGGTGGCCCTGCTGGCTTTGTTAACGGTACGGTGAGGGGTAACCAGAAGTGTAGTGGCTAAGACATTCGCTTCGTCACCACTCAAGTGAGTGGCCTCGGGTTCAGATCTTGTCTAGTGACACACTCTGTATATACTACCTGTTCACTGGGGTGAGCATCAAGGGTTTTCTCCTGATACTCCAGTTTCCTCCCCTGTCCTATTTCCTCTCCCTCCCATAGTGTAAAATCATAAGGTGGAAGTACTTTCCTACTAAATCAACCAAACCTATGGAACAGGGCAGCAATATACTTTGCTCATGTTTTCAAGTGAATGTCAAGTCAATGGCGGTTAATTCTCGAACAGTTAATTGCATGTCACACTCAACAATAACTTGGCTCTCTATCGTATTTGAGCTTAATGGCGAGAACAGGAAGAACAGTTGAGCATAACTAGGACAATGCCAGATGGTCAGATCCGTGAAAATAACTGCAGAATAAGAAAGGTAGTTGACTATTAACGACGCACAATAAAAGAATCCTGTTCTTTGCATCTGTCAAAGAACAGTAAATCAGAATGCTCCCTAGTTTATTTGGTACTTTTATCACCTAGAGACACTACATGTCGAAATCAATGCCAATGATTTGATTGAAGTCAGCATGGAGTTTTTCAAGTATTTATAAGCTATATGATATCACTGGTGATACAACTAGTGATTCTTCTACTTAGAAGTAATTCAACTCTTGGTCTCCAATGGTCTTTGTGTATCATGTGGTGATGCAATAAAGGGTAGGTCATATGCCTCCCTAACATTGTGGTTGCCGATCTATGTGGATAAAAAGAACCTTTTCTACAAAACACAAAAAATAACTTCAATACCAAAACATCTAAGTCACAAAATGTTACAGAGAAGAGGTGGAAAAATGAGGAGATTGTCATGGGCGATGAAAAACTAAAAGCGTCAGTATTAATTTTTTTACAACTTAATCACATTAGTAGCACTGGTAGTAGCAACAGTTCACTATTAACCATGTACATGTATATAGAAAGAGGAGGAAACCTACCATCTTGCACTACATTGCCACTCATAAAAATGATGCTGAGAACTACCACCAGGAGGCCAGTTTTGGCATTGTCTGCATCATTCCTGCAAAAAGTAACATTATTCCATCACACACACATAGGATTGAACAGGTCTGATACACTGGATCTAATAAATTTAACAATGACAATGCACATCAAATTACTTTGCATGCACCATTTGTATTCCACATTCAGTGGTCTTTATGATTGCTTTATTATGTGCACAGATCATAGACATGATTAGTTTAGTTTAGTCCTTGTTACTCCTCGAGGAGCATAGGGCCGCAACAACAGACATGATTAACCTTTAATAAATGTTTAATTTGTTTTAAAAAAACTTTAAAGCTATTCCCCTACTGCCTCTCTTTTGGTCAGTTGGACTCATGCGCATTTTTTATTTTAATTTTATTATTGTTACATTATCTTTTTTTATGTCTTTCTTTTCTGTTTCGTGTTACAAATGAGACACTGGCTCTGGCTGACTATAGACCTCAGACACTCTTTTGGTCACAGATATGCTGATGCAGGTGGGGACAGTATTATCAGGATTCATAGTGGTCTGAAACTTCAAGATAAATACCCCCTCTCTCTGTCTGACATTAACAAAATATCATGACTTTTCTAAAACCCCATTTTTTACATATACTAATGTCACTAGGAAAATATGTAAGTAGCTGTCCTATAACTTAATTATGAACTAGTGATTTGATCTAGTTGGACACATGGAAATGATACATTAAACATTTTAATTTCTATCAACAACTACTAGTAGTAATGGTAATAACAGAAGTTGGATAAAATAAAAACTAACCATGCGAGGTGCGTTGGGTCTTTCATTTTATTGATCAAAATGTAACTTCCCTTTAGTTTGTCTTGAAGTTCAACAATCTCAATCCCAAACACCTGCAGTAGTGGAAAAACAAAGTCTTAGAAAATCATTGTGCAGGCTATTCTACTCATCCTATTCATTATTATCTATTATTGAACCACTTACTCCCACATTCAGATAAGCAGAAGATATATACATTTACGGTTAGTTGGTTGGTATGGTAGAAAAGTGCTTGCACCAGGAGGTGATTCCATGCTATGTGTGGAGAGAGAAGGAGGAAACAAGAGTACCTGAAGAAAACCCCTGATGGCCAGTCCTGTATACAGGTGTATCTCACATACAAAAAATGGCCTGAGATGAGACCTGAATCCAGGACATTTTGGTTCTCACTGCAGTAGTGACATACAAGTGTTTGAACCACTACATCACAATGCCCCTCTAAAAATTCAAAGCCACTCTAAAGCTGTAAAAGTCAGGAAACAGATTTAATCCCTGCACACACATACACATGTGAGTAAGAGACAATCTAAAATTAGAAGACTGCTTAATTCCATGCAAACTTATTTCTCCTTACACAGTAAAGATTGTTTTGGTCACTCCCAGCTCCTTTTAAAAAATTCACCATGGTAGACAATGGAAATACAACAATAACTGAAAATCATGCTATGTTTTTTCACACTATTGTAATCATCATCTCTATGACTTCTCTCATTACATATCAGACTAATTCAAAAAGTGACACTGAGATATCAAGTATAAAAGTGCACACAAGGCAACAAACTGGCAAAGGGACCATCAAGACAGATGCTGCCAGTCAAAGACCACAGACACAAACCAACATAATGGCCTCTGAAAAAGGTGTAGTCCTTAAATGTAACATTACCTTCTGCAGATGATCTGCTGCTATTTTCATGACAGCAGGCAGCCCTTTACTGTGCTCTTTCATGACTGTTTTGTTAATGTCTGGAGTTCAAATGCAAAACACAGGGAAAGGTCAGCTCAGTTGAACAACTTTCCTTTTCATTGCTAAGTCATAAACAATGTATATCCATTGTATAACCCTTCTTTCCCCATGTTCTAGATGCTGATTTCATACACTTCAAGTATAAACAGCAATAATAGTGCTTGTATAGTGGAGGATCACACCTAATATGCAAAAGCACTCAAGCATTTCATAATGCTACATCCGAAGAAAGAAAACAGCAGTAAATTATAGATTTTGGAAAAAATAAGGCAAACAAATAAATAGATCAAAAGATGCAAATAATTATTACAGAATAAAAAACATGCCTGCTTTCTTGATAGGTATCTTCTTCTGATCCATCACCAGCAAAAACTGTACAAGTTCATCTACCTAGAAAAAATAAACACAATAACAAAGCAGAAATAAACTGAAAAGAAGATTCTATTACAAATTTGAATTTTAGTAAATATTCTAATAGTTTTCTAGTAGTTACATACATGATAATAAACACAGAAATATTGTCATAAATAAAAGTGCAAAAAACACACACACACATATAGAGAGAGACAAACACATGTGTTCCTTGATAAGCCCTTTGTAAGTTGAAAATATTATAGGACAAAAATGAATTGAAAACACCTAACCTAACAGCATACTTTAGCCTCGCCAACCTAAAACATGCTGACAACGCTTGCTGTAGTATCACAAGAGAGTATTGCTAGCCAAGGAAAAGATCAAAATTCACAGTTTCTACTATATTCCTATCACTTTTGCATCATTGTAAAGTTAAAAAAAGTGAAAAGTCAAACTATTGTAAATTGGGGACCATCTATTATATATATGTGCATAAAATGACTATGGCTTTCCGGTGGCATTTAATGAAGGACAGAGTTCCAGGAAGTTGATGCTGAATGGGCAAACAAGCATTCTGCAAAATATTTTGCTCTGTTTCCTCCCCATAGCAAAAAATTCTAAGAATGGTCCAATGAAAATATACTTGAAGTTTTTTCCCCCCACTTATTAAGAAGCAGCACAGTCCAGTTGAATAAAAACTGCAATGGGTATGCACATTTTCTACAAAAAGTAAACATTACAATGTTTACAAAAATCATCACTATGAACCAACCTTTCTCTTGAGCTCGCTTTGGTCCATGATAGCGACAACTTTATGAGCTTGAGACTGACTTTGACTGGAAGATGAGGCCTGAGAGCTATGCGACATCTGACTTGATGACTGTCCACGGCTACTGGTAGAGGGATTCTGAATGCACAAGTGAATTTAAGAATGATGACCATAAACATCAAAAACGCTTTTCAATATATGAAATATCAATCGTTTTCGTATAGTTCACAAATAACCATCAATAATTAAGTCTGCTTTCTCTGATGGTGATGATGATAAGAGTTATATAGCACATTTTTTTATACAAAGGCAAGCTCAATGCATTTTACAAGAGATACTAAATGATGTCGTATGGAAACATCACAATCAAGCAGAACTCACATGCACAGTTAACATTGCCAAGAACACAAAAGAATGCAGAGATAGGAGCATGGTGGAGAAAAGACAGTGTTACATGAGGTATGAAAAAAATGTTTTTAAGTCATGACTGGAAAGCATGTAGAATCCCCAATGTATGGAGAGACTGAGGCAGGGCCTTCTACATACTGGTGCCGGAGAATGGGAATAAATGAAAGCCAAACTTCTCTGGTCTGATACACGAGACAGAAGGAAAACCAACATGGACAGAACTAACTGACCTGTCAGGTTGGTAGGGTGATACAGGCTCAGATAGAGTGTGGCAAGAATGAACAACATGACATATAGTAATATTGAATTTTATGCTAGCCCGAATTGAAAGCCAGTGCAGATCATCCAAAAGTGGTGTGACATGATTGCCTCTGGAGACTGTCAAGCAGGCAATCAGAGAGATCAACGAACTGCGAGTTTCAATAGTTAAGCCTGGACAATACAAATGGTGGCATAAACTGCTTTGTTGAAGCAGCAAATGTAATGTCTGATGCAGCTGATCCAGAATAGTTCCAGAAATAAGGACTTGCAGACTGAGTTAACATGACTCTTGATTGACAATCATGTGTTGAAACTACTCCAAGATTCCTGACAGACTAGAAAGGAATAATTTTTTTTTTACTGATGATAGGAAATTATTTGAAATATAAATCCAGTGACAATGCAATCACCTTTTCTCTACAAAAAATGATGTTTATTGATGTTAAAAGAAAAAATACTTTGTGATGAATCACATTCGGTTGATGTGTTCAAGATCCACTAACGTCAAAACTAGACCACTCTATAGAATATTTACTTTTCTTAAAGATAATTAATAGCTTTAATGTTTAAGTGTTGACAGAGGTTCTTTAATTAAATATCGCAGACATTCAGCGAGTCTGCAACCACAAGGAGGTGAGGTGGCGCCAAAACAGTAAACACACGAGCCTGATACAGTTTAAGTGCCAATTTACTACACCGAGCTGCAAAACTCGATGACTGAATGATGATATAGATATTTATTTGTCACGATTCAGAGAAAGAAAGTTTTTTTAAATAAAGTTTACACTTGATTTTCCTCTCGGCATTTTTGTTTGTGGCTGTTCGATCACAACGTTTCGAGTTTCGGTCCGTCACAATTTCAGGATATGAGAGTAGCTTCCCTTCAACAGGCGGAAGTAGTTAGCAAGGGAGGGAACTGTTGTACGCCGAGGCAGCAACTAAAGCAACATCAGATGACAGAAGCACGGACGGAGGGATATTAGCTTGTGATAGAAGTCTGTGACTGAGGCTATATATAACGGTAAAGCCCACCATGCAAACAGATGCCACATACAAAGAAAAAAAAAAATACCAGCGTGCCCAAGACGAGAGCTGAACCATGGACAACCAACCAGGAGCTAACCGTTGCGCCACCGTACAGCCCTCTTATTTGAAGTCAAAGACTAAACTCTAGTTGAAAAAAAATTCTGTAAAGACACGAGAAGCACAATATTGTAATTGCTTTTGTGGATTGATAAAGTGGTATTATTGTTGGTGTAAGTTGTGTGATGTGACTGGGCGAAGGAATCACCAAATAGGTACGGGACACTATATAATGCTACAATCGACACATCGAAGATAGGAGCCTGAATAAATTATGGAAATACACGAAACCACTTTATTCTAGTTCACGAAAGAGAACGAGATAATACAGATAATCCCGGCGACTTTCCGATAATCCTGAGGGGAGATTGAGAGTGAAGGTATAGTAGAGAAAGGATAAAATTAAGGCAGGAGGATGAGACTCCAAATGGTCAAGAAAGAAGACAATGAGATGATGAACACATACTCATGCTGGAGCTTTTGTTGTACAATAGAAAACAATCCGACACAAGGCCACGGGGTATGGGGGGGGGGACCTCCTTCCTAAACTACCATGATCAGACATCCTTATCGAAAGAGCTCTTGATATTTCTGGTTGAGAGAGGCGGGGTCGCTGGTGAATCCCCGTTATTTCCTTCCTCGAATCTTCTATCTGGCCGTTTTTTTGCATATAGTCTAAGAATGCAGTTGGCGAGCGATTTGATTTCAGTGACTGTAACATGAGTCATCGTAAAAATTTACTGTTGTGCTGCAAAATTCTTTGTTAAATCACATGCATCAGCAGTCTTACATGGAAGAAGTACTTTTCAGCAGCTTCAGAAGATCTTTTTGTTCCTTCCTAATGTGATTGCATTAAATAAGCATCCCAATGAACTGGCTTACATTTCACATAGTAAATGTACAGTTGTGTAGGGCTCTACAACAGTACTAGGATATGCTGTAAGCGCTCATCAATTACAAGAACAGTGTGGCGTGCACATTTTGTCAACAGTACTAAAAAATTTATTACTTTATTGGATACACCAGTTTATCACATGTTCCCTTTGTTACTATAGCTGTGGCCTTGATGTATATAAAAGTATCCATGTGGCATTACAGCACGAACACTTCTTTTTTTTTTTTTTGTATATCACTGTCATCAAGCTTAGGCGAATTTTTCTCCCATTTGTTGAAAAAATAGTATCTTATAATAAACTGAAGTGCAGTTTGCTCAAGCTTTTAACAAAGAACTCTACCGACACTTGGTATTCAGTGCGCTGGTTCGAATCTCGTTCAGGTCTATGCCTGGAGAACCCTCCCTGGCTATACAGCTGTAAAGGGCAGCCGGTAACGACTGCTAGGTTAGTGACACCGATTACCTTTGTGAAGTGCTTAATAGATAATTAGATGATGACACAGCAGAGCTTCAGTTAACTTTAACAGAAATGTCATTGTCATGACATATTTTGTGAGCGTGCTGTAGATGCACACCCCATATATCTTAAAAAGCTCATATCCTCACCTAAAATAGCCCTAAACCCACTTTAACTAAAGGGGAGATACAATGACACATCTTGCAGATTTAAAGCGTGGGAAAGAGGTAATGACACAGCAGGAGGCTACCAGATACTAACTGCACATTACCGTATAGGATATATCTCATTCGATATTTGTCTATGTCCGCGTTAGAAGCTATTTTCACTTAGTTCTGACTGTGAATTTTTATAAGTAAATTCAGCTTGAGCAGATCAGCAGCGAATTCCCGATTGTGTCCCTTTCCGAGGTGACGCGAGGACTTCCCACAGGTGTTCTACACCCCATTTGATGGCCCGCAGTTGGACACAAAGGATGTTCCTGTGGCACATGACGGTTTGCAGAGCTGACAGTAGCACGTAAAGTTGGAAAAAGGATGTTGCACTATCTATATATCGAGATATAGGCCTCTTCTCGATATCCGAATGTGTCATCAAGAGAGACCCTCACCTGTGTATTTATAACGGTGTGTCGTGTCACTGTCACTGGTCATATGCCACATAGGAGACACTTCCTTGTCCAAGACTGCGTGATACCTGTTAACTTCACCCGGGTTAGATATACTTCCTTTTTTGTTGTCGCTTTAGGTGAAGGGCTGTATGGTGTTGTTTGTCATACAGCACGTGAAGATTCTCTAAGAAGCGCGTGAAAATCTGCCTGCAGTGTCCACAGTACCAGACACGTAATTGTTGAGTACCCGTAGCAATCTACCATGTTTACCTGCACCAGCTGAAAACTACAGACTTCAGGAACAGAAGAAGAAATAATTTTAGTCAGATTTGCAACAACCATCTTTTTCCCCGACTTCCCTGTCCTCCATTTTCGTTCAGGTTTGTTCACTTTGCATATTTGTTTGCTATTTGTTAAGTCTTCTTTATGATCTTTTCTGCTATTACTTTCCTTTCTTTCTTTAAATCTTTACTTCTTTCATTTTTTTCGTTCATTTCTTCTTCTATTTAAATGTTTTCTTTGTTGTTTCATTCAATCGTTCATTTTATTCAATCGTTCATTTTATTCAATCTTTCTTTTCTTCTTATTTTTCCTTCTTTCAATTTTTATTTTGATATTTAGTATTTGCTTTTTCCATTTTAACTTTCCTTTTTTCCTTCCTTCCTTCCTTTACTCTTTCCATTCTTTTATATCTTTGTCTCATTTGCCTTATGTAACACTTTTAAGTATTAGTGTATATTTTTGTAGAAATGTTTTGCATAAGTATACAGCTATTGTGTATGTATGCGCGCGTGAGTGATTATATATTTTTGTAGGTGTGCGTTAAGCAGGATCATCTTGCAAAAATGGCTGTAAAAACAAAAGTTTGCGTTTACGTTTCTTTTCTTTCTCTCCCTGCGATTAGCTATATTCAAAGCTACATTTACATAGAGCACCTTTCCCCACAGCAAAGCCTTGCTCTAAGCTCTTTACATACAGATACAAGAGCACCATCACCAATTGTTCAGGGTAGGCAGTAGATGTAATTTTACACACACACACATTAATGTGTGGCTGAAAGAAGCAGACCATGACAGAGTTTTGTGGGGCAACCTATATACTGTAAATACCAGCGTCTAGGATTTGATGTACAATACGGAGGGAATTAAAACGATATCACAAAAACGGATCTGTCAGACGAGAAGCCATAGAAAAAGGAAGCAAGGAACTGAAAGCTATGTGCCCTGTACAATAAATCTCACTGACTCACTCCATGTCTATAGTCTGGGTTACATTTTGAATGGCGTCCTCAACCTTTCCACCTGAAGCGATTGCTGAATAGGCGAGGGCTTCGTAATTATTCCTGACATTGTGGTGGAATAAACTGCTGTTCTTTCTTTCTTGCTTGTATTTTCCCTCCTCAAAAAGGCACAAGCCGCCATTATAAATTTATTACTTTTTATTTGCTTGGTTGTTTTTTTGTTTGTTTTTTTTTAAAGCGTTCGTGTCTTTGCGTAAGATTTTTATGTTTTCGTGTTCACCGCGGGATTCGGTAAACTAAAATCTCTTTCGCCCCATAATCTCCACGCTCTCGTTCTCATAGTACAAAGTCTCCTAGAGGTAGAAGAACTGTTCAACTAAACAACAACTTTTTTGTTACGATTGTTTCAGATGGACACGACGGACGCCCCTGACCAAGACACCTGCTGTCAACTGTGGAAGCAGTGTCAGGAAGAGCTGGTCCAGCTGATGCTCAAGCTGAAGGAGATCGCCCACAAGTTCGACATCGAGACCACCAGGTGTCTCACTGTCGGAGGTCAGGGTGCGTGCATCGTGCTCGAGAATGGAGGGATCTCAACGTTAAGCCTGAAGAAAGTCATGGACGATCTGGACAACAGCGTGGACAACCTGCAGAAAGAGGTGTACAGACATTTATTCCACGCACACAGCAGTGTGCCGCTGCGACGTCAAAGAGGCCGAACAGGTAAGAGACTCTTTGCTCTATAATTAGTCTCCATTGCCTTTAAAAAAAATAGAGCGTGGCATGTAACAACTCGCAACTTTTCGAAAGAAAGTCTTTGTTAATGTTGTCAATAACAATAATACCGAAGACGACGACGACGACGACGACGAGGAGGAGGAGGAGGAGGAGGAGGAGGAGGAGGATGTGGCCACCTATTGAGTCAGGTGTGCTGGAGCAGTCACGATTCCCAGACAGACTCACAACGGAGAATCTGAACATCCTTGAACAGACCTCTGTTACAACTTTCCTCCTCCAGAGCACCTCACGTGGGATTTGTTTAAATACAATGCTGACGTAATGCGAAATAGTGTGTACATGTACATGGGGGATGTGTTATCTGTGGGCCACAAACAGTACAACTGAACCCTGAGTGGGTTTTCCGGCAGTTTTATGTTTAGAAGACGGAGACATCTTCCGGGTTCCTCTCAAGCAGAGAAGAAATGAGCTTTTCTTACCTGTCAGGGGAAAGAAAAGTTACCTGTGCAGTTAAACGTCCCGGCCTTGCACCACTTCTTAGTAGGGTGCAAAATGTTTATCTAATGGTTGGGCAAAACTCATTGCATGATACTGATACTATTCCCCACAAATTATTATCATTAAAGCTTTTTACTGAGTGGGGGTGACCTCAAGGCGATGCACATGGAAGCTACAAATAGCTGACAGTCAACCATACAGGAAGTATAACACCATGGCAAACATGAGCAAAGTGCGTGTTAGAGTGAGCGGAATATATAATACTTTGGGTAAATAGTCTCCTCCTGCTCTAGAGATACACACCTACAAATATTATTATGGACCAGCCACCTGCTGGAACGTTTACATATTGTGACAGTCTGTTCAAAACCCAACTTCGCCATTTTGACTACCTTCTGTGCTATCGCCTTTTCAGATGCATGTGATTTTCGCCTGATCTTGGTCAGTTTTTATATCGACTTATCCTTATTTAGGCTAGCTGCCAAAATATTGTCTAAATATGTGCAGACACTACTTGGTTTCAAATGCGAAAAGTTTTCTTTAATTAAGTTTTAGATACTATCAAACGCAACAGACGACTGGCCGGTGTCTCTTTCGGCTGCGCATGATGATGTTTCGTCTTCATCAACATTGTTTAATATTTCAGTTACATTTTATTCTTTTGTTTAGATATAAATACAATTAGCTTAGTTCCTATTCTTAAGAGTCACGGGATGACCTTTAGCTTTACTTTATGAACATTAATCCGATAAATCTGCATCTGTAAGCAATGCAATGCTAACACTTACTGACTGATGGTGTTTTGAAATTTTGGATTACTGTCAGCATCACTTTACTTGTGTGGCTGATTACATTCTGTAGTTTGGGTTCCGTCTGATTTCCTGTTAAATAATCTGATAACGCAAAAGTAATCCAAGGAATCGCCAGTCATACTCCTTGCAAAGATAGGAAACTGCAGACACAGCCAAAACTTCCTTCACACCTGGCAATGAGGGATTGAGGGAGGGAAGACACTGATCTTAGACCATTACATTATTTTTGCTGACCCAGTATTCTTGATCTTTCCGATCTTTTTCAGAGAATGACAGAGACAGTGCGTATCACAGCGCAAATATCAGTAAGAAGATTTTTTCCCTTGTATCATACCCTAACCTTTATATGATGCTAGTCTACATAATATGATTGGTACCCTACCCTGCGACAACCACCCTTTTTTCTTCCTTTCTTACTTATTCATTCATTTCTTCATCCCTTACTTTTATCCTTTTCGTATATCTTTTTTCGGTACTTTTTCGTGATATGTTGTAAATGCCCCCCACTTTCAATCTGTTGTAAAAACATCGCACTTGCAATATTTTGGTAAATTTCAATATGTTCACACCTTCAATGTGTAACAAACACTCCCATTTATGTGTTGCTCATGTGTTTAACAATCAGAATGTAATAAGCACATTAGTAAAGCTTGTGTAATTGGTTTGTTAGTACTCTATGGGAGAACAACGTACTCAGGCACACCACCAGTGTTCGATTCTTCCTCGTGACATTTTGTGACTTATGTTTTCCTGCAGTGCCTCCAGTCCCAGAGACAGGTGACGAAGATAAATGTGGAGAGGAGAGTCAGGTACGCATACAAACATTTTGAATATATCGTTTTTTGTTTTTTTTTTAAAGAAATGGCGCGAGTAAGTCTAGCTCCCAAGATTTCAGGAAAGGTCTAAGCAAATATCATGCGTAGATAGGGGGTCTACGTTAGAATGATAACAGGATAGTCCCCACACCTTGACTGGTTTCCCGGATATACACCACACAAAATGCTCGATCTTTCGTACAGGGAAAACCTGCCTCCATTCCAGAATGAAAAAATAAAAATGAAAGAAGGAGAACATAAGAAAAGATTGGAGCTGAGTACCTTTCTACCAACGGGTGTCCCCCTTACCCGATATACTCAGAGCCACGCGCCTATGTTACATAGAAGGACAGGGAGCAGAATGAAAAGAAAAAGGTCATAGAAAGAGATGGAGAGAAGATAGAAGTGGATAAATACCAACTGATAAAAATCAAGAACGTATATTCATACGTATATTCATACGCACGTTGCAAAAGCTTATGGGAGAGCCGGGAATTATATGTTAATTAGGAGTATCCTTCGAGATTCGTGATGTCACGGCTTTGACCACTTATATGTACACGATGCTTAGAGAATTATATTTTAATTAACAATATCAATATACATATGTAGTGTAGACGCTCAACACAGTGACTCGAACAATACTTTACAGCTTTAGAAGACCTTACGCCTGACTGTTGTCTATGAATGTTTTTTTCGGTGGTGGGTAAGTTAATTCTGGCACTATAGTAATCTGATACACAAAATTATGCTTAAATATTATTAGTAACATTTTTTCTCTGCTGACAGGCTTTTGAACACGACGAGAGTGGTAATGCTTAGAGGCAGTGTGCATCAGACAGCTTCTGATCACTCAACTGGCCTCTGAACATTTCAAGAGAATAATGATCCGCAAAGGGAGAGCCATTCTGGGGAAAAAATTCGCCTGTCCTCAGTTTGAGCGTATGAGACGTGAACAGTAAAGAAGTTTGATAAAATCTACGGGCTTACGACGTGATTGACACGTGTACGTCGTCGGCCGACGCTTGACGAGGAACAACGAATCATGGCGAAACACGTCTTTCCATGTGGAAACGCAGACTAATGGCTCTGCTAACTCCAAATAGTCACTCTGGGATATCATCTTCAATCAAAACATGATAGTATTTTCAACAGACATGGGTTCCTTCCGTCTTCCCGTCCAGCTGGCTATTTTGGGGACAAAATACGTTGACCAGTCATTTATTTTTCTTCGTCCGCACGCAGCTAGCTCACAAGCTTCAAGTTTCTTGGACGTCTGGTACCCTGAACTTGCTTGTTTAAAGTAAGCTACAGTAGTTTGAGAGAAAAATGAAATGATGTGAACACAAAACCTTTAGAGACGGCTTGAGACCCAGGTCTAAACTTCAGAACTTTGCTCCAAAATGTGCAGATCGTTGATACGTTGAGCGGACGCACTGAACTGTTTGTTCCTGTGATCCGGTTTTCTGTAATCAAACTGTTCATATCATTCAAGTGATCCTTTATCATATCGTTTCTGTGATCCAAATGTTCCGGTGGTACTGTTTGTGTTCATGTAGACAATAGTTCCTAGATTCTACTACTTGTTCTAGTGACACATTCAGCTGATTTTGCTTGACTTTTCGATGTATTTTGTTAAAAAAATATGTTTACAATTCTAGTTGTAGGTTTCCGGCTTCTCTATTTGACCTCTCAATGCATATGCAAAGACAGTATTTTTAGGGAATTCCCTCTTCGTCGGTAGGTAAGCAAACTTCACCTACTCAGTGGTTCATGCATCGGGAGTTTGGCTTTTCAGGTTCACTCAACCAGCTCGATCCCAAGCCGAGTTTGGGTAGTTGTACCCAGTAAATTGCTCATGTCCATAGATACAAGCGTTGTTGGAGAAAAGTCGGTGGATGGCGAATCCGTGAAGAATCGCAGAATCAAAAGAATGAAAGTATGATTGGAAATTTCAGACTGTATTGCACCAAAATCACTTCCAGGATGGACGATCCAAACTGTTCTCATTACTACTAGAATGTAATGGCCCTTTGGGGTAATGGAGAACTGCCAGATGAATGCAAGAAAAAAGGTGAAGTAACTTCGTAACTGAAGAGATGGTATACAGGGTTCCAGTCTTAGTATTTGTCCCTTGCTGAAGTGTTTTTAATTTCTTTTTCAAATTAAGAACACATTCCACGCTGCTTTGCTACGTGTGTTGAGACATTTCATAATGTATTTATTATGTCTTCGGTGATGTTATTAATGTTTAATGAGATAAAGTATATTTTTCTACCGAAATAATTTCGGAATCCTTCATATTCACAAGAGCTTTACTGCAACCTGGTGTTGAACATAATTATGTTTTCAGAGGTCCTATTAATTAATGGCTATCTTAAATATGTTTTACTTCCTGTTTATTTTCTAAAGCCTTTACACTTACGGAATCTGAACTACACTCGGTGTGGGACACACGTCTGAATTTAAACGTAACCATCTCATCAGTGATAGTATTAAGGGCTAATTACTATTAATTATCTTCCGTATATTTTTCGAGTTATATATTTTCTTAACCCTTTACATATTCAAATTACAGACAATCTATGCATTTAAGATTCTGCGACCATAAAAAGCTTTATTTTGCTTTGACTTCCAAAAATTAAAAAGTTATTTTAGATAATAGCCCAGAACATTTCTTGTTTACCTATTAATCATCGACATAACATAAGCATCCTTCCCTACCCACCGCTTTCCCCTTTCCCACAAACACCCACTATATATATAAAGAAGGGGTGGTGTGTGTTAAATATATTTTGTCAGGTTGTTTAAAAACGTGTACAGTTTTAATATCTTACATTTTGAAAAAAAAATCGGAATACATAGCGTGGCTGTACAAGATTTTGGTCTCGATGGCGGTCGTTATCAGCAATGCAAATAAAAATGTTGACACATGGCTTTTGAATGGCACATTTGGTCCACCCGATAGACGGTGTGGTTGTGAATACTGTATTAAATAATTCTATGATGCTTGTGGAAATGTTTTTACGGGATTTCAAATGATACACTAGTGGTTGTGATGACTTCTTATGATGTCGATAGTGGATGACATTTTCTGTCTTGTGCTGTCAGTTTATGTGCGTGTCAATGTGTGTGAGAGTGCGCACGTGCATGTGCGAGTTGGAGAGAGAGAGAGAAAGAAATGGAGGTGTTTGTGTATTCGAGTATGGAAATCTGAGGACATGATATGTGTGTGTGTGTGCTCCATCCCTTCCCATGACACGAAATCGTCTACCAAGTAATTAATACTTAAGATTACCCGCCCATACCAGACTTATTTTTGAATGGTTTAATTGTGGGGCTACACCAGTGTATCAGTAACTGTACCCTTTGCCTTCCGCATGTTCCACTCTGTTCCCCGTTGCTCTCGAAAGTAACTTGGGGCCGAATGCATGAAGAGAAACAATAACCAAAGTCTGGGACTATGCAAAGTGTCCTAAGACAGAGCGTTGTCCCTGTTGCTTGAAGTCCGGGAAGAGAGAAAACTTGGCCTGACTTTGGACAAACAACAAACAACAAACAACGTGTCTAGCAGGATGTCTTGTCTTTCAGCTTAAACATTTCAGGGTGAACTGCCTACTTTGTAATGTTTTCTCCTTTACTTTTACACTGACGCAGTCAACGTGAATAAAGTTTAACACCTTGGTCAGCATTTGTTTGACTTACCTCGTTAGT
>SRHC01002426.1:167891-180146 GCA_004794325.1 Pomacea maculata
CGTGTGCAATAGTGCACGTATGCACGAACAGAGAAAGGCATACTGATATTACCAAAAAATAATAATAAATAAGACTTTATATTTGTCAAATGTGATTTTAATCCCGTACCATCATAGTTTGGGGGAAAGAGGGAGGAAAAACTTAGCAGGTATCGTTCTTTCGACGCCTGACTAACACTCAAAATGTTTCTTTGTAAAGAAAAGTAGTCTCAATGAGCTACTGATGCTGAAAGTCTGTCAAATTCAGACACGCGGCTTCACAACAAACAAACAAACAAACAAACAAACAAACAAACAAACAAACAAACAAACAAACAAACAAACAAACAAAAGCACTTTCCTCATCTAATATTGCGATTCAAATGGTCGATTTTATCGATCAGTTTATCGAGTTCTCGGATCAATACGGCACTTAAATTACTAGCGCCTACCAGGATATTCTTCTTTCTCACGATCACACAAGGAAGTCATTTGTATGGTGAATGTAAATGTAAACGAAAATACAGAACAAGTAATCACGATGTTTGTTATGAAAGACTGAAAAGTGTAGATCCACTCGTTTCTCACTTCACGAACATCTCTGGACTGTTTGCAGAAAAAATGTCCTCGTTAAGGTCTAGGAGGAGGCCTCTGGTCGAATGTGCTTCCGGTTTCATCACCAACACGAAGAGGAAGAGCAGACGATGCCAGCTCTCGTGTTGACCCGAAGCACAAAAGATCCTTATGGTCTGTTTTGTTTTCGATTTATTGGTTCTACGCCCGTGGGAAGAGGAAACTAACGACTTTTGCAAAAAAAATAAGGAAATAAAAATCTAACTAAATAACAAACATATTGCAAATAGGCTGAAAATATAAAAAATTTTACCGATGTTATAGATATTGGGAGTGAAAGGGCTTGACGAGACCCGAAAGTTTACAACTTCACGAAAGACTGAGAATTCAGACCGCCATCAGTCCAGAGATACACGTCTGTGATTCCTTACATGCTCGCCTATCTAACCCACTGACACACTCATTTGTTCACGTAAGCAAGCACGCACACACACAACATGCACGCATATTTTTCTCGTTGGAACGTTCAGACAATGACTCCAGAGGCCCTGACACAGTCTACAATGTCCTGTAGACACCGCAAAGGTGCTAATAGTCTTTCCTTTAACAGATGTATCATCAGCAGGCTGCTTCTCTTAGTTTCCAGTGGGTTGGACAATGGACAGTCAATGGAAATAGTCATTGGAGCTAAGCGGCAGGGGAATTCTAAGGACTCTCCAATGTGGAACTTGGTGATCATGCAATGTCTGGAAGAACTTCCCTACAGAACATCCTGCTATGATCTCGTTGGCTTGGAGTAAATCCTTCCTCTGTAGACACTGACCCGACTAGAGTCACTGAACATATTTTGTTATCCAATTCTGAGACCAGTTTGTCGGCGGGGTTTGTAACAACTTTCAAAACAGTGATCCTGGTAAAACTTTCAGTGGCGACTGTCAACTCCACTGACACCGTCAGTCACAGATTTAGAACTTCTGAACATCCTGGACCTGTACATCCAGGTGTGTGTCTAAAGACGCACACAGATATGGCCTTCAGCATTCTTGAGCAAAAGAGAACAAAACCAGGGATTAGTTGAATACAGCAATACAAATCAATAACAACAACACTTTTTATAGAGGTGAAGTATGACCAGGCAAAGATAGATATTTACCTCAGAATTTTCCAATGAGGATACTGCCGTTTCCTGGACTGGAAAGACTGAAACAAGAATATAAAATAAAATACAAAAATAGCCATTATACAATATTTGACTGTATTTAGTTCTCTTCACAATGAAGTAAATTACATTTGGACGTTGATTCGTTTCAAAGTATTAAAACTGTATATTTTATAAAATAGCTATTAGAAAGCGAGCTGACGATGGTGGACGATGGGGACTATGATGGGGAAGAAAAGAAGAAAGGAAGGGAAGAAAAGGTGAAGTCACACCATATATTGCTGTGCTGTTCCTGCTTTCATAGGCGCTGTCCCTGGCAGTCTCTGAAACAAGACCACAACAGTCAATTTAATAAGTAAACATCGTGTAGTCTAAATTAAGCTCTTTAAAATCTTTCAAACTGAGGATTTTTTCAGAATCTGAGTGTTGTAACAACGGAGTTTTCCGGTCCTGCTTTCCGTCAGGTTTATTTCTAAGTACTAAAGTTCTTCCGCGAATGTTGAGGAGATAGAGCTTCCGGGCCTTGAAAATAAGCTTGAGTCGTGTTAAACTGCAAAATTGCGATATCGTTTGGAGCAAAGTTCCTGTTTGTTATCCGTGCGACTTCAATTTTTATCATTTCATACAAGAACCCTAGGTGCAAATAGTGTTATCTGTTCTTCGACATTTTAGATTAACAGTGCCCCAGAAGAACAAAGTTTTACCCCCCACAAGACACCTTTATAGTCAATAAAACTACTCGACAATTTTCTTAAAACATGCCTGAGATACCTCCTATGAGGAGTAGGAAGCGACACGGGTGTTATTATCACCCGGACTCAAGGCGCAGATTTTTGGGGTGGCTGATTAGTTATTTTCGACTTAAAGTTTACACCACACACACACACCCACTCAGTGTTTGCTCTTCGAATACTGCGATGTGCTATTTTTCGTGTATTGCAAAATTCACCAACACTTCTTCCTTGTCAGTCTAGCTTCCGGGACCTCAGGGCAAAGGGAGAAAGAAAGAAGTCTTAGTGGCCGAAGGAGCAGTAAACATAAATAATTCGCCGTCTCCGGGGCAGTCTTCTTCCGATCCCTGTACTTTACTGACATAATCAGATCAGCATTCTGCTAAACAGTTTATGGGTGGAAAGAGGAAGTTTTTTCCAGCTACAGGCCCGACCAGAACTCGAACCAGCAATGAAAAGGAAACTTAGCCTTTCAGCCCTGGAGCAGGAGAAAAAGTTTCTTTTCCACAAACAAATGTAAACCAAGACAACACACTCGTGAATTGAAGTCAACGCTCTACAGATACGGGTGGATAGCTATCTACTATACATATCCTAGATTACATCCTACCGACAGGTCCTCAAATTGGGATTCATCTTGATATACTCGATGTTAAGATTCGTTATTTGAACAAAATTTATACAAGACAATTTTAGTGGAAAGAAAGAGACTTGCTGCATCACGTGATTAAAGCTCCTATAGAAATGTGAGTTCCTGACCTGAGCCCAAAGCGCAGCAGCACTCACCTCGACCTTTTCTCTCTCTCAGGACGCTCTGGGCGTCGACCGCGTGTCTGAGAATCTCCTCAACGAGCTTGCCGACGTTTGCCGACAGTTCCTCTGCTGCCTTCTTCAGAGGCACCTCTCCATTGCTCCGAACTGTGCACGTGCAGCGAGCTCCGCCTGTCACGTGAACGGTGGCGACGCTGACTGCGTTTGTTATCGTCTTGACCCTGCAGGTCATGTCTAGCAACTCCCTCTTGAACGCCCCCCAGGCAGGACAGGGGGCATCCTGGTCAGCTTGCGCTTCCATATCTGGTGTGCGACTATACGGCTACTGAGTCATCAGGAAGCTTTTCTGAAACATCATCACACATGCAGGTCACTAGGTTAAAGACAATTTCACAGAGAAGACTTCCCGTGTGATTATCCAACAGGAGAAAATATTTCATAATATTTCAGGATTATTTGCTTATTTGGGATGAAGGCAGAATGAATAAAAAGATATTGTTAAGGTCCCCTCCACCGCATTATATTGTTTACTGTGAAAATGTTTACCTGTGTTAGTGATCAACGTTTTATTCTCGCTACTAGATCGAGTCTCTTAGATAGGAAAGATAAACATTGTTTCCATGATAGGTTGATAGTACAGTACACACAGTATGGACCCCCACGGTGTGTGGGAAAGGGTGCAAGCAAGAGAGAGAGAAGAGAGGTGTTCACTTTTGATAGTCAAAGTTGCTAAACTCTTTTTTTAATTTTTTTCGTATGAAGGCTAAATTAAGCTCTTTACAATCTGAGTCTTTTAAGCTGACGATTTTTTTTTCAGAATCTGAATGTTTCAGAATTTAGCTGCGCCATGATTGTATAGAATCTGTCAACACTTCCTTGTTCTCTTTGAATTCATGAGAACCACATACGTAGTTAACTGCGTAGTACACTCACACACTCTTTACTTCCACACCTACATGATTAGACATGCTCAGTTTACTCACACACATACACACTCTTTACTTACACACATAAACTCTCACTCTGTAGTTACACATATACACACATCTCTATTTACTCATTCATACATATACACGTACTTTCTCTTTACTCACATACATACGTGATTATACACACTCTTTACACATACACACTCTGTACTTACAAAAACTCTCACTCTTTACTTACACATATACATACACACTATTTACTCACTCATACACACGCACTCTCTTTACACTCACGCACTCTCTTTACTCACATACATACACACTTTCTTACACACGGTTTCTCCTTCACTCAAAAGCACACCTCTCTCTCCCTCACACACATTTTTCTCTCACTTACTAACTTATTTGCCCACGCACGCATAAATCAGAGAGAGAGAGAAAGGTGCAGACGTCCATCATCTTGGCAATGTTTTACTGTTTCAGTTTCACAGACACCACAGTTTTTCACCCCGTTATTACTTATTTGCTATAACTGTGCTGTGGTACAGTTGTCCTTGACTACATGACGTCAACAACCTGAGCAATCAGACTGTCAGCGAGCTTTTAACTTCCTTCTCTGCTGCTGTCACTCTTAAAAAGACAAGCTGTTCCATCAGTCATGCACAACACCACTTGTTGTCAGCACGAAAGGCTCCTTTATAAAACCAGTACATAATCTGGTCGGTTTGCTGTTACTTACACTACTTAGATAAAAAAAAAAACCGCCGGATGTAATATTTTCTCATTTCACTCCTTTCAATAACTTCCATTAATGATGAGATTTTTTTCTGTAATCTGTTTGAATATATTCACTGGATTCCACTCCCTCGTGTTTCATTCGCTTGGGCAGCAACCTTGAGCTGCACTGAATAAACTGAAATGATGATTTACCCTCTTGCAGTTTCATATGATAACATTTGTTAATATTCTCAAGATTACTCAATATCTTCTCAGTATTCTCCTGAAGTCACTAACATTATTCTCTGGAGTCGTTACCGTTACATCTACTGTCATCGCCCTTTACTGCAGGTACTCAGCGAGTCCTTGCATTGATCTTTCATCTCTGATCTTTCATTTCTTCTACATCTTTCTTACTTTTTTTGTTAACTTGTTCGACATCTTTGTTATTATTTTGCGATCTTGTTCAGCCCAATATGTCTGCTTTTGGCTGAGATATCGCCCTGTATAAACTACTACTACTAAACACGTGGCAATGGCAGGTTTCCAGTTTCTCGCTAAGATTGACTGGCATCGTTCAGTTTGAGCTCTGGTATTAAGAGAAGAGACAGCATAATATTTGAAGTTAAACTCGTTAAGTAGAAGACATTTTTAATTATGCCAAATACGCAGGAAGCCCTCATCAAGTCTTATTGAGTATAAGTGTTATAAAATTTTACAACAATGTAGTATTAAATGCTAACGCGAAAAAAAAACTTTTTTCTTTAACTTTGTCCAAAAAACAAACAAATAAACAAACCCCTGAAAATGAAGTACAAATGACTGGTGTTCACTGAAAAACAGTTCCTCGAAATAATACATTTTTTCTTAAAATTCTCTTCTTTGTCTCCCAGGATTGGATTTAAGAGGCTAATTTTCTTCTTATTTAAAAATACTTATACCTTGCGTTGGAATAATCAGCTGGGAATTCGAAACGCACAATCTTTTTGTCTAGTTACGTTTCTTTTCATCGTATCTTTAGTCACACTTCTTACCACGAAACTTCAAAATGTGTTGTATCAATTTTATTAACTTATAGCATTTCTCACCGATTCATCTGTCCATTTTGTACCCAGCTAAATAAATCTTGCAAGTTTCTAGAGTGAACGACAAGACATCTATTGCAGGCTTCACAATTAAATTTACAGATCCTAAGATTTCATGCCATTCTTCAACAGCTCTAAACTTTCAAGAAATAAATCCTGTTTCTAAGGTTTATAACATTAGTAACAAAGCCAGCGACTTTAAATAAATGACACGTAAAGAAAGTCGGTAAAGACAAGGAAGGCCGCCATCTTACTTCCTTGTTGCGGGAAAGAATATTAGATAACGTGTGCAAAATAGGAAGGCTTTAGTGTTTACATGAGTCTGTTGTTTACTCAAAACATAAACAACAAAGGCAGAATTAAGTAAAACACAAGCATACCTGATAGTGATCATGAACTTGGATGAGGAAGGCAATAACGGATTTGCTCGTTTCCCCGTCCTCCTGTGGGTTGTATACAGATTGCCTGTAATGCGACAGACTGATTCTGATCCTTTTCTTCGCTGTACACAGTTTCCACTCATGAATACAAGCTTGGCAATTGTGTAAAAAGTTGCTGGTAGGTTTCAAGTTTCAACCTTTTTGATGCGTCCGTGATATGATCACACTCTCCCACCCTCGAGAAGCACAGAGTTTTCACAATCAAGTGCAGTTTATGGTTTCAGACCAAAACTATCTTAATGTCCAAAGAAAACTATGTTTGAAAGAAAAACATTAATTTCCCGATTGCATGTCGAGCGTCAACACACTCTGTTTATGTGTTTACAATACACAATCTTGTTTACGATACAGAATAGTTGTCGACAGTTACAAAGGTTGAACGAAGGGAAACAACACTTTGAGTATCTTTATGTGTCCAAGTGCTTGAAATCAGATGAATAAAGGTCATCAAACGACCGAAAAACATTCACTTCCAAGTAACTCAAGCCCTCGATGACTTTCAACAAACATGTATTTCTGACTGTCAACACGCGGTGAGCGGCCAGGGACCGGATCCCGCTATCTCACAGGCAAGTGCCTGGTTCAAGTTTATATATTCTAGTGATGATCTATTTTTACTCGCCTAGTTCTCTATTTTTATGCTTTAGGATTTTCCCCCTGTTGACAGTCAAGTCGTCTGAAGCAGAAGTTTTACATAGTCCTGCTCAGGATGTGGCTTGCACGACTCTGCGACACAAAAGTTAATCGCGGACCCTGATTGTTTCTTGGAAAATCGCGATAACTCTTCATTTATTTTATTTTATTTATTTTGCATCCTACAACAACTTTGCTGTCAAAATACTTCACAGACTCATCTGCAATGCACGATAAAGCATTTCTCCTCTTCCACTAACACACACCGAAACATAGATTAATTATTATTAAGTAAACATAGATATTAATTATATTTATTTTTATATTTATTGACTTCTGTGCATGTGAGTGACTCTGGATCAACACTATCCTGAGGACTTGTTTTTTGTGGATTTTTCTTTTTTCTTTTTCTTTTTTTTTTTAACAGCATTGACCAGATAATCATAACATTACCCAATGATGTTTTGGAACAGCTTTGGTCAGGTATTGTTTAAACCATTATTATCAAAACAGATTCTATGTAATTTTTCCCACTTTTGAAATGTTATGGGGCAGCCTTACCCAAATAGGAAGGAGGCGGATAGCTGAGTGGTCAGAGCGCTTGGAGAGAGGTTCATTGGTTCGATACCCGTGTAGCGCAGCTCACTTTCTTCAACCCCTTCAACGCAGCTGGCGGAAATGGTATCTTAGGGTTGGGGAAGGTAAGGTAACGAGGGAAAGGAGATGGGCACCACCCTCACGCAAGGCTGACTTCTAGTAATGTAAGGATTCTAACGACCTGACAAAGGTCATGGGACGACCTTTATTTTTATTTGTTGTTGTTGTTGTTGTTGTTGTTGTTGTTGTTGTTGTTGTTGTTGTTGTTGCTGCTGCTGCTGCTTACAGCTTTGTATGTTCTAGAGTAATGTTATCTAAGTGGCGTCGACGTCGGCGCCTGACAGCATCTCTTGTGATGTTCTTCCGGGTTGCCCTCTGACCGAATTTCGAACAGCCTCTGAGGTCGATATAAAAGCGATTATTCTGTAACCCAAGCCAACAACTTGCCAGTTAATCCCAATGTCCACAAGCCCTCTTCTTGGTTGCTTAGATATTTTGCCATCACAAACACTGTTAAGGTCAGCTTAATATCGGGTGTTTTCCCATCTTTATTTAAAAATGCCCTGGTGTGGCCACTTCCATCAATCCTTGACGACAGTGTGTTAAACAACTACTGCCCACTTTCCAACTTGTCTTTTCTCTCAAATATCATAGAGAAAGTAGTTTTGACACAGCTCTGGACCTGCTCACAAGAGCACTAACTCGTTCTCCAAGCTGAGTAAGCATATAGACCTTTTCACATTACTGAAACTACTCTAAAGTGACCACTGACATATTATCTGCCCTTGACAGCGGTGATGCTTCTGTCTCAACTCTACTGACCCTATCAGCTGCATTCGACACTATAGACCACTCTCTGCTTCTTCATGGACTCCACGCCCATTTCTGGACCAGCACTAGCGTGGTTCAAATCCTGATATGACCCAGACTGTGTTTGTTGATGGTCAAACATCTCGCCCTGCTTCACTTTTCTGTGGGGGTTACCCAAAGCTCAGTACTCGGCCCAGTTCTGTTCATTTTGTACACAAAACCACTTTCATCATTCATCCAGTCTCTCAAAGGTTCTCATCAATCATTTACTGATGACACGCAGTCTGGTGCTTGGAGTTAGGAAACGGGACCATGTCACTACTTTCCTTCGTTTCCTGCACTGGCTCCCCATCCGTTCTCGTATTAAGTATTTATTATAATAAATTGTGTTTTAATTTCTTTGTTGGCTCCTGCCTTGACTATTTCTCAGACCTTCTCTTCCCTGAAGTCCCAGCTAGACAACCCCGCTCTTCGTCTGACGACCGTCCCCTAACTTTTCCTGTCACCAAAACAACAACATCTGGTCACGTGATTTTTAGTTACTGTGCAGTGAAACAATAGAACCCTCTCCCTTTCCATTTCCGTGTACCCTCCCCATTAAATTCTTTAAATGTGCACTGAAAACACACCTCGCCCTTAAGTATTACTCCTAACAACAGTCCACACAATGCTAGTTTTTTTTCCACATCCTACCCCTGCCTCCATTTCTCATTGCTATTTCCCTGCTCGTCTTCCTTTTGCGAAATCTCTTAGTCCTTGTTACTTGTTTCCTCTTGGCGTTTTCTCTATTTGTTTTTAATTCGTCATCGATACTGTTATTTATATTTCTGTAGTTTTTTGTGTTGTTTGTTTATTCTTCTGTTCCTCGTATGTTGCCTGTCTCGTTCTTGTTCTTAAGCACGCTCCTTAGGAGTAAGTATGATAATAATATATTATTCATATAGCTCTTTTCCCGACCATTAAATGTGGGCTCAAAGCACTTTACTAAAAAGAAAAACACACGACCATAATAATAATGGATTTTGGTTTCAAAAACAATCACTGAAAAATAGCCGATAATTTCCGGACTGAAATACTGGAAGCAACCATCAGAATATTGGGGTAGTCATAGACTGTTCACAAGCGCTTGTTGTTGTTGTTGTTGTTGTTGTTGTTGTTGTTGTTGTTGTTGTTGTTGTTGTTGTTGTTGTTGTTGTTGAGTGCTGTAACGCTTGTGGGCATGATCATTCACGGAACGACTGACGAACTAGTGTACCGAAAACGAAAGTGATGAAGCATTTTTACCCAGACCCACAGAAATAAAAACACAGTTACACATCAATGTTCAAATGTTACATTTCATCATTACTCGTAAACATTTTCTCGTTATTAAATACTGACTGCACAATAGAAGGTATTCATTGCCCATACATTATGTAAAGAATCTGCAACCAGGATAGACATGAACGTCTTTAAATAAGTCAATCAACTTTCTTGATCGAAGAACAACATACTTGAATCAAATAAAATGCACAGTTCTGAAGACGGCGCGTGGTCAGATAGAAAACATATACATTGCTGCTGCATCTTAGTGTACATTTTCTTGATGCTATAACCATCATTCTGGACTCATTTCACACACAGGCTGATCACAATATTTTTCACTTTAAGAATGTTTGACCCTGGCTGTTTTTTTTTTTTTAAAAACTCTCCAGGTTCTGCCCGCAATAATTAGGGTGAAAGTATTACAATTCAAAAACCTTCCTGTACATCGGGTGTCTGCGTGTATGTGCGAGTCCGTGGGCGTATGTCTATTATAAACTTATATTTACTAATTTACTCTTCTGCAGACCTACTATATACCCGATTCTTCATAAAGGCCAAAATGCTTCACACGTTTCTTCATTATCGAATTCATTGAAGAGTAACCAAGACCCTGGAATGACTCGAATGACTTTCGAATATCTGTAACTGCAAGCACGGGGTTAACTTTCTTTTCTTCGGTGTTCCCGGGACCATGCCTGTCAGACTTCGAGGTGATGAGGACAGCTGTTGTTTCAATGTTCCCCTTTATACCCCAGAGCTTTTCTGTCCGTGTCTGAAAGACATAACTGCAGGACATGCTGAGGGAAAGGCATCAACAACATTTCGCACAAGCACAGGCTAGTCAACCAGGAACCAAGAAGTGACACCAGGTATTTTTAAAAACACGATCCAATGACCTACATCAGGCTAGTAATGCAACTGTTCTATGTATGCGACAGGTCAAAGGGTATTGAACGCATGTGAGTCAATGTCAGACTGGGAGGCCAGGATGGGTGAATAATAATAAAAAAAAGAGTCTGTGTGCAAATATTGAGGAAAACAATTCAGTTCAGATAATGATACACAGCTCACATCACGGGTACGGTCTCTAGAAATAAACAATGTCTACCCTCTGATGTTGCCATTGTTTATGATATATACAGTACAGCATCAGCAGAGCATCCACCAGTAACAGCGAGTGCAAAGTCATTCTTTCAAAGAAACGACTTAGGATACAGTCAGATAGAAAATGATCACAGGTGGGACAGTCACAAGCTTTCTTACACAGGCTTGAATCAAGGGTATCCTCAGAAACAGTGGGTTCATATAGTGAAGATCAAGCTCGTCTTCTTCACCTAAAACCCAAAGTTGACGGAGGCAGAGGTCACAAACTGCCCTGAGGTCTTGGTCAGTCTGGCCTGAGATGTAAACTATTGCATTCTTTACATCCTCAAGAATCCTGAAAAAAATATTAGAGAAAATTCACTGCAGGTGCTGCTAAAATTAATTATGTGAGTTGTCAGTAGAGACTGCCTGTAACAAAAGAGCTGTAGTCTCTCTTTAATCCGCGTTAATAAAGGTTAACACCAAACATGAAGTTCAAGGAGTCAAACTTGTCGCAAGTCAATAACAGAACATACAGATGTGAGTTTATTACAAATTTCGTAGTTAGTTTTTGTTTGTTTAGGTTTTAGAACATGTGCTTTCTTTCAAATTATTTCTTTTCATGTCTATGAAGGCAACGGTCAGAGCTTATGCTAATGACATGTTGCCTAATTGGCAAGCTGGCCATGGAGTGTCACGAATTAATGAAGTACTGAGTTACTTCCAAAACCCAGGTAGGAACTATCAGAATGTTATTGTCTCGAAAACGGAATAGATGTTTTCGCTCGGATTTTGTGCATTGGTATCTTTTAATGAACTCGAACAGACATGTGTAAACACAATTAATTTACCTCAGAGGTTTGTGGCTTATCTTCTCCTGATTCTTGCATCGGATAATCTGAAATTTAAAAAAAAAGTATCTACAATGAAAGAAGCAGAAACGATAAAACAAAAGAAAAAAAAAGAGGAAATTTATTTTGTCAAAGGGAGAAAATGATTTAAATGAAAGGAATTGGCGGTTTACACTAAGGCTGTGAACATTTTATTTATTCAGCACAATGGGATGCTGTTTGTTCTGATCAAGACTTTGAAAGTTTCCACGCACTGAACTTTAAGAATGCAAGCTAATCCAATTTTATTTATCCGAATATTCAATAACAGAGTTACTAAGAACCTGCATAATAACTTTTAGAATAAAGATCTCTAAAGATGAAAGGCGATGTTGATACAGACGAAGCTTCACGCATCGCCAAAACTAAGACCCCCAGCATGCACTGCGACTTTTCACACGTCCCATTAGTTTACAGTATTTTCTGTGTATTCACGAGAAACAGGGATGGATATTTTAAACTGAGGTCGACTGTGGTTTATCAACAGTGTTTAGACGACATTTTTTCCCGTAGTAAGGTCAGACGTGCTTCAGATATGCGGTGAGTCATTAAA
>SRHC01002426.1:180556-237812 GCA_004794325.1 Pomacea maculata
AAAAAAAAAAAAAAAAAGAGGAAATTTATTTTGTCAAAGGGAGAAAATGATTTAAATGAAAGGAATTGGCGGTTTACACTAAGGCTGTGAACATTTTATTTATGCACAATGGGACGCTGTTTATTCTGATCAAGACTTTGAAAGTTTCCACCCACTGAACTTTAAGAATGCAAGCTAATCCAATTTTATTTATCCGAATATTCAATAACAGAGTTACTAAGAACCTGCATATTAACTTTTAGAATAAAGATCTCTAAAGATGAAAGGCGATGTTGATACCGACGAAGCTTCACGCATCGCCAAAACTAGGGACCCCCAGCATGCACTGCGACTGTTCACACGTCCCATTAGTTTACAGTATTTTCTGTGTATTCACGAGAAACAGGGACGGATATTTTAAACTGAGGTCGACTGTGGTTCACTAACAGAGTTTAGACGACATTTTTCCCGTAGTAACGTCAGACGTGCTTCAGATATGCGGTGAGTCATCAAATCCGGAAGAGGCGAAAACAACACAAACAATTGCGGTGAAGATCAGGTGTATGAGTACTTGTCTGTGAACAAATTCATATTCAGACAGATAGCCCGCACTCTAACTATGTGCCACTATACAGACTTTTATAATCTGAAGTCTGTGGGTGCCACTTGCAGAAAAAGGAGTCGAGAGGTGATCTTAACCCAGGACAAATAACTTTCATTGCACAGGTAACCAGCTCGTACCATCGAAGACCCCCAGAGGTCGTTGATCAATCGATCAATCAATGGATAGACAAATGTTGATAGACGAACGAATAAACCGATACAGGAGTCAAAGGGGAGGGAATCGTGTTACCTACCATAAAAGTTTTCACTGTTTCTGCTTTCGTAAGCACTGTCTCTGGTATTCTCTGAAAAAGAAGAAAATAAAAATATAAAAAGGATTAAAATGAGTTATTGTGATCTGTTAGACTTTAATGAGGACAGACTCCTTTGTTACTAAAGATCAAGTTTATTTACATGTATCCTACCTGAAGGGCTTTGTCGACAACTCAGTTGCACCTCATTCCTACTTACTTAAGTCTTTGTCCTTGATACCCCAAGTACCCATGCACAAGCGCGGACAGACACACACACACACAAGAAGCAAACATAAACACACAAACAAAATGAAGTGTGTTTATAAATAGTAAAAGTGATCGGGAAATCCAGTTATAACGGAAAGAATACCCGACATTTTTTTTATTTACTCTTCCGCTTTCGCTAGACGATGCACTCAGGGTGGATAGCGACTGACCTCGACCTCTGCGGTGCCGGAAGAGACCTTGACCCTCGAGTGCGTGCATGAGCACCTCCTCCTTGAGCTTGTCCACCGCACGTGAGAGCTCTTCAGCCGCCTCCCGCAGGGGGACATCTCCTTGCGTCTGACCGCTGGTGCACGTGCACGTTGCACCTCCCTTGACCTGAACTGTCGCTATTTTCATCGCGTCTGTGATCTGGATGACTCGGCAGGTCATCTGGAGCAATTCTTTCTGAATCATCTCAACGCTCGGGCAAAGCACGTTCTGGTCAGAACTGAACGCCATTTTGTGGCTTCGTCCACAGAAGCTGCAGAGAGTAAGTATGAAATAAAAAAAAATATGAATAAATAAAAAGAGCTGATAGTAGTAAACTGCATCAGTTGTACTTCAGTTTTGTGTGCCGTTCCTCCTAAAGTAAACATAACTGCAATGAAACAGAACGTGAAGGTAAACTCATTCAAGTTCATTTGTCTCGCATTGATCGTCACTGCTTAATTAATTCCTTAATTTTATGTTTTAAATATCCTGTTGCTATCTCATCGTAGGAATGTATTGATCGTTTATAATATTCTGTATCACCATATCAATCCGCAAAATTATCTGATTAAAAATTAGCCTGCTCTATTTGGTCAAGTTTCCCCACAGGGTGTTAACATTTTTGTAAGGTGTACAACCAGCCTGCCTGGCAGTACTGTTCTCTGAGTAACCACAATCCGCCTTTTTGTAATTAGGTGCGCAAAAAATATGCTCTGTTCCTATGAAAATCATAGAGAAACAACTGTTTGGAGTCTGTAAAACATACGTTTATAAATAGAAGGTTGCTAGAGGTGACAGCAAAGTGTTAAAAAAAAACTTCTTAGTGCAAATGCACAATTTATGTTTGTGTTTGTTCGTTTGTTCAACGGAAGTACTACAACAGCAACAACAATAATAATAATAACAACAATAACAATAATAATAATGGCTATTTAGGACACATACACCTCCTCCTAATGAAGGAGTTCATATCATGTACAAAGTGTCTACATACATACTACACACACAGACGTGCTTGCACATGCAACAACAAGGTGGAAGAACGCTACGTGTATTAACAGCCGACATCAAACCGGAAGTGGTCTACCCTCGGCTTGGAGTGAAGGTCGCGTGCATGCATTGTTCTCCAAAACTGTCCATACAGGCCGCGGCAGCCATCAAGAAACATAAGTGTCTGTCCCGTCATGAACTTCTCTGTGTCCTGTCTATCCTGTAATGGACCTTCCCTGCTTGTCCCTCAAAATTTACGTTATCAATATGATTCATAATATAAATTAATGTTTGTTATGAAAAAGCTTCTAGAATTAATGAAATCTCCCCTTGCTTTGGCGGGCAAATGGTTTCGCGGGACGGATGTTCCCCACCCTTGATCTACTGGTTCAGGTGCACAGCTGGAGAAGTACGCTGTGTCATCCCAGCTGAACACAGAAGACAAATAACAAGAAAGAGAAACAAGTAAAAGGACTAATCTAAGAGCCAGTTGTCAACATCAAAAGAATAATAAATCTTCAGATCAATTACTTATTCGCCACGATTCCCCCAATAAAAGTCCATGACTATCGCCGTAGTCCACTTATCTATCAAAAACCCACATGGCCACCCGAGGTAGAAGAAGGCAACTCCCCCCATCTACAAAGCAGTAGATGAGAGGGCAAGAGATGAAGCATCATTCATTGTAAACAGATGTAAACTGTCTCGAGTTAACCAGACTGTACAACAGGTACAAGCAACAAGGAACTCGATGTGAGACTAAGGATCAGACAAACCAGGAAGATTAGTAGGAAGAGGTGGCAGAGGTGTCAGTTGAAACCTGGGGGAGACTAAGTGGGGCTGATATCAATATGCTGTAACGTTTTTTAAGCTATGCTATACGTAAGTATGTAAATTAAAATGTAATTAAAAAATAAGTGAACACATTGTCTCTGATTATTGTTTTCTAGTTTGGAGTAATCCCAACTTTCTCTCTCTCTCTCTCCACACACACACAGATGATGGTCGTAATCCTCACGACCACTAATGCTCAGCTGTTCGGACACATGTTGCTTCAACATTGTCAGCTCAGCGTATGAAAAATAAAATTAATGTGAAAGCATACAGAACGTTAAAGTTGAATACCAACCTGATTTCCCCCAAAAAAAAGTGTCTCGTAGATGACTAGATAAATCCGACAGGGGGAAATCCGGGTAATCCCTCTATCTCTGGAAGGATATCCTGCTTTCGCTGCAGAGGAGAAACTTCGATCCGTCGATGTAAAATCAGGAGCAGTCAAGCATATCGAGCTTAAAACTTCTTCCATAAAGATTCGAGCTGAAGTTTTTTTTCTCCATGCGAAGTCTCCCACATTCACAAAAGACAGGAGACCTGCTTGAAACAGTGGTGAGGAGATAAACACGTTGGGAGAGGCTTTCTCAGCCAGTTGTTATTGTCTCCATGTCACTGAGCTACTTTTATCGAGAGACTCGTTTTCGTGGGCACAGAAAGCTGTTCGCCGCAGGTCCTTATATTGAGTATTCCGAATAGGAAGTAAATTAGTTCATAAACAGCCACCAACGGAAAATACCGTTGCAAAGGATTGCACTTGCAGCGTATATGACAGAATATTGGTCTATTTTTGGAATATTGAAATATTGGAATATTCCTTAGTCAATGAGCCAGTCTAAAATGACCCATAGTGCATGACAGAAACCTACGACTGAAATCTTTATTCGCCTGCGACTGAAATCTTTATTCGCTCTGTGTGTGTGTGTGTGTGCGCGCGCGCGCTCATGTTTATGTTTATTAATATTGATGGGAGGATGTTAGGGTTTGCGATAGTTCTAGTGTTTGGGGCTGGGGTAGGGCACATGTAGTGTGGTTAGTCTAGGTCAGTGGTTCTAAAAGTGTGGTCCACACAAATGTCAGGTGGTCCGCGGATGACAGTCATCATATGTCAGCAAAGTGATGTTTAAATCGCCAGACACACTAATTAGTCCAGTACTGATTTCACACGAGTTTTAATTTTATCCATGCCCAACTGTTCGTTCGCATAAAACGCTCGTTTAATTTTTGTGATGTACGTTACGCTGTCTTCGTTACCAATGGTTATATTTAATCTATTTTGCGTCTTCTCGTGGAAACTGGTGTTTGAAGGTCTATCCTTTTACAATGACTGATATAATATGAAAGAATTAAAACTCGATTTCAGACTGGACTGGGTATCTGGTGATTTAAATATCACTTTGCTGACATGACTCTCAGCAGCAGACCATCTGAGACCTGTCTTACTCGTGCGGTCCACAAAGTGGTCCAGGCACCACACTTTGAAAATCACTGCCGTCGAGTGGCTGCCTTAATAACCGTGCTAACTTTCGAAGACATGTATCGCTAATACCACTGTCAGGTCACATGTATAATTTGCATCCTCTTCTTCCTTACTTCAGTTATGGACAAAGATTCTAGACTTCAGGGTTAGAACAGACTTTCCATAACTGTAATCGTTTTTGACTAAACAGCTGGCTTACGCTAACATTTCAGACTTGAAGTCCTTGAACCTTCACAAATCTTTGCATAGATAAAAGTTACTATATACATTTAAGTAGGCTGCGTAGTGTTATACAGTATAATTTGCATTCTGATTGTTTAGCAGGTTTAACACTCCTGGAAGATTATATATCGAGCACCGCCGAGTCCATCTAACTGTTTGTGCCTCCCACCTAAGAACAGAAAATGGATCCACACATGCTGCGTCAGAAGGAAAACATACAAAAACATTACAAAACGTTACTAGATCGTATTTTAACATTTCCGTGTACCATGTAAATAGAGGATATCTGATGTAAGTCTATGCAAACATTTAGAGTCATTAAAAGGATTTTCAACACCCTAATAGACAATAGAGATGTCTAGATATGTATTTAGCTCCTGCTACATTTTCGAATTTATTATAGTTACTCTTCCTCGAGGTCAAATGTAATCGTCATCTGTAATAATAATAATTTTTTAAAATTTTAAATCAAGGCAGCCGTTACGCAATTTACAACGGTCTAAAACACCTATCCGCCTACTATTTAAGGGAGGTAACTACTGTGCTACTTCCAGACACCTCGCGACCGACAACTCTGTTTTCACATTGCAGATATTTAATCTAACGCATTAAGAAGCATTAAAGGAAGATGATCTATTTATTCCAAACTACTGACATAAATTAATGACTGTATATTTCTACCAAACACTGCACAAGCCTTTTGACCTGCTTTTGCTAAGAGCGTATGCGGTATGTTATTGCGTAACGCAGACCATTACGATCGTCCCGTACTGGACATACACTATATAATCTCCAGTAGTTGACGCGTGTGTGCGTGCATGCTCTGAAGTTTCTAAATATTAGACTTTTCAATCTTTATATTGAAATAATCACGATAATACATAAATACTGTTTATCAAACTAAAATAAGAACGCAATATTTTTGACCAATCAAGGTTTAGGTTACCCTTCACAACATGGCGGACTTCGATTACTCAGTGGAAGAATAAGGCCGGTAGCTTCCACTTTAGTTTGATATTTGTTTAAAAATTAAATTAGATTTCCGTGAGTAGAAGTTGTCAGAAAACCTGTGACTGCATCGTCATGCCAGACATGGAGCGACTGCATCTAGAAGATGCACTTGAAGATAGTCCTCAGGTAAGCTTTGTGCAGACGACGTAAAACGCTGAGATTTATCAATGTAAAAGTGGTCGCGAAGACAATATTCAGATCCACTCTTAGAATGTCACTAGTTTTAATAGTTTGCTAGCATATTGTTTGTGGGTATATTTTGTATTTTAAGTTTCTGGAAAATTAATATAAATTAAATACCAGTCTGTTGATCATCTCCCCGCTACAGGTGGTGCTCTAAACACTTGTTAACTTTTGTTTTTATTTTAACTTGTATACATTAAGCGTTTTAGACTGTATGTAAATCGAGATTATTGCATATTTTTAAGAGAAATATTTATGGGCGTTTGTAGTCTTCTCCCACAAGTAACGAGCATTGTAAGGGGAGGTAATTCGAGGTTTGGGAGGTGTGGTCTGTGGATAAAACTAGGATTATTTTTGTTCGCAGTGGGTTGACGAGGACGAGCTAGAGCATATGTCACAACGAATTTTTAAGTTTCTTTCCCCCTTGTATGATGACATACCCATATTTTTCGCGCTGATGGATTTTTCAACAATCTTTGATATTGTTTTAATTTTTTACACATACTATTACGTTTAGGAGTACACCACAACACCAACCATTTTTTGGCAGTTATTTATTCATGTTTATATGATATGATTGTGGAGTCACTAGTGCAGACAGGCAGTACCTACTTTCTGGGTACTTTGACCAGTCAGATAATAAACTCACCACTTGGAAAGATGGATGATGGACATTATCAGTAAACTGTTGTGTAAATGGAGATATAAACAGGGATGGGCAAGCTACTTTTAATTTGTAGCCGGCTAGGCTACAGCTACTTTTTTTCAAAATGTAGCCGGCTACACTACAGCTACAATTTTGCAAAAAGTAGCCAGCTACTTTGGGCTACTTTTAAAATGTAGCCAGCTTCTTTTGGCTACTTTTAAAAGCGTGATGTTATAACAAGTTAGCTGTAGCCAGCTGGCTGTAGCAACATACACAAACATCAAACATACACACTAAACACTATTACTTGCTTTACAAAGTTTTTATTATAATAATGAAACGGAGAACTGCGATATACCGACAATTTTATTTAGTGAATCCATAAATGCTTTCATTTATTCCTTGCACCCTTCCTCCCCCGGCCTTTTTCACATAATAAGTACACGTATTTTACGATTATATTAAATATTTCTGGATCTTTTTCCTCATCCTGTTTTAGTGACAAAAGAAATTATATAAGTTTTCCGATAAACATTTGTTTTCTATAACTATTTGTTCCCTATTACTTAGAAATGAAAACTAAACAGATGCTTAAGTATCAGGTACCTGGTGGAATTTTCAATAAGTTAGGTTATGTGGTGATGAAAAATGTCAACCTCTTATCAATACTGTGACAATGAACAACAGACCATTGAAATAAATGAGTTTGCATGGAATATAAGTAAAACACTGCTTAATCTAATTTAGGCAAGCAGATCATAAGGCATTTTTTTTCTAACACTGACACTGAAAACAAAGAAAAGAACACAAACTGTTTCTAAAAGCTGATAGGGTGAAAAGTATAGTCCTGGCATACTAGAATAGACATTAATTATATAGTAGGATGTCAAATGTAGCATATAAACACTGAAATATAGTTTTCAAAAATGATCTGATACAAGATATATTTATTTTAAATCTTTAAGCTTGAATTTCTCTGTTTGTCGTTTTTGACATCCAGTCCTAAACTATAAAAACATATTTCTCAAGATTGGCTTGTGCTACAGCAGTAAAATTTTGCAATTTTGTTTAGAAATGCATAAGCTTCAAAGTGATGCATTTGAGAATATGGTATAAACATTACTTTTGATAAAATGAACATTTTTCTAAATATTTTCTAAATATTTAATTGCCACATTCACACTGAGTCGGGGGTACCATGTCTGATTTTTTATATCTCCACCACTGTCAGCCCTGCTATTTATTCTCCCTCCCCTCGAACATTCTAGCACAGACATTCTATTTCGTCGCAATAAAGACATTTTTGAACATCGCTACATTGTTGAACATCATTTCCTCCCTCGCGCAAAGACAAGACATTTTTACTTTGAACATTGCTACATTGTTGAACATCATTTCCGCCCTCGCACAAAGACATTCTATCTTTTACATTGCTGCCGTGCTGAACATTCTGGAATATAGATGCAAATCTACAACCCAAAGACATTATACTTTGTACACTACTAGAGTGCTACAGTCGTGAAAGTAGCCAACATGTAGCCAAGCTACAGCTACTTTCTAAAATGTAGCTACGGCTACAAGCTACTTTTTTAAAAATTGTAGCCGGCTAAGCTACAAGCTACAAAATTTGTAGCCGGCTACAGTAGCTGTAGCTAGGCTACAGCTACTCCCCATCCCTGGATATAAATTATATGGGTTGGTCAGTAATAAAAGAATTTTCTCAAGTGCTTAATTTGTTTGAAAAAAATGCAGTTAACAAGTACAAATGTTGCAACCAGTATGTTGTTTATAAAAGGTATGCACAGTTTTGGAGTTAAGTTCCTCAGTCATTTCTCCTTTTCTCTGTGTCACAATTTTTAAAGTAACAGCAATATTGTGTACTTCTTAATAGTTTCTGTATATTTGAAGAAAAAAATATCTTAAACCATATGTTCAAACACCTGGTATTAAACTAAAGGAACAAATTTTGTAAGGCCCTGTTTACTCAGAATGAGCATTATGAGTCTATACCTGTCAAAAGATATTTAAATAGAAAATTGCATGCAAATTACTGATAATATTGAGATATAACTATATAAATATAAATATTGTACTGATGCATTTTTTGTGCCAAAAGTTTTGCGGCCTGAAATCCTTACAAGAATACAAGAATCCTCTCTTCAGTACCACTCACATATACAGAATTAAGAAATGAAATAATGGAGCATAGAATGTTGCTTTTAAACCATCAGTACATGCCAATGTCACTTCTTGTTTTTAATTTGTAGGTGCTTTTCTCTTGGTGGTGTTTGTAAAAGATAATTTGCTATTAATGGTAAATGGATGTGCTTTTTCTTCTGTGACCTTCAGACACGCCATCTCCTGATGGTATTTGAGAAAGATGCCATGCAGCTTAAAAAATTCACAATTAATATGCACAGCTGCTGTCAGAGAATCATGTCTGCTCAGGTTAGTAAATCCTTGTTATTCTGTACCTCCTTTACCTTGACCTTATTCGTTCTTTCTTTGTTTGTATTTTTCTTTTGCACCCATTTAAGTTTTGTGCCTCCAGCTTTCTCATTTTTGGTTATATGCTAGCATGCAGGCATCTCTCTTTCACACACACACGTGTGCGTCCACCATCTACACATAAAAATACACCTACATATGTGCACACACAAACATTTAAATGCACACATACATGCAGAGATCTTGATGCTATAATTTTTTTGTTGACCTTTCTCTAGAATGAACTTTGTGCTGCGACACAAGCCTTGGCACAGCAACTGCGAGCATATGAAATTCAGGCACGTAATGAAAACGAGTGTCATGTTACTTATTCCTACTTTAATTTTGACTGTAATCAGCTGAAAGATGGTTTCATGAAAAATGAAAGGTTTGTCAAGAAGACTGAAAATCATGGGTTGTGATTCAGATCTCATCATTGCCACACTAATTTTCCAAAATCAAATATCAAAAATGGGCTTGAATATCTTGGTTTCATATAGTTTTTAGTGGCTATTTTTTATATTTTTAATTTCTTTCAAAGATATATAAATCATTGTCAGATTTTAGTAGTTTATTTTGAACTTGTTTAACAGATGTCTATTTTTCATTTTTTAAAAATAGATTACACTTATGTTTTATTTTATTATCAGAAATTCCCATTGGAATCTGAAGACAGCATTTTGACCTCAACCTTGAAACAGTTTTCCAGCTATCTGGATGATGTGAGCATTGTTCTGCTGCTTCTCTGTGCCCCTATTCTATTTAAATAAGTACTGTGATGTGCTATTATAATTAACACATTCAGGACATCAACTATAATTCTGATTGAAATTTACCAAGCTGAGTACCCAGAGAGACATTACGTAACACAGTGGTAAACATGATATATATAACAGTATTAGTTTAATTATGTCAGCTTATCCAATGTTGACAAGATCCTCATGGCCAGCATACCTGGTGAGATGGATGATACATGCAAGAAATGGGTTATTTTACATCTTGGCATCCGAGGCAAGAGATAGAACTATGATGCCAGCACATTATGAGGAATACTAAGGATGCTTTCTGGGGATTTGCTGATTACACAAGAATTTAAAATCCCTCTTTTTGGTTCTGTTGATCTGAGAAGAGATTTTGAGGGATTCTAGATGGCTTCTGTTTTTATGAAGAAATTCTGAAACCAGGATATGAAAAGAGAGTGATAAGATTCTTAAATGAAGGACTGATGTGGGTGAGTTACGATACCCAGTTGTTAGAGAAAACCTGAGGTACAGTTGTGTGTGGCCTGACGGACATTTGTGCCAATGTTGGCATCTCATTTTAGCTTACTGTATGTAGCACACAATCTGACAATAGCTTTTAACTGTGTTGTGGAACAGTCACTTTTATTGTCATTTTATTTGTGCAGTATGTCTAGATGTATTCATTTCTTGATCTCACCAATCTCAGTATCCTAATTATGAATTATTTGATAAATACTGTACAGATAAGTTCTATACATCAAGTATTAGCCCAGCAGTTCTCAGAGACTATGATGTATCCCCTCAACAAGTTCCTACAGGCAGATTTGGAAGGTCAGTTTGTGGTTAACTTGCTTTTGTACTTCTATCATAAGGGAGAGAGGTTTGAATGAGGAGGGATTATATGTTTGTACACATTCTCATCTTGACATGTTCATGTGTACATGTACTGTCACTTCTATTTTCACAAGGTATACCTTAGCAATGTTCATAAACTTACCAGCATTGTCAGCAACAATAAATGGTTACTTACAGACCTGGTACAATTTTAGAAAGCAACTCTTGCGCAGGACATATTATGAAAAACCACAGTGAACAGACTAACTAAAAGTATGCTGTATGTATAAATCTGCTGTTATCACTTTTTTTGAAAAAAAAAAAGCTGAATGTTTAAAAATTGTTACATTGTCTTTTGCAGAAGTAACCACTATGCATGAGATGTTCCAGATGGCTTCACAAGGTATTCTTCGCTCGTTTCTTCTTTCTGATTTTGTAGTTTGTCCTTAGAATTTGTTTTTATATTTGTATGTATGGAGGTGAAGGGGAAAAATATGACAGAGCTACAGAGGTAAAGAAAGAAAAGTAAGTGAATTTGTTTCATTCACATTTGCGCACATGAGGAATGATTATACACCCTCTCTCGCTCACATGCATGTATATATGTTAAATATGAAGAGCCATGACTTCTTTGCTAAAAATAAAGTTCTTTTTTTTAGGGTGGGGGAGGTTGGTGTCCATGACTCATTTGACAATGGACAACTAAAGCTACAAAAACAGTAATTTCAGCAGGGAACTCTGAAATACTAAAGGCTGCATTGAAAAAAAATAATCCCAGGCTTGCTGTTATTGTCCTCTTTTTGTCTCCATTATTTGAATGATTTTTTTCTCGGGTGGTTATAAGCTGCTTTATAATAAATGAAAAATATTTGTAGCTTCTGTGAAGCACGTAATAAGTATTACCATGTGTGTGCATGCATTTATTCGTAGAGCATGAACAGACACTGACACGCTACATGAAGCTTCCTCGGAAAAAAGAGGAGAGGTCTCGTGTGGAAGCCAATGAGGACCTTTTCAGCATGCGCAAAAAGTTTCATCAGGTCAGGATGGAAGTTGCCTTGTCACTCACTCTGAAGTTTCTAAGTATTATAATTCTCAATCTTAGTGCTTAGAAGGTATTTTTAGTACCCTATTTGTGGTTTTCTAAAAATATTCCTGTGCTATGGCTGTTGACTGCACCCTGTTTCTTTTTAGGAAATCATTAATCACTGCATCTTGCAATACTGAAAAAAACACTTTGTAGGAACTGCAAGAAAACAAGCTGAAAAATTCTTTTCACAGATCACAAATTTTTTTCACTGCTTATACTGCTTGGTACATCTGCAGACAGTTGAGAGGTGCACCAAATAAGGGTGTTGTTATGTTGCAAGATGTGTTCATATGAATGCTTTGGTGTGTCCATGTCATTGTCATATTGGGTGTATTTTCAGACTGCACTTCATTACTACTCTGCACTGAATGCCCTGCAGTACAAGCGCAAGTGTCAGTTGCTGGAGCCTGTTTTAGGCTACCTTCATGCCCAACGTGCCTTTTTTCCAATGGGGCAGGATGCTGTTTGTAAAAAGGAAGTGGAAGACTTTCTGTCCAACATTGGTGCTAGTGTACAAGGGTACTGACAATATGTACTTTATTTTCTGTGTGTGCTTGAGATGTTGTCGGTATATTACAGCAAACTTCTATAAGTCGAGTTAAGGAAGTTTGTCAAAAAAGAAATTTTTTTCACTGTGGACATTTAATTTTAACCAAATGTTCATTTCTTGTCATTCTTTTAAAGACATTCCAGCACCCTGCAGAGACGGAGTGTCGTTTATCGCACATGTGTATACAGAAAGGAGAATGTGATAGTGCAGGTTGATGGGGGACTACATGATTTTAGACTTTCCGACATATTTTCAAATGGTTTCAACATGCTAACCGGCTTAAAATTATTCAAGTTGTGGAAGTTTTGGGCTAGGCTGATTCAAGCTACAGAAGTTGAATTCGCATAGCTTTAATGGGAAACCAGCCAGTTGATATTTAAAGTTCAATTTAGGGAGACTTTCGACTTACGGAAAGATGATGTTATTATGATGCAACACTGTTCTTCAAAAAACCTTGTTGTCAAATCATCATTATCAGTCAGTTAAATCAGAATTATCAAATTGAATGTCAAGGATGTATCGGTGATTTTTTTTTTTTACTTTCTCAGATTGTTGTTTTTCTCTGGGACACGACAGTGATCCAACCTTTCCATCCATGGACACTTTCATCTTATTTTCCAGCAGGCTTTTGTGACCCAGGCTTTAATTCATTCATTACACACAAAAAAACAACCAAATAAACCCAAAGATATTTCAGTCCTAGCTCGCTAGCAGTGGTGCAAAAGTACATTGTATTCAAATGCATACACATACAAACACATGATAAAGGCAGCCATTATTGACACACCACTTTAAAGAGAACCTTTTAAACATTTGAATGATGATGTTTGCAAAAAAGTATTTTTTTTAATTCTTATTGTAAATACAAATGAAAGATGGTAACTGAATGAAACAGATAGCTACTGTCATATAATTAGGTCACAAGGCAGAAAATTTAAAATAAAAATTATTTACACTTTATACACACATATAAAGTGCCTAATAATGAAATATTTTATTAGAATATATGTTAGAATTCAAATATTACTTACCATATGTCATTTTCAGCTGTTGTAGTACTAATCCATGTCAGTGACTATATACTAACTGTCTCCAACAAAGCTCAGTCTAGATCTAGATCGACAGAATCGTACCTACTTTCAGACATAATAAAATACATTATTGTTTTTCTGGAGTATTTCATAGTAAAATAATCCTTGAAGGAACTAACAGTTTCTTCCCTTATTTATTCATTTATTTTTACATAGTGTGACATGTTTTGTGGCTCTGTCTAGTTTACTTCACAGTGTGCAAAATGGTCACTTTGCTTGTCTAAACATTTGTTGCATTGTTGGGTTGTTTTGTTTTTCAGAGGAAAACTTAAGCAAGCAGTTAAATTGTCAGTTGAACTGGTCAGAGCAGATTACTCACTGAACTAGTTCATGAACGTTAACGGTGGTTAATTGAACTGATATTTGTATAACCGACTGGCTCTGTAATATAGACATTGAGTGGAACTGGTCTTTGTGCAGAGTACATGCAGAACTGGGCCAAGAAACTAAGAGAACAGTGGACCTCATTGACACCATTGAGAAGCAGAGTGCTCACCTGTATCATGCTGAGCCACCCATCGACATGCCATTCATTCCACCTAACACAGGACTGGCTCAGAAGGCAGGGTACCTCATGCACCGCAGGTCTGTTAATTGCTTTCTTATGCTGAACATCAGCTGCTGCTACAGAAGTGTTTAGTAATGGCAGTTGTTTAATTTTTAAAACTATTTTACAACCTATTCTTTTCATTTTTGTTTTTGATCACACTTGCCTTTCTTTATTAGTTTGCTTTTGAAACTTTGAGTCAGCTTGTGCATAAGTGGAGACAGTTGTGTATTTTTAAAAATTTAATGTTGGTGAGAAATCTGTCAGGATAAACCATTCCTTAGAAAGGAGCAATGTGGATACTGTTGAATATTTACTTTTCCATATAGTGACAGAATAAATTTGCATTAAATTTCATTGTAGATATTCACTGGCAGATGTTCACATGCAAGTGTGCAAAGAGTTATATCTTGTTGCAGTCGGCAGGCATTGATTGCCAGCAAGTGGGAACGTTTGTACTTCTTTACACAAGGTGGCAATCTGATGTGCCAGTCTAAAGATGAGGTATGCATTTATTGACAAACACCATCTCAAGCATAGTAATTTACTATAATTGGCATCTGAACTACTGTCTTTTGTACAAATTTTTTTTGGCACATGAGTAGAATTTCTTTGTTTCTTTTTTCTTCCTACTTTATTTTAATACAATTCCATAAATTTGTTTGACGAGTCTTTTACTGACGCGCTATAAATATGAAGGATAGCCAGTGCCTGTTTAAAAAAGAGCATAGCTTTGTTTATCTACTAACACATTTTTGTCTGTGACATTTCCCGCTACCTAGTTAACACTTTGTGAGAGAGAGGTAGTATATATGGTCATTCATTGCGCACAATGCATATTGCTTCATTATTGCTTTTGCATGTTCTTGAACTTTCAATTTAGGTCATAAAAAACCAACTGGATGAAGTGAGTACGTTTGAATGAGAAATTAAAATAGGGGGTAAAAAATGTACAGACCTCTTCTAGTAATAAGCAAAACTGCAGTGTAAATAGAACAGAACACAGAGACATCTTTCACACTTTAAAACTTTACAAATATAGCAGTATATTTTTTTAACTTAAACAGTCATATTAAATGTTAGCTTCATTGCACTAGGAAATATTAGTCTGTTTGCATGAAATCACTTGAGCTGTCTAATAATAGTAAAGAATCCAGCCTGCAACAAAGAATTGGAATGTTTATTTCTCTTTTTTTCACGTAAAATGTCATAAGATTTGTGATATTCATTTTCACTTCATTTCACACCCCTCCACAGTCTTATCCATTTCCAGTTGCTGATAATGAGGTTTTAATTTTTGTTCCTGTTACCATCCTAAGAATATGTAATTCTTGTTCTTAACACCATCCTAAGACAATATATAATGATCATGTTCCTAATGATCATGCTGTTCAAAACCCACACTATCCCTCTTTGTTCAAAGTGCTGTAAATTGATCCTATCATGCAAGTGTCCTGCTTCTCTTGGGACCCACCATCCTTATTCTTGATGTTGCCTTGAAATCACGTAATCCTAGTTTCTTTTTCCACCATCTACCTTACACTGATCTGAGACTTGATAATGCCATTAGTGTGAGCAAAAGCTTCAAAGTTTATTTTTTTAAAGTTAATAGCAAGGAACATCTTGTGAACATCAAGGGGTGGGAAAAGGTGATATTATTTGCAGTTTATAATGTAGTTCTGGTTTAAAAAACACACACACACACACAAAATCTAAAACATGCCCAGTACCCAAATCCATGTGCACTGCTGTTATCCTGCTCCACCACTACCCACCTCTTTAGCTGAGGAATAAAAAAAGATTTCCATTGGAAATGAAATGTTTGCACTCCACTGCCCTTTTTATCTTTGTGTGTATATAGAGAGAGTGTGTGTGGTGATATCAGTCTTTATATTTGTTGAAGATTTACAGAAAAAGCAAGAAAAAGCATTGGAACCGATTATACATGCCTTATATATATATTGTATTAGAGATCCAATAGGTAATTAGAGTTTATCTTTCAGGAGAAGCACATATTTCCAAGAGGTTTCAGAATGGTTCAAAGTGATAAAGAATTTCAATGTATTTTGTGTTTCTGTCAACATTTCTTTTTAAAACATCATCTTGAGAGATATGAAAACATTTAAGTGAGAGGGGGTCTGTTTGAATTGTGCATGTGTTTACATATTCTTAAAAATTCATTCTTTCTACTAGAATCTTTATCAGCTTCACTTACGTATGATGTAAGTGATCAGTGAATGCATTTGATGTGAATGTGTCTAAATTTCTTCAACACAGCAGCAGTATTCATTTGTATGTAGTAAATCTGGTTAGCCTGTACATGTGTATACATGACTCTGGACAGTGACTTGCCGTTCTCAGAACATAGTTTCATGTGACAGGTGGCAGGAAAGTTAATGCTGGATTTGAATGAAGAGGGAGTTCTTGCAGAGCCGGCGGAAGTGGAGGATAGAAGATTCACGTTCCAGGTGACATCTCCACAAAGTAAAAAGTACGGATATGATGTAGGCTGTCATTTACAATTAATATAGTCCCTAGATATCCATGTTCACGTATACCATTCCTTGGAATATAGATAACATCAGAAGTATGCTATCACATGTTTTTGAATTTGTTCTTTGACAAAAGCTTATTATTTATAAATCCACATGTTAGATACTTCATGGTTGCTTGAGGAGATTATTATGATATGACAAGTTTATGATTTATGTATGTGCTCATTTAGGTGTATATACATATATGTGCATTCATATGTTATATTAAATTCATCATTTGTAATATGACAGCAGACATATTATTGAAAAGATAAACATGTGTACAACAGTGTACAGACTTGCATCTTTATGTTTTTGTGGTGTATGTGATATATATTCTGATAAACAAAAATTAATTATGTATACATGAATATATATATACACAAAAACACTGCAGAAACATGCATGCATGGGTGCATGTGTGTGTTTCACTTCAAAGAAGAGAGTTAAAAAATAGTGCAGGAAACAAATGTTTTCACACTTTGTGTTTTGACTCAAAGCAATTCTTTTTTTTTTTTTTTTTTCCTTAGAACCATAATCTTGCAAGCTGAAAACTGCAGAGAACGTGATGAGGTAGGTTTGTTTAGGTTGTTTTTTTTATATATATTAAATAAAATCTAGCTATGTAAGGGAAGTTATTTAGCCTGGTGGTTAGTGCTCTAATAGAAGTTTAAGGCTGCTGATTCAGTCATGAATACTACATAAAATCAATAAGCACATTGGATACAACAATCAGGGCTTTGATATATACAGCTCACCTCTGTGGAGGGAAATAAATCCTATCATTATCACAAATTTATTTATTGCCAACCCTTGTATGTGACAGTGGATTGCAACCATCAACAATATTGTGAGAGATGGGGGCTATGTCAAAGGGAAATCATCCTTAAAGAAAAAGGTATGAAACAGCAAACCTTGTTACATTCTGCTGAAGCTTAATAATGACTATTTCTAGCCATTATTTCATAGCAGTCCATATGTTACTATTTGTCTTTATTTATTTTTAAGAGAAGCATCTCTGTCCTTATTTCTTAGACATCTTATTTCTTTACAGATCCACTTATTTTCCATTTTTATTCGCTAATTATATGCCACCTTAATTTATATTTGTAGACCTTTAATATACAGAATGGTTTATTTTTAAAAACAATTAAAGGAACATACATTCCTTATATCAAGTCACTCCTTCAAATTTTGCTTTCAATCCCAAATCTTAGAATAAATATCAAGTCATGCATCCAGTCTCATTACCTTACCAGTCCCACATTTTGTGGCAAAGATGATTTTCAGTATGGTTTTTATGTTAGATTTCAGATTGTATTTTATGTGAACACTTCAGATTGAAGTAAGCAGTCTACGAAGTGCATATGTAAATTTGTAATGTCGCAACTTTAATGACACTATACGAGTGCAGAACTGAGATATTTACGTCTGACATCTTGAACTGTGAAAAACCAACAGCATGCTCTAGGCATGTGTTGTTCTTTGACCACACATGACTGTCGTATCTTAATTCTCCTGTTTGGTGCTTTTTGTGTGGTGTTCTCTTTTTGTTTCTTCTGTGTGTTTCCACTATGCTATGTAAGTGCTCCTTAATAGTACATAAGGTTGATAAGATACTATTTAGTAGTAGCAATAATAACAATTATTCCAAAGTCACCCCCGGTTTAGATCATATGCCCTCACCTCTTGCTCAGCATTTGTGTGAGACAAATTATGGAAAATAATAAGTTAGGTTCCCATTTCATCTTAATGTTGCTTCCCATACAGGACGAAAGCACCAATCAGCTGGGATCTGAACTTGCATCACCACGTCAACAAAGCCCAGGCTTGTATGTTCACCTCTGTAATTTGGTGCTCTGTTAACTAAATGTTGTATGATAAAACCAGAGGGACAAGGCAAAACAAAAGTTAGCACTGATGTATTTTTAGTCATACCTGAAGTGTGTGTTCCTACCAGTATGTATTGTTTTAGATTGTTTTATGTGTGCTTTTTGTAAGCTTTGAAAAGTGTTTGTGATTTTCTTGTCTTGTTTCCAGCATATGCACTTGTTCATTTTACTTTTCTTCAATAATAACATAGATTTCAATTTGTTTCCAGAATGTGTGTGTGTGTGAGTGTGTTTATACGTGTGTTGGTATGCATGCCTTCATGCATGTTTTTGTTCAAGTGTGTATCTTTATGTCTGCTCTTGTGCACAGTGTCATTTCACATATGCATGTCACCATGAGCATGGCAACTTATTAATACTGCATGTTGCAATAAAATATTGAGAGATGTGAATGTGTTAGGAGCAAGTATATCTCAAATTCAGTCAGATAAAGTTCTTGGCAGATTGTTATTATGATGTATGATATGTCATCAAATAAGCAGCAAATCCTTAACATTTTACCATTCAGAATTTCCTGTTCCTCAAGTATATGCAAGTTTTATTAAGATAACACTTTATTCATCCCAGAGGGAAATTCAGGGCAGCTTGATATCAAACCACAAAAACATCACAACACATTCATATGTGACAAACAAACTCAAGAATTCATGTTTCAGTTCATTCACATAGCACCATTCATTGACTGTATTGTAAAAAGTTATTCCATGTATGCATATTGTTCTCTCATTTCCTTTTCCCGTCCATACACATGTTCCTCTCTCTCTCTGGCTCATCACCTTTTAGACAAGTGAAGTATTGCTTTCACACACAAACACAATGAATTTTTAAATGACAATTCTTTTGGTATTCAAGCATCATTCTTTATCATTATTATGCAAGAGGATTTAAAAGTGCCCATAGATTTAGGGATTTTCATTGAATACTTTTGAAACAAACATTTTATCTTCAAGTTTAATGTAACTTTGCATGAAAATAATATTTTCCATTTGTCACTAAATCTACTTGCATAAAACATCAGGCATGTCTGATGTCATGGACCGGGAAACATCCAATTAAAACACAGGTCTCAGAATATCTGACCCAAGCCCTAAGCTTTATGTCATGCGCTATATTTTCACAAACTTCTTTTAGAGAAACAGGCTCATTGGTTCCCTCCACTACCATCACTCCTGTGGAAGGACTCAACCTGGACGCTCCAATCCAGTTTGATCTGGTATCTCCTGTGGAAGGGGGGTTGTCATTAACACCACTCATCGGTCCACCAAAGTTAGTATTGTGTAGCTGCTGTGGTGTGTCGTTCTGTCACACTTTCTGTCCTGTCTTTTCTCTTCTTCCTGTTTCTCTCTGTTTCTTCCGTTCCCTACCCTCTGATCTCCATTACTCTTCTTTCATCTTTTATGCTTGCAAGTTTGTTCCCCCTCATAATTATTAGTTTACTATCGATTTTGTTTGGTTAGATTCATCTTTACATATTGTTTTAATTTTCTTGCAGATGTAATTTAAAAAGATTTTTTTCCAGATCAAGTCTGTTATAAATCAGTGTTATAAACTGACAGTTATTGTTAGCCTTGCAAAAGTTTGAAACAGGTTTTGTTTTTTTGTTTGTTTTGTTTTGTTTTGTTTTTTTGGGGGGGGTGCAGAAATAGATTCAGTAGGTAAAGTAGTTAGTGTGCTGCTGGGTACAGGTTAGGTTGTAGGAAAAAAATTTGCATAGTAAAATAGATTTTACATGTCTTCTTTTGGAGCATTCAAATTAGAAATGGCATAAAAGAGTTTTTCAATGTTACATAGTATGTAAGTTGACAATGGAAAAGCCACGTCACTGATATTTCTCTTATGAAGTCTTTATGATTTGATCATTAGACATGACTTTGTAGACTTCATTCAGCTCCTTTGAATGAAATTATTTTCTTCCCTCCGCCCTTTTTCTACTTTTAATAATGACCTGTTATATTTTGCTCATTCATCAGATCACTGCACTTTATCATGGGAGTAATTTTTTTCCCCAAATTGGATAGCAGTGTAAAATTTAGAATATATATATCATGTGTAATTATATATCTCATCCCAACTTGTATATTCATGCATGCAGTGAGTACTAAATGAATCCTTAGATATATTTAAACCAGTGTTAACTGTGCCTTTAGTTTGATGTATGTAAGTGAAGTGACATTTACAACAGAATCCAATGTTGTACAGTGTACCCTAACCTAACCTGTGTTCCTAGACCAAAGGTTTGCCTAGATTTGTGGTGGCTGACTGTATGTTTGGAAGAGTGAGTTAGATCCCTGAAATCTAACAAAGCCTGATTGGAATAGTCTGTTGATGATCCATGTCTGGCATGTGGTTTGAAAACTTTGTTGTAACCTTGCCTCTCCTTAGCCTGTCCTAAAATTAGACTGATGTGGAGTCTCCTACTGTTGGTTTTCTCCCCTTGTGTATGTAATGCCATTTTTTGATGGCAACTTTGGGTTTTTTCAGTTAAAGGTAGCATTTCAGTGTTTCCATGAATGTAAGCTGTGTATAAAATTTTAAGTATTTGAACACTTTAATCCATTTGCCAACTGCTGTGAAAAAAAAACCACGGCTATATTTAGACGCAAAAGCAAAAAGAAAAGAAGATTGGTCATTGATTATTTGATTATTAAGTACCCTAAAGACTGTGCATATGCTGGTATTTTGTCTTGTTAGGTCATTATTAGCAATATCTTCATTTAAAACTGTGCTTTATCTTACTCTTGTTCCTCTTGTTTCAGCTTAAAAATTGTTGCCAGTTTGTTATCTTTGTAGTAATGGTTGCTTGTGATGTTAATGGCTTGAAATGGCATCGTGTTATCGGTCATCAGCTAATGTTACCTGTTGGTTTACTTTCAGTACAACAGATGCCAGGTACATATTCACGTACATTCAATTTTATCATGGTCTCAAAGTCTGCATTCAATGCTTCTGGCAGCTTTATTATATATTTAGCACAGCTCTTAATGGGCAAGGTTAACCATTGCTGCTTGTTATGTTTCCTCGAAGCAGACACATATGCAGGTTTAGGCAGTACAACTTGGTGTTAATTGGCTCAGTGTCTGGGTTTTGTTTTAAAGTCATCTGCACAGTTGCTTCCAACCCACTTCTTTTGCCTCATGGTATTTATATCCTCGTCCCATATATTTGTATTCCACATCATTTATGTACATTCACACTCTTTCTCTCTCACACACACATATGCAAGTATACTTGTAGATTAGCAGTTAAGTGTGAAGTATAAAATTATTTTCACTCCACTTTTTTTTCTTTGACTTTTGCTTAAATGCAAAAAAAGTGCAACAAAATGTTCAATACAGGCAATATTTATTCCCCAAGAAAGATCAAAACCAAATGCCATTGCAACAGCTGAAGGAGAGAAGAAACTTTAAATTTACACTGTTACTACTAATTTTAGTCATCTTATGCCAATGTTGAGAAAAACAAAAAAGATGTTTGCATTTTACCTGCCTTTTATGTAGTACAGTATTGTGCTAAAGGGATCATGCATGATCAGACAGAACTGCGCCTGAAGTTACTTGAATACAGAATAGATGCACATTTGGGTTAGGGCATGTAGAGGCTGCTATTTTTACCATGTTCATGTTTTTTTGTAGATACGTTTGCTTACTGCAATCAATACATTTACATGTCATTCAAATCACCTTTATTCTTGACACACATTCGTTCAATATGCAGGGAAAGACAGGAGTAGAGGTAGAGGTAGGAAATATAAATGTTTTTATTTTAGAGAAGATTTTAAAGTACCCTTTAATTATTCTGTTTTAAATCTGTTGTAGCCACATGTATTTTTGAAGTTCTAGATCAGGGGTGGGCGAAGTACGGCCCATGGGCCGCATCCATCCTATGGATATCTTTGGACTGGCCTGTCTGCCAAAATGTGAAGTGCATATGTTTTATTTTTTATTTTCATTCAGCCTAGGTTAATTTGAATGAAATTTAATTTATCAAGTACAACAGTATTAAAAATCAGCAGTCCGTAACATCGTAACACAGATACAGTAAAAAGATAGGTTGTTGTGTAGCAATCTGGCGTGGATGTTTGGTATTTTACCGGCCTGCCATATAGCTTAGAGTTTTGAGACCGGCCTGCAAAAAGAAAACTTTGCCCACCCCTGTTCTAGATAGAAGCTTATGAAGACTGTAAGACTATTTTCTTTGCCCTTTTTCCTAAGCATGTTTAAGTTGTTTTGTGTTCCTTTGTATTTTATGTCATCTTTTATGTGTATTGTCTTACATTATTCATTCAAGAATATAATGGGTAATGAAAAGTTTGTGCAAAAAATGATTAAAAATAATATACATTTTAGCCATTCAGTCCTGTTTTTGTGATAACTGCATGTTTGAAATACATAACTGAACAAAGAGGAGCTAAGAGAGTTGTCATAGGGAACATTTGCTTTTAGAAACCAATCTAGAGATGCTTGTACTTCTGTAACATGGGGCTAATGGAGCATTGCTATAGGTATAATTATGCTTTTGGAACATGGAATTAATGGAGCATAACTCTAGGGATAATTATGTTTTTGGAACATGGGACTGGTGGTGCTATTTAAGTTTAATTGTTTATACCATAGATTTAATGGAAATACCTACCAATAACCGCACTTCCAAAAACTAAAAAGCACTACAAAATTAATATAAATACCTATTATCTTAGATACTGAAGCCCGCTTTTATATAATTTTTGAATTTAATAACATGTAAATGTTTTTAAATGTTCCATTTATATTTTTGAATTTAGCAATATTGTGATGAATTTGTAGGGTTGATATTCATGATCAAGAAACGAATCAGTACATTAGCTGCTTCAAATTTGTTGGAAAATTGTAATTTATTGTGCTGTCTTTAATAGTGTACTTTGTGTAAATCAATTTTTTATTATGAACTTAATGTTAAATGAAGTTGAATGGATAAAAAGTTTATAAAAATCCTGTTGACTGTGTCTATTGTTCACATACATTATTTATTATTTTATTATTGTGAATGTGTTTGCAGATATTTTTGTATGTTTCTCACTTATATAGAGAGTCCAACTGTTTAAAATCAAAAGTCATAAACTGTTGAAATATGACAGGTCTGAGTTTTTTTACATTTAGTGACATAAGACAATAGCATTTAACTTATTGTTGCTGTATCTTTTTGTACTTGAGTGGTTGCCATATATTTGTGCTTCTTTACAGTCTACAATGGTGTCTGTGTATTTTATGCATTTTTTTTTTAATACTGCTGCTTTACCGTAAAATCTAACATGCATTTTTGCTCCCTGAAGTACACTTTGCTGGAGAAAGTTTTAAAAATATTCTTTGTGCTTGTTTCATGCAAGTGTGGACTTGAAAATTTATATATTTTAAACTTACTTATTTACACAGGCGCATCAATCCTTTTGATCAGTCTGGTTCAGAACTGTTGAGTACACCATATGATAATGCTGCCTTTGCACAAAATTTCACTGTACGCTTTCTGGGGTCCATGGAAGTTAAGCAAGACAGAGGTAAAAAAAAATTTTGAAGTTATTAACAATTATTGCTTATAGATTTTTTTGGCAGAATATTGTCTCAGATGCATACTTACATAAACATAGATATATTCATGTGTATTTGTATGCACTTAACATAAATCTGGGCAGACACCAAGTACCTCGTAGTCATAGTTTCAAATGGGCAAATATCTACAACATCTAAAAAGTTTCGGTATAGAGAATTTTAACTACTAGCAAGGATCAACTTCCAGCATTAAAGGATTAAGTAAGTGAAGTTTTGATTTAGAATGTCTGCATTTATCTTTTTGAGCCCAGTTTGCCCTTTCATATAAATGCCATATTTGTACATGCCTGTATGATTGGATGCATGCATGGGTACATCTGTGATGCATGTGTACAGGTGAACAACTGGTTCATGCAACTATCCGTCAGATCATGGCAGCTCGTGCCATCCACAATGTCTTCAAGATGACAGAATCTATCATGAATGTCACAAGTGAAGGCATAAGGTAGGCAGCATGAATTTACTTTTGGCTTGAAATTTCCATGATTCTCCTCTTTACCAAAATGTGTCTTATTAGCTTATGCATGTGTCAGTTGAGAGTGTAATTAGCCAGAGGCAGTGGCTTAAGTACAACACCTTTGTCCAATCAATTTGTCTGTTCGCCAAGGTTTATGAAAATATACTTTGCTTTTGTGTGTGAGAGAGAGAAAGAGAGGTCCATGCATATATACATGTGATATTTTCCATTGTTTTTGTAATGTACATGTAAATCATGGGTTTGAGGATGAAAACATAAATGTATTCCATAGAATGAGAACTAGATTGTTAAAATATAATTCATAACAAGAAGACAAAATTATTTTCAGCATTAAGTAAAATTTAGAGCTTTCGTGTAATGCTTAGGTAGAGGGTTGAGTTTCAGTTTGATATATTTCTGCTGCAGACTATTAGATCCTTCAACTAACTCAGCCCGTGTTGAGTTTGCACTCCAAGATGTCTCCTTCTGGGCTACACACCCAGAGAACAACAGGTATTTACCATTCTGACAGTAGTAATTGTACTTAAGTTGATAGATGATTGTTAATCAGTAGTACTAGTAGTATTTGTATCTTCTATCATGCCTTTTTATTGTGTGTACAGTTTAGAATGTGTGCTTGCTACTAATTGTGCACCATACAAGTCTGAAAAATTATGCTGTAAGCTAGAAGTTTTAAAAACCACTGATAGTTGATAAAATCAGTTTAGTTTTTGATATTTGATATGTATTATTCATGCACATGTATATATATACTTATATCTAATATTAATATTCATTATATTCATTTGTTTGTTTATTATTCAATAAGAAAGGATCAAGGAGGAATACCTTTAACCTGTGCTAAACTGTTCTCAGTTTCTCAAGCAATCATTCATAACATTTTTAATCCTTTATCATGAAAAATATCACAAATAACGTCAGGTAAGAGAGTAGGCAGGTGGTGCCCAGTGAGTACAAGTGATCCTCAAGTTAACACTCAAGTTAAGATCATTACTTTTTCCCAGCACCATTAGATGAGCTCATTAGGGTACATTAGGTAGTGTAAGTAATTAAATTTTAGACATTCCATGTAATCCTGCACAGGCTTCTGGGGTTCATCACTCGCAATCGGTCAGCTACTCCCCCAGGACCCAACCCAGTGCCTGGTTCTTTGTCTTTTGCCTGCCATGTTTTTGAGACCAACAATTCTGCAGAAGATGTATGTCATTGCCACTCTCTCATACTTAGGCCCTAGGTCAGATATTATATTGCTGCGTTATTTGATAATTATTATTTTTATCATTTTGATGCATATTTTCTGATGAATTTACTGAGGTATCAGTTTATTGTTTTATAGTTGTTTTATTAATCCTGGTCTTTAAGAAAGTGGCCAAATTTAGGTTAAGTGGGAAACTGCTTATAGGTTCATTTTACACTCTCTCTCTGTCTCAATTTCTCTTTCCCTCTCTTTCTCTTTAATTTTAGTATGACCATATTAAATGGATTTTTTAAAAATCTAGATCTGCCAAGCCATCAAGCAGGCCACAAACATTGCCTTTCAAGCCCTGATGGTGAGTTCTGTTACTTCTAACAAGCAAGCCCTGCATTTTGGTTGTTAGGACACTTCAATGCTAGTTTTAGTGAAAGTGGCTTAAGTAGAAAGATGATTGTTAATCAGCTGCCTAACAACTGTTGAAAAAGAGGCATGTTACTGTCGAAGGTGTAGGCCTTCAGAATTTGTTGTGGTACAGAATTTGTTGTCTAATGACCAAGTAAAATTCAGTACAAAATACTATTTCTCAAAATTCTTTCCATTCTCAAGATACACATTACTGTGCACAAAAAGAGGTTGATAACACAAAATCATGTTTGTACACAGATGTGCCTAATTAACATATAAATCCATCTTTCCCATTGGCTGATCCCATCAATGCAAATGTGTTCATGGCTAATTATGTTGACTGAGTTCTTAACCTTTTTCTTTGAACAGTAATATTTGTAGGCCTGCATCTCAAGGACGGAGTGGAACTAATAATAAGATTTGGGGAAATAGTATCTTGCACTAAAGTCATTAGAAAAAAATTGTACAGTACTTAGGACCTTTAAAGTGCTTGGCTGTTTACTTGACTAGTTCCTTGAACTTCTTTCCTTCATAGCTCAGGGATGGGAAATATTACAGTGCTTTATTTTACAGTGCATGTTTGGTGTGTTGTAAATTATATTTATAAGCTTCATTTATTTTTAAAAAAATGTGCACACATAAATAATATCACACACTTGTGGCCTTTTTTAATCGATGACTATGCATAGCTATATTGGCTCTTTCCTGCGGGTTCTGTTTTAACGCTAGCAGTGTTTTTAATATTTTTTTATTATATTTTGGTAGGGGTTTTTTTTTTTTTTAGGGAAGTGTTTGTTTTGGAAGATGTCCCTGATATAGATTTTACTGTTAGAAGTGCTTTAAAGAGCAGTAATGTTAATTTTGTACTTATACATCACAGAATATATTGCTGTAAACATCTTGCTCCATCATGTTTTTAAGGAACTGAATGAAATATTCATATTGCTCTTAATGTGTAAAGTATACCATGTGAGTTAGACAACATCAGCTGATTATTATTTTTAAGATGAAAGTAATTCTCAGAGTATACCTATCAGAGAGGATATGCTACTTGCTGCTAAAAATCATAGGGTTCACTGCAGATAAAGTATAGCAAATGCAAGCATTAATTTGTATACATTTTATACATCAGTGATATGCATCTCATATTTCCAACATTTACTGAAGAATAATATATTTAGGAAAGGGTGCCAAAAATATCCTTAACTCCCTTGCAATAGTTCTGTCATGCTAACCATCATATAATGTCTGCATTGCTTTTTGTTCTACTCTTACGTGTCGTCTTTATGTTGTTCAGTGTGCTTATGTGTACATCATCGTCCACTGTCTGTTATCATTTATTTATCATTACTGTTACTGATCTGCGCAGAGAATGCGATCTATGTTGGTTATGATGCAGCGCATTATAAATGCCAATTCTTATTCTTAAAACAAAAATGAACTAAATTGATTAAACAAAGAAAGAGCAAAGAAATTTACAGTAAACTGAAGGTGTTGACAGTGTTGCATAAATTTAAGATTTTTTCCAAATGAGTCATTTTTTTCGCAATTCTATTGTTTATTTCAGAAACATCAGCTTGATACCCAGAGTATGACTTTGTTTTTTCAGTTATCTTCATTCTGCTAAACATATTTTCTTGCCTCTTTTGTGTATAAAATATGCTGGAGGCCATTAGTAATGACATATTCAACATCAGCATGTGCAACAGAGAGGATGTCTTATTACTTACTGCATGCACGGGACATGTACAACCTGATGTACTGCTGCTTCCTGTATCAATCATACTAATAGCAGTAGTTAAGAACTTTTGTAAACTGCGTACCCTTCACCCATCAAACTTGATGACATGCAACATTTTTTGCTATCTTCTTCCATGTAAAATCATGAAAAACATACATTAAGAATTAATAATTCCTACAGTTGCCAATACTCTGTTACACAAGATTTAAAAATTCTAACAAGAAAAAAAAATGCTTTCCAATCAAAAGTGTCTTTGTTGTGCTTTATTTGATCTTTCAGTTTTTTAAAGTCAAGGCTTTGCTTAGTCTAGCTTAATTTCTAATTTACTATAATAATAAAGAATGGTAGTATTATGTATGAGGTCCTTTTCAGTCTGCTGGAACAGTTACTGGATGAAGAAGAAAGTGCAGCATAGTTATAAGAGCAATTTTAGTGTTGCTAAGCTAGAAACGATGGAAGATGAAGGAGAGCTTTAAACAATCTTATTGTTATATGTTGTCTTGATACTGGTGACACTGCAGCCATGTGTGAACACATTGTATGTATTCAGAGAGAGCTGTGAATACTCCCCTATCTTCCCAAATCCATTCTCTCCTCTACTCTCTTTGCAGTTGGATTTAATCATTTAGATATTTTTTAAAGAAACTAAAAGACAATTGTTTGACAATGGGTTAGTAATATGTGTGTCTGTGTGTGCACATACATGCACTTTCATGTGTATTCAAACATGAATGCATATGCATGCATATTTAAATAAAGATGTGCATCTTTGAATCTGCATGTGTGTGTCTTTGTATGCACCAATTCCAAACGATGTGCAAGAGAAACATGTATATCTGCATTGCTCAAATTGAAAGTGGTCAAATAGGTTTTTCAGTGACATATGCATGTATACTTGAGTATGCCTTTCTGTGTGTGGATGATGAGTATGTCTATATATATTTGTTTGTATGTCTCTGCTATGTCTGTATGTGTATGTCTGCACGTGCAGACCTATGCATCACTTGCCTGCCTGAATTACAAATTGTGATGCAAGTGGGTCAGATATTTTCACTCCTGATTTTTTTTTTAAATATTAATTTTTTTGCTAGTCTTTTGCATTTAAAATATCAAACTTAAGAACATACAGTTTGTGCCAAAGATTTTTGCTTAAAATTTTTTATATCAAGAGCTCAAAATTTGTCCCAGGAGAAGACTGTTTTAAAATATGCCATTAGATCAAGCTTAGTATTTACAACTTTGGTGTTTGGAGTCTTTTTTTCATCAATATGTAGTTTTGCACATTGTGTGCACACACATATATATATATGTGTGTAATTGCTTCCTGTGGGGGTTTATTTGAGTGTTTTTGATGTAATTTTCAAGTTATACCTGGTGTTTTGGAGATATTCATTCTGCAAAGACAATTAGTGAACCAATTCTCTGACAACTCTATTTTTCAAACTTAGTCTAGTAGTGTATTTAATACTTCTTGACCAAACTCCTTGTCTTGTTGTACAGTGTTCACCTTTGTCTTGTGGTACAATGTTCTTCCTTGCTTATGTGAAGGGTGCACTGCCTATGTTTGATCACCGTTTGGTGATTATTATGTCTTTCCTTCATTAACAATAACTAGAAGAGACAGCAATTTCAAATCATAGTACCTAGCAACCTTGTGTAGAAGCAAATGTGATTAAAACTATTAAATCACTTTGAGCTTCTTGGTCAGAGATTAAAAAAGAAAAGTTAAGACAGTAGTAAGGTTATATTTTTGAGAAGGTTATATGATGGATATAAAGAAGAAAACTTTTTAAACTGACACTAAAAGATCTTGTGATTCTGGAAAAAAAAAGAAATAAATGCATCGTTTCTATAGACATATATTTGTTTGTTAAAACAGTGTCTTTATATTTTTATTAATAGATCTTACAAAATGTTACAGATCTTATAATATGGTATCCTTATAGAACTAACCCATGGCTACCTGTTTGGACAATTTTTTTTCAGTTTTTTTAAGGCATGTGGTGGATTAATGTAAAATCATCTTAGTTTATAAGAAAAAAAAATTATTTGGTAAACCTAATTGCCTGCAGCCATGCTGAAGTTAATGCCAACAACATTTTGCAGGACCGCAAGAAGGGCCGCACACCACAGAAGCCCAAGCCTCAGCCAATAATTAATGACAAGGTACTTAGCATTAGGCATTTAACACTGGAATGTTGGCATTGCATATCTGGTAAGCTACTGGTTTATAACTGGATGTGAATATTGTAATAGATCTTATTTCAACTTCTGCATTGATGCCCAGTAGGTTTGTTTTTTTGTTGTTGTTTTTTTTCAATATCTGCCAAAAAAAAAAAAAAAATGAAAATGAATGGCCATATATTTCAGTGCAAACCACAAATGTAAATATGACCATTGTTGCCATCTTCATCCAGGATACACTTTTGGAAACCATCAGAAAACTGGAAGACGAGGACTCGGGTGAAGATCTACCTCTTAGTCCAGACGGTCGATATTTGTTGCTGAGCACCACAGACTCCGAACCTTCCTTCTCCCCAACCTCTCTTGTCCCACCAGTAATCAAGGCTGAGGTTGGTCAAGGAGAAAGTGCTGCTATATCACCTGACATGTGTCCTGATGAAGAGTCAGAAGCATAAGGAAGGTGAGGAAACATGACAAGAGGGGCTGGGTTTCTTTTGTTGCTTTGGAAAGCCAAGATATTTTGTCCTGAACAACATTGAAAGGCTTTAGTACACAAATACAATTAATACATAAATGTTTTTGTTTGGTTCTAGTATTGCCTAATTCTGGTGAATTTGGTTTGGTTAAGTTTTTTAATACTTTTTTTCAAACTACTGACTGAAACTATCAAAGGTTTGAAATATTCTAGTCTGTATGAAATGTGGATTATTTCTGAAAGATAGTGAGAGCCTGCAGTCTGCTGTGATCCGAGCAATTGAAAACTGGAGCCATTGACTTCCTAATGTGGTTTTCATCAACAAAAATGTTGTTATGCTTAAGCATTGAAAAGAACTGCACCACTAGGGTTAAGGACTGTTATATCTGGACATTGTTAGCTATATGACTTTATGTCTGGCAAATTTCTTTTACATGACTGTCGTATAAACATTTGCTAAACATAGCCATATATTGGACAGCACTTGAAGAGGTCACTTTACTGTCTTTGTCACATATACCTCAGTGCTTGGTGTTTGTTAAAACCCAAAAACTATTTCTGACATTAATCTGTTGAACCTAAAGCAGTTTATACAATTCAGCATTTTTATGAATGAAGGCATATAAATATAGAATGACAAATAAATAAATGATTAGCACCATTTTAAGGTGGGTAAAGTCTCACTAAGATTTTATTTTCAAGAATGTTTACCTCTTGAAAAACAAATGCTGTGCCCTCAGAAAATGCAAAATTTTATAAAACTATTTTCAAGGTTCACAGATAATCTCTTAATGCTGCATCTGAAAGGATCATTTTCCTAGACATCAGAAGATGAAAAGCTTGAGACCTTTTGGTTTTCCATGATGTGATTAAATTAACCAGTTTTACTTCCATATCCCTGCCATCAGCTTTCTCTCCGATAATACCTTGTGAATGTCAGCATACCACAAAATAAATAATCAAGATACACTTGGCCTTACAGATGAGTGCTCTCGTTGATTGTAGTGTATGATGTTAGTGGCAATGTACATTTGAAAAACAGGGATAAAGAGTGTGCTGAATAATATCTTACCCTGTTCTTTCTCTGGAATACAGTTTTATAGTCTGACATGCCTGAAAACATTGTAAATGTACAATTCATTGTGAAGGATGTGAGTTTTCTTTGTTTTTAATGGTAAAGGAGATTATTTAGTTTTAAGACCAATTATGTTTCGTCAATATTCAGTTGTTAACAACTCTACATAGATTTATGGTTTTTTTACTTTCTTGATTTTATTCTTGTTTGGAACCTTGATAAAAGTATTTTAAAGAGCTGTTTCTTAGTGATTCTTATTTATTTTTATTTAATTGTTGTCATCAGAATCTGCATATGTAAATGAATGTGGTTGTTTGGGGATATTTATGCATGGAGGTGAGTATGTCATGTAAATCTGTCTGTGAGTCTTGAAATTTTTTCATAAAGGACATTGGGGGATTTAGAGTGAAGCCATGTAAATACTATATCTTTCTGAGCTGTAAATTTGCTGTTTTACAGCTCTATGTTCACATCTGCAGAAATAGCCTTGGATAGCCATACCTGTGATAATCTTTCTTGTGAATACATTTGTTTGTGTGCATTTTGGCCGATTCTTGGCTGATTTGGATAGAGTAGTAAAGATGAAGTTGAAGTTTGACGAGAAGTATGGTTGTATTCGAGAATTTCTGGGTTTTCCCTATCCTGGCTAGAATGATAAAAGAACAAATGCAACTGTGAAATTATCTAGTATGTTTGTAATGACCTTTTGTGAGGGTTGCTAGTCTTTTAATCAGACACTGGATAGCAAGGATTTTTTTGTTTTAATTTTACTGTGTTCATGCTTTAGATTTTTTAAATTATTCTTCATGTTATTATCTGAGTTGTATAGACTAAAACTAATAATGTGGCAAGATTGAGTGAAAACAGTAAATACTGCACAATAAATGCAACCAAAAATTGAAAAAAAACCACCAAAATCATTCTTGCCACTAATAATCATGAACAGTACTGGAATCTTTGTCATTGGTATTGTTAATAGATAATTATGTGCATCAATTGCCTTGACAATTGTAGGCTTAAGGGGTCAAAAAGAGTTATAAGAATCAATTGCTTGGAAAATTATGGGCATCAGATGTGAAGAAATTTATGAGGATGAGATGTGAAGAAGTTCTTGGGCATATCAATTGTTAAAATTATGGGCATCGTTTGTTATTAGCACAAGCAAGATACAGTGGTAACAAGCATTATTTAATATGTTACAGTGTCATTGTAAGAAACTACGAACAGCTCCCTGCTATACCTCTACATCTAGCAATATCTCTTTATATTACAGTCCACTGAAACATTACAAATCTTAGAAGACAAACAACACCATCAAGTAATAATAATTAGAGAAGGTATTCATCTCTGTGCCTCAGGCAAAGCTTACAAACACCAAGTAAAACTACATAGATAAAATAATTAAAAATATGCAGGGTCAGCTTGCATGTTCACAAAATGAAAATGTTAGATGTTTGTACATTGGTATTGAAGAGAATGAGAGTGGGCAATATAAATCACAGTGGATCTTATGTTAATAATATACAAATAAGACCTTTTTTATTTTCTTCCTGAGAAACCAATATAGCAGTATTAAAGAGGTATTTTTTGTGCTGGTGCCAAGATATTACTTTCATTCTGGACAAGATTTTTGAGTATATGGTAAATTTAGCTTCTGTGATATCTGAGAAACGCTGATAAAGTGTTCTTTGAGGCCTTATCTTTGTAGAAGACTAATGATGAGTTTTTCCCCTCTATGGAGCACAGGAGAGTAATACTAGATCATAATACAGAAAAGCTCTTTGTAATTGTTTCATCAGTTTTATTAAAGCTGAATGCCTTCATATATAAATCTTTAGAGGAAGTTTCAATTTGACATCAGTACAAAACTTTGCATAAGGAAAAGAAAAAGGGGAAAAGACTTTCTTCAGGAGGAAGCTGTATGTTGATTTAAAACAAAACAGATGTTTTCCTTCTTTGGTTCACTGTAAATCTTAAGCTGCATGTTTTTGGGAACCATAGAGCAGTTAATTTTTGCCTTGAATCATAATTCTTTCTAGAAGTAATGGTGGGGCAAGTTACTTCATATGATTACTTGTGAATTTTTTTTTTCATTGCTTGTTTATTTTTACTCCTTTTTTGTTTACTGCAACGCTTTCTGTGACTTCTTTGCACGGTGTCATTTGCAATGGACTCTTTATGTTGTCCATCAAAGCAAGACTGACTCAAAACAGACAAGCAAATTGTACATTCTAGGAAAGGTCAGTAGTGATAAATAAGAATGCCATTTCTTTGTGCCTAGTGGCATTGCTGCAGATAATTAAGGATATGTAGTCCCCAGTAAGAGGGACATTATCACAAAGTACATACTTTGGACACCACCAGCAAACCTGTATTTGTGCACTATATATGAACACCAACAGCAACCTCATTGTATATCAGATTAAAATTGATTAATTTCAGTTTGGAATAGATCATCTTTGTTTCTGTTTTGCTACTTCACTGCTGCTATTGCTTGCTGTAGCTTCTTCAGCAGCTGTTTCTTGCAGGAATATTTTGCTGTATTGAGGTATATTCCCACCATAAATTATGCGATAGCTGAAAAATGTGTTATATGTAAATTCTTATTTGAGTATTTTTTTTATTTTTTTTTTTTTGTTGCATTGCTTTTATGTGTACTGTGAAATATTTTCCTTATTTGCCTGAACTCAAGACTTGAAAAACATTGCTTTTTGCAAACTTTATTGTGCATGTTGATTGCAGAAACTTGTGCTTTTTTTGCAGTTGTTTTTATTCATTAGGTAAGCTAGCAAGCTAAATTGCAGATTGTATATATATGCGTGGGTTGTTCTTGTTTCTGCAAAATATATGGGCCAGGAAGATGGTCAAAGAAAACTATAAAATCTGTGTTTTGTAAGTGTGTGTGAGAGAACTCATGAAAAGATGGTTTTTGCCTGTCCTGAAAGAGTAACTCTGTTAACAGATCCAATACTAATTGTAGTGCACCATGACATTTTGTTACCGGCATTTTAATAGCTGCGTTTCCCCCCAAATGGCCAAATTGACATATTTCACATATTTGATTTTCGAACTTAGTGTTGTGAGAAAAATCGCCCATGATAGATATATGTATACACGCGCCCGATTATATATATAGTGAAGCACGAGGGGGAAAAACCATGGACGTGTATTTATGGACTGATGTCTGTATGCCGAGACCCTTGGCCTCTTGCGAAGTGATCCGCTGTTAGTCTCGGCGAGCCGTAACAAAGAATGTGAATAAACCGGAAGCTTACTGGTATGGAGCCTCGTCCTAAAATCGTCTGCCAGCTGTCCAGGGGATATAAGTTCGTGGGAAAAACTGCATGATGTGTCAGACAATCGAAATGTTAGATCTAGAACTCTATTATAGCAGCTAGCAACAGAAACAGATGAGAAAGTGGTCATCGTAATCTGCTATAGCTATGTACTAAAAATCATATGAAAATAATGAAATGGAGTTCTGTTTCGGTTTTTCTTGATGATTATTTCGTTCAGTTCTCGTCTTCACATGATATCTAGTTAATTACCCTCTTCCAAATCAGCAGTTTTAAGAATGTATATACTATGTGAAATGTAAATTTTATTTTTTTTACATTATTTATCATGCTGGCTATATTATTTATTTTTATGAGAAAGAGGGGGAGGGTACGTGTCTGGTCGTTAGAGCAGACGACACAGGCGTCTCGGGTCATCGGGAACTAAAGAGGTTCGAAAAGTCATTTCCTGCTCAAACAGCGTGCGGCACGACTGAAGAGGACAGACACGTACGTCGGTTGATGTGCAGGAGTGAACTTAAAACCTACGAATATAATTTTGTAACGAAAGATATACACTTGTTATTTGAAGATGAAGAAGCAAGAAAAATATTTAAATGATGTTTGAACTTGGGGACAAAAAAGTCAGGAGGTAAATCGTCTGCTCATAGACTATAAATAACCAGGTCAGCCAACTCAAGGCGCTCGCAGTGGGATCGCGCAGACTACAAATATTTTAAGTCTCTGGTCTGCTTTTGTGTCTTTTCTGCTGGATCATTTCTTGAGCAGTGTAAGTTTTCAATTTCCCTGCAGTGAATATAGTGGAATCACAAACTATATACGTCCGTGGTGGAATCGACAACGTACCAATGAATGAACAAACATCATCAGCAATTCCATGTGGTGGGCACAAGGCGAAGGACACTGTAGATCTCATTCAGTCTCAAGAACCTGGTCGAAGTGATTATGTCGGCAACGGATGGGTATGTGCTGATTATCACCTTGTGCAGTCCCAGCTGACATATTATCGTCTGGAACTCGTCGTCCCCGCTAGGTAATATATATAGTTAGTCTGTGAATGAAAATTGTACTTTGCGCACATTACGTCGGAGATTATCCCCATTCAATATAAATAATTGGCTAATTTTTCCAATTTGGAACATGTGAATGATAAATGTTTGAGAAAACGGCTGCCGCGGATCTGCCGTCGTTGACTTCTCGAAGGGCCAGTCTGTCACAGCTGCACTTCAAGCAGGACAGTCTCCTCTGACCAACGGGATTAGTGTGATGACAGATGCAAGGCACGCATGTCGAAAAATTTCAAACCACACTGATGATGTTACTCTAGGACTGTCGACCCACAAGGTTATAAATCTTCAGCACATCACCAAAGAGGAGGACGTGTGCATCCAGCGGAACGAGGCTTTGGGCTGCGAGATGAAAGTATGAACGCGTCAGGTATCATAATTCATGAACATATAATTATGTTCACGACCGTAACATGGCAATTAATAAGTTAGTGAGAAATAAAGATGTTAGAAACATTAACGTGGGGTGGCACGTTGCTAAAATTATAAAAGCTGGGATGAAAAAAACCAGGGTGCAAGGTAGTAAGCGAGCATTGGCAAGACCTGCATGGCGCCTTCAGCTCAGTGACCAGACAACAGCGGTCAGGGATCATGTTTACTGATGTATTGAACATTGCGATATAGATAAGACACTTGTTGGATGGATGTATTATACACTTTCAAAACATTCATGACAAATGTAACCAAGCCTCACCATGCAGGCAGTCGCAATATTTACCATCTCTAATAGTGCTGTCAAGCTTCTGAGCGACTTTCTACGTGGCCATGTCCTCTATCCTCGCAAGCAGTTAAAAGACTCAACCACATGGAACAATATACACGACGGAATAATATCCGTGTGCTGGGGATCCCAGAGGAAGAGAGTGAAACAACTGAAAGGTGCGAAGAAAAGTGCTAAAAATACTCCGCGACAAGCTTCAATTGGAGATACAAGGAGAAGACATCGAAGCGATACATCGACTGGGGCGACCAGGACGACCGCGACTCTAAGAGTCACTACAACGACAACAAAAGGTACCACGAGCAATAATTGTTCGATTCATTTCAAGGAGAGCCACCGAAGCAGTGTTGCGTAACAGGAGGCTCTTAAAAGGATCTGGAATCGTAATGTCAGAAGACCTTACAAAAGCAAACTTTGCTCTGCTCAGGGTATCAGGCGAGGACCCGGCTGTGGAGAGTGCGTGGTCAGCCAAAGGGTGTATTTACATTAAAACGAAGGATTCGGGTAGAATCATGAAGATCACTTCGGCTAGTGACCTCCCTTCTAGGGGCGGCGACCTACCGATGTCCTCAACCCCTGTTCACGTATCACCTAGGAAAAAGTGATGGACAGCAACCGAAAAACATTCCTCCTAGTAAAGGCGAGTAACCTTTGGATATGTAATTCAGTGTGATAATGCATCAATACTCGAAATCGTTGACTTCTTCGCCTTGTGACCTCTGATTATCACCCACAGCAAGGGATCGACGTTACTCATTGATTCATGGAGCGGTATTGTACGAACTTCTTCATCTCTATTTCATAATGTGAGGAGGAATCGTAGCGCGATGGACACTAGGTAATAGACTTTTTTCCCACTAAATAGACTTTGCTGCAACAACTGTAATAGGATATCCACTACTTAAAATCTCTCTTTCAGATTTGAGAGTTGCTCCTACTGAAAGATAACAATAATAATAAATTCCGGTGCCCAGGGCAGAGCGGATGCTACCTTTATGACTTGTCTATCCAGTTTGTTATCTGTCAAGACTAATATTTTAATGTATGGTCAAGGTGTAAGGTTCACAGATTTCTTATAGAAAGATCCCACTTGAATTGTTGATATATTTTCGAATTCGTTAGATGGATACAGAATTTCATTTCCCAGATGCAGGGTGTAAAAAAACAAAGTATCCATAACAACTGGAAAATAAAATAATAATACCAGTGTGGACACTAGCGTACACGCACGTCGATCGCACTTAAAACTTAAAGGTGAGATGCACATAATAGACCGTAGACATATACGTAGATATATAATCACGGACTACAAGCCGTTTTTTGATATCCCCGATTATGAGAAAGAAAGATTAAGAGATATAGAGGAAAATAAAGGAAAAAAGCGATAAAAATAAAGTTGAAAATTCAATTGTCTTTATGTTTGTGTCATTTGAGCTGTTCATCATTCTCTTCTTTCCATTCTATTGTATTGTTTGTTTCTGGAGAATACATTCAGTACGTTTCTCCTCAACTATCAGACCCTATAGCTTGTCGGGTGAGAAAGACGTTTTATTGCTGTTATGTAATGACTGTGATCTCTACCCTGCCGTGTAATAGTTGGAGACGACTGGCCGCTAGTAGCACCACGCGTACTCCTACCTTCCCTCGCACGGGCGAAGCCATTTTCTACTGTCGGCAAGAAGTTCAGTGCCCTTTCCACACAACTGGGTCGACGTGTGAATGATGTAACAGCTCCACTTGGCATGTATGTGGCGCCAAGAGGGAAGCTCATCCCATACAGTGCCCCGCAACCTTTGACCAACTCAAGCTACTAATCACCAAATTACGCTCTTCACGGGACCAAGGCAACGCTACATCGATGTCTGAATAGCAATAATAAAGTTTATTTATTAAGTGCTCTGCCCCACCATTAAAGACTGGCACAAATTGCTTAAAAAAAATAAAAACAAAGGCACATAGATCGAGGTTATGACAACAATTCAAGCTGGTCTCAAAAAAAAAGAGAGAGAAAATGCATTCATTACAATGAAGTAGTTAAGGGGATCAGATTTTTGGGGACATGGTGGGGTTGGGGGGCGAGGCTAGAGTAGCTTAGACTATACGTCTCAAGAAGAATTCGTGACTGTTTCTGAGTGGGGACAAACTGTCCGAAAAGGCGCTCGATCGACGGATGGTCACCTTAAAGAAGTGACTTAAAGCTTCGAATAAATTTCATTTATTTACCTCTGTTCCCTATTCTAACTCTGTTCGCTGTATAGCTTTTCTTGCATTCTTTTATGTGGCATTTACATACATTATTATGCCTTTGTGAGGTTCTTTGTTCTTTTGACACTGGGGCCCTGTAGGGAGGTGATGGAATGATATTCACCTCGACGCGAAAAAGCGGGCGCCTGCCTCGCTGAGTATAAATTATGGTAACTGACTGGAGGCGGCATCATCCGAGGGTGACCGTGCAAGGCAGTCGATATAGCAACATGTACCCCATGATGTCGGCTGTGGGCCTGGGGGCAGTCTTCACGTGTGCATGTCTGCTGTGTTGTGTTCAAGGGACTGTCAGTGCATCAGGTAATGGAAGTGTTTGAGCGTGAGTGAAATTTGCATCCTTGCACATGCTTTGGGAGGTAGTTATCTCGGTGTGCAGTATTCCCGGGATCTGTAGCCGTTCAGGACACACATACAGAAACCAGTTACTAGGATACGTCCTTGCACCAGATCAGAATGGGGGAGTCAAGGGCAAGCATCTTGTCTTATGGAAGCCTTGCTTTACTGCCGTAAAGACAATTCCTGCCATCAAAGATTGGAACAATCTTCATTTCTCTATTAACTTAACTCTCTCTTCTTTCCTTTTTTTTAAAAATTTTTTTTATGTGTTTAGAAAGATTGTGTTCAGATAGAAAGGTACTTCGAACGGTATGCGTGACAGGGAAATTATTGTCGATTTCTTACAAATCATACAAACGATTGTCTAACATAGGGATGCACAACCTACGGCCCGCGGGCCATATCCGGCCAGCGAAACTTCTGCCCACAGTGCAGGAAATCGGCATGTTAGTAATAGTAGAAGACCTTAAAAAAAAAAAAGGAAGAAGAAGTATTTATCCCCACGTAGGGGCGTCTCTCAATCTTTTTTTTCGATGGACGAACATTTCGATTCAGTGCTCCGACTTGGTGTCTCTACGAGGAGGCCGGACATTCAGAAGTTGGTTTCGGGAAAACAACTTCAAATATCCCACTAATTACTACATAATTAATGGTAAGTACAACTTGTTTCTAATAAAAAAAAATGGTATCTGCTCTATTTTTTTTTCCTTTTTGTATTTTTGCGGTGAAGTGGCCCGCGACACGGCTGTCCGAAATTGATATGGCCTGCGACACGGTTGTCCGAAGTGGATATGGCCCGCAGGCCGAAAAAGGTTGGGCATCACTGTGTTAGACCAGACTAGCCTGGCTTTTTTTATTTGTTGTTATATCGATCCACATTATTATGCAGATATTCTTCTTGTGTATTTTGCCAGCATCATTCCTTCTGCTTACAGCATTTTTCTTTAAATGGGTTTGAGACAGCTATTGATGCTTACTGTCAGTTTGTACAGTGGTACCTAGGTACTCTAGCTGCTGCGGGCTCAAACATTTTGGTCCTCTAATTTATATTGTTTAAACGAATTTTATACTATGTTATTATTTATTTACCCTACCTTGCTACTTAAACTTATGTTTGATTATTAAAATTTTGGTTATGGATTTTCAACAAGTTCATGTATTTCTTAATTTTTTGGAAATTAATTGTTAGGTTAAGCTAGCGATATCATGATGTTGTTTATGGTAAAGCTTAAATTGTTTTAGGATATTTTTTTTCCTCAAAGAAGGCGTGTTATCTGTATGGTGTGAGAGATAAACTTTCTTCTGCACACTCAACCATGTCACTGTGGTCTGTGGCATCCCTCTACAGCAAGTTTCAGCGTCGAGTCGTGAGCAGTAATTGCCTCTTCCTTTCTCTGTCGTATCGCCGATCATCTCCATCACGCCTGTCATCCCATCTCAGGCGCGGTCCGGTGGAGAAACGGTTAGCTCCTGCCACCAATATAATGAGGATTGGCTGTCCTCGGTACAGATCTCGTCACCGGCTTGCTGCTCTTTCTCTGCTTGTGGCATCATGGCACCCAAAAAACTTTCTAGCTCTGAAAGAGAAGTGGAAATTTAAAACAACAACAACAGCAGCAACAACAACAACAACAACAACAACAACAACAACAACTGAATTATAAACTTATTGCCAAGTATGAGAGTGACATAAGTGCGTCTGAATTTACTATTCGGTCCGGCCTGAAGAAGTCGAAGATACCGAAAACAATAAAGAGACATTTGAACCAGCTGATGTAGCAAAAGGAATAAAAGTGATAACAAAGTCGAGGTCTCAAATAATGGAAGAGATGGAGAAGTTATTAGAGGTGTTCAAAGGTAAAAAATTGATGTCCTGAAATAAACACATCTTGCTACATATGTGCGTACTATAAAATATTATACTATTGGTTGGTGCCGAAACCAGTTCAATACAGTTACATGTGTTCGGCACCCAGCCCACCTTCCAGAACAGATTGTGGTCAAGTGCCGAAGTACAACTGTATTTGGTTGAGACTGACCAAGGTTTCTGCTTACGCAAAAAATTGCGTAGAGTACGCATTAAAAGTTCGGAGGACCCCTTCAATTTTCGTCAATGGGGTCCCCTTCAGATTTGGGCAAAGAACAGGGACCCCTTAAAAATCTGATGAAGGGGTCCCTGGGACCCCAAAGAATTTAGCCTTAGCAGAAGCCCTGTCAGTTAAGACCTTTCTAAGGTCTTCTCTTTCTTATTTGTTTTCGTGATATTCATAACAGCACACCTGAAGTGCGAAATCTGTCTCTATAAGTGTATCTAAGAAGATCTCTCTGCAGCATCGAGTGTGTTGGGGAAGTGCCTTTGTGCTTGCCACTTATCACTCTCAGCCAGCACCGCTAGCGATGAATGCTGCTTTCAGCCCTGACAAAAAAGTGGGAGGGCCTCTCCATGCCAGTACAATAAGCCTCAAAGTTCCCAGACTGCCTCGCACTGACGGCGGGGGATTTCACATACCAATCTGTCAACGGATCTTCGGTTGTACGAACAACAAGCGGACGTTGTGACTAGAGGGGATGCTACTCTTGATGGCTGCAGAAGGTGCCACCCTCCTCTCGGTCGCTCCGACCTGCGCATTCCAACACGCCACACTGTCGTAACTAAGGCTCTGGAAAGACTAGTTACTAGTCATCTCTTACGTACTACCAAAGGCAATGTCAATTAGGAAAAAAATTCTTTCCAGCTAATAGGACGGACAATCAAATAAGACAAACGGAAGGAAACTCCGACATCTGACGCCCCTCACCAGATCATCAAACCACCGGAGTCAGAGGGTAGTGGTCGCAGTGACGTGTGCCAAAACGGGTGGTCATGCATTCTCGACACTTGACTATGGAATTAATCCTTGACCGACGTGACATCGACACGACAGGCTCTGCTCGATGGGCAAACATTTTACCAGGCTAGCAGTCATTTAGCTGATCAGTCACCGCCATCAGCTGACTTGCAAACCGTCACTGACATTCTACCACGGTGGCAGCAGTTTAGAGAACCTTCTCACTGGCAAGGGTATCGGCTGTATGCTGGCACAAGGTTGGCTCACCCCAAGATAGTTTATGTCCAGAGGCATTGGCCCCAAATTCTGTGTCGGTAGCTATGAAGCGAGGGTAAGTTCATGGAGCACCATGGAAAATTCACGGACAAGCGTCTTGTTCCCAAAATCATTCAGTGGTACCCAGACCCTGCAGACCTTAAAGTCGTATTTATACATTTTTCTTTTTCTGTTTGATGCAGAGAATCAAAGTGGCGAGTCGATGTGTGTATCTCCCTCGGGGACGTGCTTCAGGGACATCAAGCTAGAAGCTTTAAAGTCTTTAGCTTCTCCCAGGACATATAACTTCGGGTTTTGTCAGTAGGTTCACGCACTTTGCAATTGTCGCCGTCCAGACACTGCTTTGATCAATGCTATCATCGTCTGTCTCGTTCACAAGGCTCTCCCTCCTACCAACCCCTCTACTTTCCGTTTACACCTCCTTCCACTGTCCGTTCTTCTGTTCACTGCTCGAAAATAGATAGCTACTATTATTAAAAACAACTCTGGTATCCGCATGTTTTATTGATTGTTATGTGCCGCCACCATCACCACCACCCACCCCTCATCCCCACAAAAAAATAAAAATAAATAACAAAACAAACTACATTGTAAAGCGGCAAGTAGGTTTTTTTTTCTCTCTCTCTCAATGCTTTCCTAACCCTTTCGCCCCCAATGACTCCACGTGAAGCCTATTCAGCCATTGACATTCATACATTCATATTGGAGGACTGACTTTCAAAATCAGCATAACATTTCAGTTTCAGCTTCAAGTATACAATTACCCGACTAATAAATTCACAGCTTGGAACTAATACATTGGTATCATCATGGACGACTGAAATCAAGATGAAAAAAATATAACTATGCTTTTCCTTATATTGCGGATACAAAAATCAGCTTGGAATACTGAATTATATGTGTGCGTGTGCGCGTGCGCGTGTGTGTGCGTGTGCGTTAAAAGGGAACAAGAGATTAACAAGATATTACAGTGCCTTCGGGACATACTGTCTGCATGCAAAGATGACATTAAAGGATTGTCCGTCACCATGTTCGTGAATGTCAGCAGAACAGAAAGCATTCTGCGCTACTTTTGCGACAACAGGAACGGTCAGTACTCACTTTTTGTCAGTCTACCTGTTATTGTAACATTGTGTAGGTGTGGATGGGTGGAGAGCGCAAGAGAGTAACCAGGCTGGTACTGCGCGTGCATTGTGATCTCAGGTGCTGAATTTCTACATAATGTTCATGCATGTTTGATGTGTAGAGCTTTTTGTTGATATGTATCTATATAGAAATAGGATTTAACTGTCTCTTGTCGTATCTGAATTATGTCTACAGTAAATTTTATCATATTGTATAATGATTAATGACGACGTTGATTGATGAGATTCACCCTTGATAGAGATAAGCTCTTTCTGCAATTAGAGAATCATTCTCTCTCTTTTTTATCCCTGGCACACGCTTTACTCACTCACTCACCAACCAACTCATTCTTTCAAACACACACACTGATACCATCTGAAATTACGACTTCAGTGAAACTTTGTAGACGTATTTCAAAATTTCTTCTTCAAGTATTCTTTTGCCTGAAGCCCTCAGTACCATCGTAGAAAACAACCATGAAAACATGCGCCCAGAGGCGCCACGGATGTTGATACTATATACACCAAAACAATGTGCACTTGCATTGACCATGATGGTAACGGCGACTGAAGACGACAAAGAAACAGCAGGAACGACCGCTACATTCTACTTCATTTAAAAGGATTTTGCTTCCTCTCGACAGAGTTGACAAGAAAATCATGTGGCAACCTTACCGCGACACAAGAATGCAGACAACGCACGACTGATCAGCATGCTCGCGATCAAGAGAATCTTGAGGATTTTCGGGAAATCTGGGAGACTTCCTGCAGGTAAGTAAACACTGTACATTGAAAAGTGTCGACACAAAGGTGTAGGTGACATAAGTGCGGTCGTAAAATCACGTGATCACACTTGTCTTCGTGAGATTGTGTGTCGCTTCCAGAACACTTTTCGATTTTTTTTCCCAAGAGATTAGACGCTGTCTTGTTAAGATAAGTGCTGTCTTGATAAGTCCTAACAGCCTGAGATAAGTACTGTCTGCATAAGTGTTGTCAGCTTGAGATAAGTGCTGTCTGCGTGAGATCCTTGAAGACGTCAGCACGACTTTGGTAGTGGAGTGAATTGTTAGACTGGCTACTTAATATGTCACACAGTGGTCTAAACATAATGCCTTATCTCGAGTCTTGTAGCCATGGAGCAGGGGTGGCTCTAGGCTCGTGGAGGCCTTGGGTAAAGAAAAAACTCGGTGGTCCTTTTGCCCACCAATGTCTATATAAACCAAGTGGCTGCCCGTGACATTCTCATGACGACAGATTATAATACTACATATAACTTACTGCTCCGACTCTAGCAACATTAGTAAATACAGCGAACTAATTAACAACAAGCAAAATGTTTTTTTCATTGCCGTCAGCTGTGTCGTTATTTTCTCTTTCTGATTTACATTCAATATATATTAGCATTGCGGCCCTTGGGTTTTGGTGGCCCTGTGCAGGTTCACAGTTTACACATGTCTAAGGCCGCCCCTGCATGGAATATTTGTAGTACTTGTCTAAAGACTCTTCTCCTCTCAATGTCAACCATTCATCACTTTTCATTTGGGATTGTAAGCGAAGCTGAACACCTTGAACAGTGAGTTGTAGAGCTCTGTGCCTTTAATGAACAGGGGGAAAGGGGGAAAGAGATATTTCGGCATTCGTCTGGCTTAAAATTACTTATGAGTAGATTTGAAGCACCGTCTAGTTGTTGGAGTAGCGCGTTTCTTGAAATGAGGAAATTTCTAAAGTGTATGCATTGAGCGCGGTCGGTAATTTGTCCATGCCAATTCCACAGTAGGTATTGTATTACCAGCATGATGATGATGATGATGACGATGACGATGATGATGATGACTTTCATGCAGCTTTTACTCAAACTATGTCCGCTGTTATACCGACCCGATGGGAGATGGGTGCGAGACGCCACGTCGTCTGTTCAGTCGACTCGTGGGATTATTTCAACTCGGCTACTGTTACATGTCGGATGCTGACAAACGGGCGGCGCTCAAGAAAGCTGACGATCTTGTTGAGGCTCTCAGTGGGGTGCCTGGCAGTCATGACCACACGTTCGGAAAGTCCGTCTTCCTCTTGACGCTGGCGTTGACTTTGTGGCCAAAGCTGTGGCTGTGGTGATGAGGACGATGTAGGTGTCAGCCGGCGCTGATAGTAGTGATGTCTGCGTGACTCTGGCAAAGTATATCAAGCTTATATCCTCGTCACAAGCACACCACGGGCATTTAAATTACACCACTGTATGTTGCTGTTACATAACTTGTTTGAGAAATTTGGTGCACTTTGATTTGTTCTGTAACACCAAACAATTTTTGCTACCTGTTGTATTGAAGGACACAGTACGCAAGCGAGTGGATCATTTTCCTCAGGAATTTACGCTGGAGGTATAAATAAATTATTTTCTTTACAAAATACTTTTTATTTCAATGTGTTCCTATAGTGCTTCTTGTGGCATTCTTCTTGCACGAAGATAATTTTTGATCCCTTATGCTTTTACTTTTAAGGGGATTTCTATGATAGCCCTACCTTATTTTTTACACATACTTTTCCAGACGTTCAATTGGGTGCACAAGCGAACAAGATCATTCAGTGCACATATTCGCCTCCAAACTGAATAGTGGTTTAATAATTGGCTGCAGTTGCTAGGTGTTATCGCTGACTTTAGTGTGGTGTGTAGTGTGTAGTGTGTGAGGTAGCCCTATACAAACTTTATCTATAGTCTTCCAAGCAGAGCGCTCTCTCCAACTGATTTTAAGTTTTGCTAGTTCGTTTTCTGAAAAGATGCAGCGAATTTGTCGGGTGGTTTTTTTACAAGCTTTGTGATTACGGCAAAAGATGTAAACAAGCTTATAGAATGAATAAAAATAATAATAACATGACTAATGGCAGAGTTTCTTTTACGTGCGTTAAGTCTTCGTCTTTGTGTGAAAGCTCAGGAAAGCATGGTTATAAATAAGACTGAAAACATGAAATTGTTTTTGTCCATTACCGTATCATCGCACGCACGCAGCCAGCCAGCCCTAAGCAATCTGTAACATCAACAGTCAAATCCTCGACACTGTGTTTACTCCAAACAACTTGTGTGATAAAAACAAGACAATATTACTGTCACAACAAAAGGCAAAACTTAAAATAGAAAAGGCCCCGGATCTCAGCTACACAACAATCAAGTAAAAGGGATACTACTCGTGAAACTGGCATCGTTCCTGACAATGAATTTTCGGAATCTAATAAAGTAAATATAAATTTAACAAATGGACAGATTTATTTAAAAGGTACAAAAAGAGGGAAAGTATTTTTCCCTAGGTTTCGGGATTTTCTTTAATGCATATAACTTAAAATGTTAACGTGTGAGGGGCACTCTCTCAAGCTAAAAATCTTATCCTCAGTCCCCCATACACTTTTTATATTAAAAAGCCATTATCAATCAGTCCTGTTTGTGTCATCTGGCACGTGAGGTGACAGCAAAGGACCTCCATCTGGTTCTGTCTGCTGCTTTTCTTGAGGCTGTTTTGAGTGATAGACCTAGATTTTAGCTAGATTTGCTTCTTCGTGTTTTTGGAACAAAGCCACATATTTCTCTAGCCTAGTCTTCTCTTTGCGGACTTAATTGAACTCTTCTTTTAGTTTCTTATAAGGAATACGACACAGGGGATCATTTGCATTGAGGGCTTCTTGGCAACGAATTTCTTGCCTACTCTTCTGTGCCTGTAGTGCCCTCCTACGCAACACACACTCTCTGCATGTTAGTTCACCAGTGTTTAACAATAAAAGGCAAGATGTTGCCCTTACACATGAAAATGAACACAGCTTATCATTTTCACAGGCATATGTAATGTGTCGGAAATAATTTTTATCTGTGATTTTAGTTGAAGCTAATGATTGTAGGTCAGCTTCAGTGATGCCACTACATACAGTCTTTTCACCCAGTTCCTTCAAAAACACATGTAGTCTAACCATCTCAAGGTCTCTTGAAAGCCATGGAGCAGGCATTTGAAGCACAATCACATTTGCCTGCAGCTCTGTTGTTGTTGAAAAGCTGACCTTGATATATAACTCTTCAGTTTTACTTGACAACAGCCCAAGCACTAAAGTATCTTCAGAATTCTTCATAATAATCCAATGAGGAGGCAGACGAGTCAAATCCTTTTTCATATCTGTAAGGTTGGTGTAGCAAATCCGAACTGGTACAACTGGGGGTTCCCGTAAAGTCTGAGGAAAGATATATGAAAATATATTACTTTTTTTTTAAACTGATGTGTGTGTTTGCTTTTTAAAATTTTACCACTAAATGGAGATGATGCTGTTACTTGCTCAGAAATTCTAAGTAATCTTCAGAAAGCCCTAGAGAGCCTTAAATATGGTGAGAAGCGCTTGAAGTAGTGTATAGCTTCTCATGCCTTGGTCTGAAATTTAATGATAACAAAAAGTGCAACCTAGAACAAGAAAACCTATACTAAAATATCCAAAGCCATATTTGCACCATTAACAAGTAAATAACTTCACTTTCCAGTAGACCTCAAAACTGAAATTTGATAGAACCATACTTCCCATTCTTGTTTATGGTTGTGAGCAATAACTGACATGGGAATGAAACTGAAATTAAGATTCTATCAACTTGCTCATTAACTTTTACATTAAAAATAGATTATGCCATTGGTTCAAATTGATCAATGTAAGCAAGTAAATTGTCAAGTAAGAATATCATGTGTAGACAGATGGGAAAGCGATGTGTAGACAGAGGGGAGAGTTGGTGAAAGAGATTATGAGTTCTTGACATGGGATTATTATTTTCACGCAAGTTTCTTAAAATTATTTTCAAAAGTCTTTAAGGTAGTAAAAAAAAAAAATCTTGAAAATCTGTTCTGTCATCCGTAGGCAGCTGTACGAAACTACATTTTAAGGTGAGCTAAAAATTGCATTTGATGATATTAGCAAGTCCTTTCTCCTGGTTGTTAGCTTTCTTTTCTTCTCTTCATTACCATCAAAAGTATAAAAAAGGACATAATCTTCATGTAATGTATACATTTTAGGTGCAGGACAAAAATGGACCATCAGCCTTTATGATGTTACATATAGACATGCATAATGTTTGATAACAGTATCATGTCCTTTAACACACTGGGCAGTCATCATGAAACCTTTGGTCACTGTGATGGCGGCCTATCAGCACTGCACAGTAAATACCTCAGGTCCAGTGAGTTACCCAGAGTTCATCATTATAGCTGCTATAACAGTAAGGAAAACTTTTGCTCAAGCAGTACTGAGTACTTGCAAAAATGTACACTTACAGGTTCAGGTCTAGTGGTTTTGTGAGTTACGATTGATTTTACTGGCATCCACCTTGTTGGCATACTCCCTGGGACTAGGCTTAAGCATTGTCCAGAAGCATCTGCTCAAGAGGACAAGTAAATTAAAAAATGAGTAACATTAAATCCCAGTGAAGAGTAAGATGCAGCAGCTGAAAATACATGTGAGTGCGTGTGTGAGTTCAAATCAACATTCAAAGATCTATGATCAAGCCATCAAATCTGTTTTGGTCCGGGAACCATACATCTTCACTGACATCAAAAAACAACTAATTAAAATATAGTTACTATTATTTATTGATTGTAACATTTTTGCTGGTTTATGGACATATTCTAAACTTTTGATGTGCACACAAAAGAGAAAAAGGTCTAAATATCGATGCACAAACAAGTGTTTGGTAATTACTTTTTCTAATGCACTTTTCTTCAAAATGCCGCGAGCAAATCTTAGCCGTGGCGGGATTAAAACTTTTGTCTGAGCGGGAGATGGCATGAATAAGCGATGCTCGCCATTCATCTTGCTCTTTGCTGACACCTCGCCGCGGAAGCGAGAAAAAACTTAGCCCTAAACATTTTCTGCTGGAGCAATGGCACCCTACCACACAACAGGTGAAACCACCTCCCATGCTTTTTGTCAGCGTTGGAGACGAAACATTCGCTAAACCGAGACCGGAAGTTGATTCGCAAGCAGCCTCATTCTTATGCAGTTGAAGAAGTGCAAGCACGAGTCGTCTACCCACGGACGTGTATTACTGGTCTGCTGGCAAACGATATTTTTTCCAGTTGACTACTAAAACGAGGCATGCTTGTACAAAGCCTTCGGTTTAGTCACATTGTTTAGGCTCGCCGAGACTAACAGCGGAGAACGTGTATAGGTGGATTGCTGTCTGTCTGCCGAGACCAACGCTTATATAGCCGCGTGCGAAGTTCTCCGTTATTAGTCTCGGCGAGCCTAAACAAAGAATGTGACTCAACCGGAAGCTTTGTAGTAGCATGCCTCGTTTTAGTAGTCAATTAGAAAAAAAAATCGTCTCCCAGCAGTCCAGTAATGCAAGTTCGTGATGTAAGTGTGACGTATTTGTGGAGTAAGTGGAGAGAATCATCAAATCAAATTACTATAGTGTAATGTTACTTTTTTTTTTAATACACATTGGCGTTTATCAAAGCTATTGTCATTCGGAACTACTGCATCACCAGAAACAAACTTAGAGCATGAACTGCATCACGCTTTTGTAGAAAACAAGCAGCAGACAATATTATTATACCGTATGTATTAATGTACTATATTAAAATATTAAAGGATAATAATCAACATATTATCATTTAACCTAGAGCCAGTGCTCTAACCCAGCTATCTGCTGTATTCACCGGAGAAACACGATAGACACAACCTATATATAGTGAGGAAGCCGTATTAACAATAAACAAATATAAGATGTTGCGACTAACTTATCGCCTACAAACTGCAAACGGACACAGTGTGCAGCTATTAGTACACAGATGGTTGGACGCTCTTTTTCTCTATCCACATCTTATAATGATAGGCATCAGCATCAATTAGATGTGAGAATACCTGTCTTTATATACCTGCAAACCGAATGCCAGGTAAAATGGAATACTTTTAAATAATACAAGTCTGCTCGACTGCCTTGCAATGAAATTCATTTACTTAATCGTGGATTTGAAGCGTTTGGGTTCCTGTATACAAATAACACATCTTAACTGTTGCTGGCATTGAAGTAAGTTAGAAAAGGTTATTATAGGTTTCAGTAGTAGTAGCTCAAGGGTCCAGGCTTACATATTACTACTATTCATCATTGTCGTGGCCTGTCTCAGGACTCATCAGATTTGCATTCGCGAGCACACATGCAGTCAAAACATTTAGCAGTCGTTCGACAAGTAAAGAGACAATCCCAATCGATCCATAAACAACGATTTTTGGTGACAAATGAACATCATTATCAGCTAGCTGAATGCCCATCACGTATTAAATTCATTCCATCCACACAATAGCTGAGGCAACCTTATCAATTCAGGTTTTTCCCGTTGCCCTCCCGCCTACAGACCACACCAAGCTTGGTTGTGACTGATAAAGACTTAATTTATAGATGGAACTGTACGTAACGGCTCTGCTCGCACAATGGAATGTTTTGTTAAGGTTTACAATACCACTAACTCAACCACTTGGAGTGTTACAAGGAAGAACGGTAATATAAGTAATAAGGAAATATAGTTAAGATAAAGAGACAAATCGTGGTAATGAAATATATACAACTATATATATATATGACAGTGTATAAAAATCATGCAGACTCTACAAACTCGATCTCATGGTGTCGTGGTTGTGGGACCATGGACCGGCCCTGTGCGTTACATATACATCATAGAAAGTAAGATTTATCTAGTCATCTAAAAATGCAATATCAAAATCGTATAATTTATTTTACCTCTTTATTTTTATCATTATTATTTATTGTGCCTCTTTCTCATCGACCACGAAATATTCGGAAACATAATAGGAATCGTTTCTGTTTAATTTAGTTATTTATATCTTTATCTATATCTTGATGAGTCATAACTTTCAGATAAAACTGACGCGAGGAATGTCCCCTCCACTGAACACTAACCTTCACGCCTTCTCTTTCAACAGTTGGAAACGAACCTGATTTATAAAAAGAACCATGACGTCGCGGGATAATTTTAGGCGACACATTTTTGAAAATGAGGCTATGGCGACAATATGCTGTGCGTACTTTGCCTTGGACATTTTATTTTACCCTAATAAGAAATTTGATCATATGAATGTAATCCAAAAAAATAATGAATTTTTTCCCGATTCATTTAGTTAATGCTGCACACAGAATGCTAACGTGCGAATGGTCTCCTGTAAGTGCACGAAATGAAGCGGTTAGTCAGAAAGAGGCTTCTGCAGCGAAAGGCAAAAATAGATATGACGGCATGTATTGCACCAACACTTTGTAAGCTCAGCCAGCATGATATAAACAGGACTGCTGCGTGTAGCTGGATATTCAAAGCTTCAGTCGAGACTAAACTGATAGCATACCGTGTCACAACTCAACCCACTCTCGGCAGTTACGATCGCTCACGCAGCAAACGACAAGCAGACGACACCTACTGACGCTTCAGCGATGGTGCGAAAATCTTCTCATCGTGGGGTTCATTCAGGAAACACCCTGCGTGCTTCAAACAGTCGCTACAGTCGTCGATATTTTCACCAATCTTGTATAATTTCCCGCGTGGGTCGAGATGTTCTGAAAAAGTTGCTTGGAGCCGAAAACATGACGACCGATAGTACAGCACGACTACCGTCCAGCGACGCACCTAAAGCAGACGACAAAATCGGACACCCGCAGAACATACCCATTGATGTGGCGCTGTCCCTGAACAAGCAAGCTCGCTGGTTGCTGCCGTCGGTACTAAAACATGATATATCCAGTAGCAGTTTCGCCGATCCCGACCTCATGGTGTCCCTGCTGGAGCGACACAAGCTGAAGCGACACGCCAACTGTGTCAGTTATTGCAGCAACGCGGGAGAGATCCAGAAAATCGAGCCCTACAGAGGACACTACTTCAGTTTCGCTCACCCTCTTCCTCATGGCATCTCCAGACGAGCCATGAAACGCGAATTGCGAGAACAAACACAAAAGAAAGTTTCTGACCGTAGAATAAAACACGTGTTCACAGCGAACGGCCCCGTAGATCAGAACATAGGTGACTCCGAGCTCAGGTATGAGGTGTTCTACCCTTGTCCACAACAAAGCTCTCTCTCGCACAATCCTAAGTACATCAAACAGCGGGAGTCTGCCCCACCTGGAGACAAAGGGGAGAAGCCGGAGAACGGCAAACCTCGCAGGAAGCACAGGTGCAAGCAGCGTAAGGGATTCACCTTGAAAGACTTTGACTATGATGAAGTATGTGCTTCGAAGGACTTCGACAATGATTTCGAAAATGAGGACTTGTGGACGAGTGACAGTGCTGTCAGACAGCCTGCAGACACGAAAGAACTTTTTCTTGACATTCTGATCGACAAAGCCGAGAGAGCTAAACAGCACTTATTCGAGAACAAGAGGCGTCAGAAGAAGAAAAACGAACCCAGAGAGGTACAGGACACCAAACCTCACCTTCATTACATCTCTTCATCACATATTCACAATACTGTCAAACCAAAACAAGCTTCGAATTCTAAACTGTTCAAGCCGATTGCGGCGGAGTCGACGAGAGTTATTTTCCCTTCAGCTGACGTCAGCGTGTCCACCCTAGCTGAGTGCTTTGGGGAGAGGTACTACGAAGCTGCCTGCCGCCCACGCAAGTTTCTGCTTGACATCACAAGTCACGTGAGAGACTTGCAGATGAAGAAGGGCATTTATCCTTCTGTGGCCGACAGCAACGAAAAGTTCCTGACTTTTCTGGTCTTTACATTCGACGGCTTCTACGACAACGGCCTTGATGTGTACAAAGTGTCCTTGAACTGCCAACTGCGTCCAGGCCTGATCGCCATTCAAGAAGAGGCCAGTCAGCAGATGCTTGATGTCAGCACCACTGAGAGTGTTATAAGTCAAGCCATGAACGTGGTTGAAACCTGTGTGATGGAGCGGAAAAAAAATGGAGCGTTTCCACAGTTTTGTCAGACGCCGCCTGGCCTGTTTGGCAAATGCGTAAAGCAACACTTGGGCGACGCACACTCTTACTTTCCTTCCTTGCAGCAGGTATTCCAGCGGGGCTCCAAAGTCACTGACCCCTACATTCCTTCCTTGGAGGACAACATCGACGAAGACCCTGCGTTTTGTGACATCTGCTACGAGGAGGTCAGCTTTCTGGTCATGGGCGGGGCACCAGCGACCGCTCTTGTCAAGTGTGGACACAGAGTGTGCGACGCATGCTGGTCCCTTCACGTGCAGACTCGCATTCAGCAGGGTTTTGTGCGTATCACTTGCCCTGGCTACGACTGTCAAGAGGAAGTCGACGTGGGTGTGATGCTGTCGGTTGTGCCGGTGGACGTCGTCAGTAAAATAGTCCAGCGACAGGAAGAAATGCGAATCGGAGCTTCCCAAACCGAGAAATGGTGTCCTAACGAAGGTTGTGGCCGAGTGCTTCGCTTTATCCCCAAATATTCGTCTGACCAGCTGGACGAGAAAGTCCTTCAGCAAGATGTAGTATGTGCTTGTGGGTGCCACGTCTGCTTCATGTGCCTGAGCGCGCCTCACTGGCCAGCCTCTTGCCAGCAGGCCAAATCGTATCGCGAAGCTTTGGCCGCAGGTACTTTTCGGTCACACAACGAACACGATGATGAGAAAGACAGTAAAGGGACTATACAAAATGAACCGAATGGCGAGAAAATGGTCATTGTGAAGGGAAAGCTTTGCCCCGGGTGCAGGCATTTTGTAGAAAAGAATGGTGGCTGCAACCTTGTCTATTGTCGCTGCGGACTTTCCTTCTGCTTCTACTGCTTGAAAACTGATCAGACACATCACGGTTTTAGTAATTGCATCGATAAACAAGCAGAAGACAAGCTGACGACAACTGTCGCTGTACATCACTTCAACCGTCACCTGGCGGAGCGCACCGACAAGAAACAGGAACAGACCAGCAGGCATCGCAGCCGCGTCTCATTAACTGGTCGAGCCGCGGAGTTCCGAAGTCACCGTCTCACGCGCAAGCTTGACACGCCCACCTTGATCAGTGTTGCCAAAGCCGTGGCTATAGCGGCACACAAGAACCAAACAATCTCTGAGCTTGTCCTGCAGGCTTGCAGGTCGTCATCCGAAGACACGATTTCGCCAGTTCCGCAAGATTTCCGTTCCACGGACATCCACTTCTCCTCCTTGTCGGTGACAGTGAGAACTTTTCTGAAAAACGTGGAGCAAAGCAAACAGGAGATCCTGGAGGTTGTCGAGTACACCTTAGTGTTTGCCAGAGACGGGCAGGACTCTATCCTTCGCCGACGAGCACTGCGGATCGCCGAGGATTTGGGCACCTTTTGCTCCTTCACGCAATCCATCATGGACAGTTTCTGCAAGGGTCCTGCTGATGCTGGCCGTCAAGACATGGTCAAGGCTGTCCTGAGGTTAGGTGAAATCCAGCATTGGACACAGGTCACCCTTGCTTCTCTCATCAAGACCATCAGGAGTATTCGAACAGAGGCTGATGTATGAACTGATTCCATGTTTGTCTTGTATCGCAGTGTTGGCGATTGTGTATCATAAGAGGTTTAAGAATATTTTTTTTAAACTGACACTTAAGTCCTAATTAGCATATGACTAATATCCAATCACTAATTTACCTGCAGCAATCACATCTCAACTTAGGGGCAGCAATTGTGGAACTACAAAGTCTATGCGTTATTCTGTATTGTCTTCACTTGCTTTCTGATGAGTGGATGAGTATTTTTGATATATATAAGCTGATGAATGGATGAGTAACTGGGATGCTGTCATCAGTTTTTGTCTTGAGTAAATCAGTCACTGCAATATTTCTGAGGCTTTTATAACTGATGAACTCTGGTGATGTACATTTTCTGCAAAGGTTCTCTGGTGATATACATTATTTGCAAGGATCAATAACGTTGTTGTCATTGTCTTTTAATAGAGTAGAGTAAACATTGCATTATTATTATTACTGTCTTTCCTCCAAAATGAGAATGAATCCTTAAAAAAGTCCTATAATGATTTTTCAGGATTATTGTGATATAGGCCCTACCCAAAAAATTAACCCTAATTAAGATCCTTAGCCAGGTGGTTAGAGAAACGTATAAAGTGATAATATCAATATAAAAGTAATGTTATTACATCAATGCTTAAAATCAATGATAATATAAATTATGATTATTTGTAAATGTCCAGGCATGCACCTTTGGACAAGATAGATACGCTTATGTCTAAGTACAGCAAAACTTGCTGGCTTTATTAGAATAGATGTGGATTTTTATACTTATATAAATAAAGATATTTATATACAAAAACAAGACTTGATCCCCAGCAATTAAGCCCTTATACATCTTTTGGGGCAAAAATAAATATAAGACCCTGTTTTATTTTCGGGGAAACAATATTACTGTAATGCTAGTTGCATGTATATGTTGAAACTAGTTTTTAAAAGCATAATTAATGTTTTTATTTTGGTATTCAAATACCACTTGAAAACAGCAAGAGAATTTATCTGACGTGATTTATTTGTTGTATAAAAATTTATACTGTTATTAAATTCTGTGTGTGTGTGTGTGTTTTCAATAAACAATGGTGAAGCATTTTCTATAAAATGTTTTAAAAGCGCATTATAAATCTGTCATTTTGTGTAGAGCGTGAGTGGTATGAATGTGTGTGTGCTCAGCAGGAAATAAAATGACATACAGATGCTTTTTCTCTTAATCTGTGATGATGCAAGACTTTTATCTAGCCGTACAATGTTAACATAAACATTTCTACGGGCAATACTCCAAAGGCCTGAGGGACACGTGGTTATGCAGTAGTACAAATTACAACACTCATTGAACTCTTGTAAGCACTTCTATGACTTGGATGAGGCCCTCTTCGAAGTTGAGTTTCTGCATGCCAAAGCCACTTAATTGTGTCAGATTCAGTTGATGCCTTTCTTAAGTCGATGAAGTTGTGGAAAAGGGTCCCGCTGGTGCTGTAGAGATATATATATTTTTTAATCATGATACGACAGTTCAAGATCTGTACTTCGACACTACTTCATCGTATGAAGCCATCCTGTCCTGCTAACAGTTCTTCCACGGTGGCGTTGATGAAATTCTGAATTACTTTCCGCATAACTTTGCTTTGGTGGCTGCATGAGAATAGATTTATGTGTCTGGACATGCTTTCCATTATTTTGTGCACAATCACTATTAGACACCAAAGCTCCAGGGCGAGTGTGCGTATGGAAGGGTGTATCTGAGTTTTTCGTCGACCCATAGACGTTGTAGGGTATAAACGTCTATGGTCGACCCAGCAACTACGGTTATCATTGCAATGCAGCCAGCCACATGCAGAGAAAGAACAGCGTGCCCGGGACGAACGACAGGCGCTAACCGTTGCGCCACCGGGCCGCGAATTTGCTTTTCCCGAAGAATTGTTGTATAGCGACCTCATCCGAGCCTTCGGATTGGCCGCTAGCTCACGTGACTTACTCTCTAACCCATACAGCTTTGCACATACACATATCGCACTGTTTTGGGTTGTCTGTTCATAAAAGAGTCTGATGGTGACGAGCGACTGCTACGCTTTAATAAAGGTGAAATTGCACATTCACTGGGGTGTAGCTGTGTATGAAACACGCAGGCTAATAAATTTTACGCAAGACGCCAATATTCATGCGGTGTAGATTGTCGTAGTTAGCGATAAACATCGTCGATGATTTTATTTTTAAATCATTTACGTTGTAGGGTACTATAACTGTAACCATCTACCAAAACAAAGAAAAATGACGGCAAAAGATCCTCTTA
>SRHC01002427.1:0-120765 GCA_004794325.1 Pomacea maculata
GGCACATGCTTCTATTCCTCATTCCGGTCTAAGGTGACACCAGAAAGCTTTTGCCCCGCGAAAAGCATTTTTTTAATAATCCAATTATCGCTTTGGAGATAACACTTGCCACGTGAAGAAATTCGATTTTCTGTTTTTGGGGGCAAAGATACCTACAGATGCTTGTCTCACAACACAGTGCAACAAGATGTAAACACAGTTGTTGTTCAGTCACGTGCTTTGAGATCGAATGTATTCATGATGCATGATGGGAACTTAGCGTACGTTAAATTAGCGTTTCTTGTAAACATAGCTAATTAGCGTGAGTTAGCGTTCTTCCTGGACACTGATACATTAGTGTAGAACACTTAGCGTCCTTCTTTGAGACTTAGTGTAGAATATGTAGCGTCCTTCTTTCAGACAACTTTATTACGGGTGGTTGCTGATGTACTCAGTCACAATCCTGAGATGCTGCTTGACCATCTTGTCTCTCATATCTCTCATCTTCCCGTTCCTTCACACTCTTGGTGTCATGAAGTGTGTTTGTATATCTGCTTACATCCATTTCTCTCCTGCTGCTTTGCTTTTTATTTCACAGGAAGCGCAGGAAGCTGTGTGTGTGCGTGATATGAATCTCCTTATTGTTATAAGAATCAGGAGGCTTGTGGACTTGTTAGTGATAATAATTATAATGGGGTGCAGGACCACACAGCCGCTAGGACTGGTCAGCAGGAGAGGAAATGAGTGGCACGCATGCCAAAAGCAATATCCGGAACATGCAGATAAAAACAGGGATACACGTGGCTCGCTAGTTTTTAACCTTTCACATCGGGAGAGACAGAGATGTAGGGAGGAGGGTGAGAGGTAAGCTGTAGGGAGGATGCCAGCTTCTTAAAGTAAGATATCCAGATTGTAGATGCAGGTAGTTTGATTTTATTTAACTGTTTATAATAGAATTTATATATAATAGAAAAGTGTTTATTAGGAAAGTTCTGAAAGGAAAGAATAGAAGATGAAAGACTTCCATCTCTCTCTCTTTCACACACACACACAAACACACTGTTACCACCTCATAAACTCAAAAGTAATAAAACAGTTTTTCCTTTATTTTGAGGTTAGGAAAAATCCATTCGAATGAAGTTTCCAGAAAAGAGGGGACCCGATACTCGAGTTGTCGTCCGAGAGATGGGCACCGCTCTCACAAAAATACTTGCCCCCTGGTCTCCACCATCTCTCCGAGGACCACAGCAAGGATTTCCGAAACGATCTTCAATTACTTTCCTCAAGAGTGGAAGTAGAAACGCAAGAACCAGAAATCTCTATAAAATATAAAATCGCTGAGAAATTTTTTTTACAGTAATCGACTCTCAACACGGCTCCCTGACATGACTTACGAGTTCGATAAGGTTATCAATCCCCTGTAGACTACAAGCTATTGATTCGCGCCGACTACTTGGTAATGGCGATCTGGCCACGCAGCTGACACGTCACCCATGCGCGACTATCAGCGCGCGAGGAGGTCATGACCTCTCTTCCTACAGTCAGCCGCACACGTGAATCATGGGATAGATCGGACTTTGTACAACGGGTACGTACTCCGACAACTGACAACACGATTTACCATTGTGTACATTGTTTTTCAATGACTTATTGTCAAAATAAATAGTTCTTGAACTAGATAACCCTTGGTATTGTAGATAAGTCAAAGTGGCAAGGTGTGTGAATGAGAGATAGAGAGAGAGAGAGAACACATAATGTTATGTTGTTATGCAGAAAATCTTTGGAATTTCTAGTGCACCAATATGTCCTCTGGAATTCTCAGACGATGTAAAGTCTGGTATGATGGCTCCTGGGTAATCTTCCAGCGCGAGCTAATTAGTGCAAGCAGATAAAGGGATGACAACCATTAGGTTTATGGTCGCACAGTATCATTAATAAAGGATATCATAGTTTTGTTTTGACTGACTGTGGACAAGCTCACATCATGTACAGAGGATTTTAACAGCCTTGCCCTGAAGTTTCTTGGCATGCAGAAAGACATTTCTGACAGCACGTAAAAGATGAGATATGGAACAGAAAGAGAGAGAGAGAGAGAAAAAAAGTTGAGTACATCAGGCCACCGACCAGTCGTCCAACAAACACCTGTAAGCACACACACACACACAAGCAAACCAACTGTTGTCTAGACGATAAAATAAAGTCGAGAAAGTTTTGGTCTTTAATGTAAGTAGACAAGTGGAACCCTCACAGGACCCTCCATCCACATGATATCACTACACACACCACTGATTGCCAGGTCATTAATAATGATGCTGTCAGCTTTCTTGGTGTTTTTTCTTTCGCTCTGTTTTTTCACATCTCGAGAAAGGAAAAAAGAAAGTAATGAACATAATTTTTGTTGCAAGATTTTTAAAATATATTTTTCCCAGGAAACTTATTATAAGCTCAAAGAAGTTTGCAGTTTAAAGTTTTTAATGCCCCCGTTGTATGCCCATGGAGTTCGGTTATCTTGTCCTATGGAACTTAAAACCGTCTGAGCTGCTGGTTGTAAGAAGCTTATCTCGTGTCTTTAATTGTAATTAACCTTGTCTTGCCTGTAAACAATGGCCACTCCAACATTGTCTCGAATGCATCATGGAAGGTTTACAAAGCCTGGCACTCTCTAGTAAGGTCCATGCAGACAACACAATAGTCTCATGTGCATTCCTGTTTTTATTTCGAAGAGTCTCCTGGCTTTAACTCTGTCCGAACAATACTTTTGCATAAAAGAGGAAATAGACTTTCTTCTCAAGGAGTTTATAATAGAGACTGGAGAAGTCGCCTGCTTCTTCTCTCCTGATAGCTGTCAACCTCCCAAATGTCTTGTCCGCCACAAAGACCTGGGTACTCTAATTAATGACAGCAAGTCAGACTGCTCAAGAGGTCTCGTCAAAGATGTCTGCCCCTCATCATGGACATGAAGTGGTCGGTCTTTCTGGTGGATGACATACTCGTCGGGAGAGCTGCTTGCCTATAATGCAACAGTCTAGTCAAGTGGTGTATACAGGGGGTAAAATTCCTATGCCAGAATCTGTCGGGTTCGGCGAGGTCATGTCTCATAAACACAGCTACAGCGCTCCCCAAGCTGCTATAAAGACAGGATGAATGGGAGGCTCTCCCAGGCCGGTATCGCACCCCAGTTCTGGCACCAAGAAACCTTCGATCGGTACAACTGTTCAGGAAATTCAACCGGAACTTCCAGACTGGATGAGGTGAAGCAGTGGCACGAAAGCAAAGGCTGATGTAAAAGGTGTCAAGCGACTTCTCATCTACAAGCAACTCGAGTCCAGACCTTCCAGTCTCATTCGTGGATGGTCCACACACCACCAGCTGGACTGCCACAACACCCGAGACATTGAGTCACCCACAGCAGCTTGTGACTGTCCAGACTTTTGTGATTCTTTGCTCTCTCAAGTCGATTAATAAAATTAAGGCTGTTTGGTGTAAGAAGAGAGAGTTTGAGGTAGAGAGGTGTGTAGAGCTAAAAGTTTGTATGCCAGAAACACATTGGACAACCAGTTCACCTTAGAACAGAAATTGTTGCCCTTAAATAAAAATAGATTAGGAAAAATAAAATTCCTACCAACTTCAAAAAGAAACAAGTTTGAATGCTGAGGCAATCTCAAAGTTATTCATCCTACTTAAATTGTTTCCCTTTGTCCACGTCTTCCCATCTCACTTTATCATTATAAAAGAAAGCCAAGCTCTTACTCAGTTGGAGTGAATAGAAAGCAAATAGCACATTCCCCAAATTGGGAAGATTAACAGCGTTCATTAAATGCAGTTTGCAAAACAAAGTGAAAATCCTTCTGCGTCCAGAAAAGAACAAAAATCCTTTCTTAATTATATTAAATAAGAAAAAAAGGGAAATGAAGGGAAATACAAAATGAATTCAGAAAACGGTAATCAGATTAGGTGCCAGAGCTTGGATGTCTAGGAACGCCAGCTCTAAAGTTTTCTCAAAAATTAACAAAATCATATTTTTTCTACATTCCTGTTAAAAAATATTCTTTTTAGAACAGCTTTGGTCGAAATCCCCCTCAGCCCTGTTTTGACAGGTATTTTCAGACCATTGAAAAGAAGCAAGATTATGGTGTCTGAGGAAGAGTACAATCTCTACAGTCACGATGGTGTCCTAGGAATATCTGAAGAACACAGTTTTTGTGATAGGAAATAATAACTGCTCAATGTCCATCAGCCAGACAGGTTAGGTGATACAGTGACCTCGAAGAATGAGTGTCAGGCTCGGCGCATGGACTTGGAGAAAATTCGTGTATCTCGAGAAAGAACTTGCTGATTGCTTTTCACGTGATGTTTTCCACCTGGAAAACGACTGCAGTCTAATAGTTTAGAAAAAGTTTGGATAGAAATACAAACCGTTAAAGGTCCAATGTTGTGAAGTGACCTGTTTTGACCCTCATGAAGAGAGAGAGAGAGACAGAGTGTGTGGTAGCTGCCTAATGGATATATCAGTATAAGTACCCTCCTCCTTGTGACGTCAGACTCATCCATCACAGTGAACCACTCACGAATGAGAGGTTTATTGACTCGGGTCACTGCCCTCGACCTTCCCTCACCTGAAAGCTACAGTCTAACCCCCTGACCCTTGTTCCTCGGACGAGACTACTAATTGATGGTTACAAAGCACTTGATCTTGATAATTCTCTTCTCACAAACCTCATTTATTCCTTCTCTGGTTTTAGTTACGTGGTTCCTTCTTTGCTTCACGAAATTTCTATTCACGTTTGTTTGTTTTCCGAATCTTTGTCAACTGATAGTCGTAACACCGACCACCGGTAATGAATCGGACTAACTTTCGTGGTTGTCCTCTCTTTGTTTATTTATTGTCTCTTAGATCGTTTTAGGTTTAATCGGGTTTATGCTGCTTTCGTATTAAAACATTTGTCTGGAGGAGTGACTCACTGCTCATTCCATTAGTGAGCGATGGTAGGCTCTTCAGACTCGTGCAATCAGCCATTAACAATATTAGGGCAGTGGTGCAGATGGACCACTATAAAAGGGATGGACGGACCGAGGAGATGGTAGGAAGAATAAATATAATTAATGCATTTTGCTACACTACCAACAATTTCGTGTTTGAAAGAGGACACGAGGAAGGTATGTGAGTTTCTAGAAATGAATTTGTCGTCTGCTCATCAAAGACCTTACCATCCACTCGTGTTGCTGTCATCAGGGTGGGGGCAAGGATCCTCCTTAGCAAATGTTGACTGATGATTGAACAACATTTTGCTGAGAGCAAAGGCTGTCGCTACATCCTACATTTAAAATAGGGGACGATGTTGAGGTTCTGTTACTTTGCCATCTTGTAGGGTCAGCCTTATACACATGCAACTCCTCCATACACACAAAACCCTCTTCGGCAATCGAAAAGCATCTCTACCACACCCATCGCCTGCTTTTCTAATTTGTCTACCGGATAACAAGATGGAGATTTCTGTTGACCACCTCCATCTTCCAGGATGACAGAGCTCCAGTGTTTCCGGAGGATTTGACTATCTCCGGTACCCTGAGGCACTCGCAGGGGAATTCACCTCCCTTCCACCCGTTAGACATCAGCGGCGGCGAGAAGAGACAGTCGAGAGAAGGAAGAAAAAAAAAAAAAAAAATTCTGTGACATTCAGATGCTCTCAGTATCGTGTGACGAGAATCTGCACTTAAACGACTGGCGATGATTTCCAACTCGCCGAAAGAGAGGACAGAAAAAATCAGAAAGAAGGTATAAGGCGAGACTTGATCCTGCAAAAGAAAATTCTTTTTTAAAAAAAATAGCTCTTCCACAAATTGGAATATCTTTCATCCATTACTCGACCCACACATCCAGAACTGTTCTAAGTTTTTTTTTTTCTTTCCATCTGGTGTTCGCTATTCAAAATCCTGCAGTTCAACGCCGACACACGACCGCAAGTTTTCCCCGAGTGTAAAACTGCTGAACATCCGCAACATCCATCGACATTCTGACCCCTGACCTCTGCCAAACAGGTGACGTATTTTGACAGTTGCAGCAAAGAGGATATCCTCTTTGTTTCACCTTTTAGGACAGAACTAGCCTTGACATGCTTGCCCGCGGTCAAAGACCTGGTTTCCATCCCCACCACCAGCTCCATCTAATTAAAGCGAGAAGCAATAGCTGTTGACATTTCGGAAAAAAACTATTTTTTCTGGTAGGTTTTTGTTTGTGAACATTTTTAGAGAATTTTTCGAACAAAAAAAAATTGCTTTTAAGAGAAGACCTTTTCAAATATACTCGCCTGGGAGGAGAGTGACAGAGTTGTTTTTCTATTATTCACATTTAATAACACATTTCCAGTACTGTAAGTGCAACCTTGTTAATTAATGTGTTCTTCCTTCTGTCTTTTCATGGTCTGTATTTTTGTTGCTTTTTTTGTCACGTGTTTGCAAATTGTGTCCAATGTTGTGTGCATCTCGCTGCATTTTCCACTAGAAGACCAAAGTTAACATGCCATCCCGGAAGTTTCGTGAGAAAATTTCGTTTCCTAGAATCTGCTGTTTGTTTTTACATTCTTTGACTCAAATAAATCTTTTGCTTTCGTACGAGAATCTTGAATGCTCGCCCCAAGAGTTCCAGTTTCAAAGCTTTGAGGTTAAGTATATTAGAAAAATAAAACAGAAAAGTCTCAAGAGGAAACGAGGATTTTATGTCGAGGCGAATCACGACAGAGCTCAAGGGAGCAGAGACATTAGTGTAGCCAGTGGCTTGTGTGCGTGCACACGCCAACAAACACACAAACAAGCAAACAAACACACATATAGGAGTACATGCATGTAGGCGTGCACCTGATGACTCATGGTCATGAGGGAGATACAAGCACATTTACTATACAAAACAGCATGTTCAACAGCAATCTGTAGGCAAATGTACATTTTTATATATTTGACCCCAAGTATATTGTCATCAAGTATATTTTATTCTAAAGGAGCATTAATTACATATATATATATATGTATAATTATACCTCCATCCATCTATACATACACACATCTAAAAGTAGTTGAAACATAAAGAGGGAGAGAGAGAAGAAAAGGCAGAGAGAAGACTGATTTAATCGACTCGGGCGATCAAACACTAGGTCTCGGGCTCGCTAAGACTTGTGGTTAATCACCGCCCCGAGGACGCCCCAGGAGGAGATCGTCTTTTGCAGTCTCGTCCAATCTCATGGGATCCTGAACCACAATCTTTTCTTCCAGGTCGATGTTGCTCTCCCTATCTTTCATCTTGATCGTTAGCAGTCTCACTGCCATTGTCATTGGAAACCTGCACAAAACTCGAGATTTACAGTTTGTAAGGGAATCCCTTCTCTGCACGGTAACCAACATTTTTCTGCGTTCCCTCAGTCCTTCTTGTCCGACTGTCCAGCCAAGATTCTCAGCAGGAAACAAGCGAATGATTTGAACTCACGCCAGTCTATTTTCTACAACATTTAAAGTCGGCTGTTGAAGACCCTCGGTTGTCCGACAATGTGGACTTTGTATGTTTTGCTATAAATGTGCAAGTACACCACCCCATCATGTACCCTGTTTTTCGTGGTGGTAAGAGTATCCTCAGTATGTTTTCTTATATTTTTTTTCTGTCCCTCTCAGCGTCAACCACCTTAAAAGATGTCCGAAAGGACGGTCTGAGAATGATGTACCAGACCACGTGTCCAAACCAGACAACCTTGCGTCGGTTCTCTATGACCAGGAGCCGTAGTTAAGAAGCAAGGGTCAGTAGTTGCCCATGGCAACGTGAAGAATTCAAAAACAAATGTCTTGTTTCCTAAGTTATAAGCGGTGTCCACATTTCTCAGATGATATTTTATCCCTGGAGCCGTAATTAAAAGGCGGTGCCAAAGGTTCCCTGGGGTAAAACAACATGAAGCAGTGTCCGCGGGGTGTCGCCAATACTTTATAACTTGGGGAGCAACACGCTTTTCCTTGAGTTCTCCATCTTGCCCTGGGGAAACGACTTACCCTCGCTTCGTAAGCTACGGCCCTAGAAGGCGTTCTTGGTTGCTACCTTTGGTCTTTGGTCTTCTGTTTCATCTAGGAAATTAGAAGCAATCACCACAAGCACTCGAATGCATGGATTCTTTTATCTGTATGAGTATTCTCTCATAATTACAGTAGGATAGAAACTATGAAAGACTTGCTCAGTCTTTATGTGGTATCAAACTTGATGGTATTGTTGCACAAGATCCTGTTCGTCTTGGCCATTATTGCTGTTGCTGTAACAGTCCTGATGGCTTTGTCGTGCAAATGTTATTTCTCAAAAACACCCTCCGAGTTGGTCTCTCCCTTGTATGAGTTCTCACTGTTAGTAATGTCTGGTTGTCAAATGTCGTCTGCAAAGTGCAAATTCCATTCGAACAGATGTGTCGGGATCACGTAAGGTTTCTTAAATTGCTGAACAGGACAGACGATAGGAGGAAACCTTCAACAACACCAGTCCTTCAATGAAAGAATAATTATTTGTGGAGTGCATTCAGCATTTGTGGAGTGCATTCAGCGAGGATTTGTATAAGACCTTCCAGAATGTTCGCATGACCTGCTACAATTTCTTCTCAAGTCAATGAACTTTTGGAGCAGACCCTGCTGATGTTCAACCCGCGTTTCTATCAGGTGTAAAAGGTGAAGATTTAGTGGACACCCGATTGTCATGGTGACAGGCGCTTTAGTCACTACACCACCAACCTCTCTCTTTGCGGGATCATGTTTGTAGACTTGTGTCATAAGAACAGAAAAAGGAATTCCAATCAGATTTGGAGAGATAGAATCTTCTACCATGCTGTACCCAATCATTAGGGAAAAATACACACGTACTGTACTATTCTTTCTAACCAGTTCTGGTAACAGCTCCTCGGGGTAGTCTGGCGGCTGTGTTGGATGTTTTCTGACATCTCTGTGAGTGGTTAATTAAACTAATGGATCACTGTCTAGTGTCAGAGAGCTTTCTATCCAAGTAGTATGATGAGTGATTACATCTAATATTTAGGCTATTCTTTGCGTGTCACGAGATATTCTGGAAAAGAGTAATAAGGTCTTTTGTTGTTTTGTTCCAAACCGAGCAAGGGTCATTTTGACTTTGCCTGCACTTTCCTGAAATAAAAAAAAGACAAAAAAAAAAAAAGACAGCTTATCCCGAGAACACAAAGCAGCAAGATAGGACTGCTTGGAAAACCTAAGGACTTATTCTGACTGTGAAAAAAAACGTTCTCAACAAATGATACTATAACCCTGATGCTATAAACCAGAAATAAATTCCGGTCTACATTTGTGGAGAAAATAGCTGCCAAAATGATTTCACGAAATAAATTTCGTGGACAAGATTGCAGGATATTAGAATCCAAATTAGAAAGAAACCTATGGCCGGATGGGAAGATCTTTTAAGAAGTTTCAGAGAGCGGAAGTCCGCCATTTTGCCCGTGCTAAAAGCCGTTAGAAGGCGGAGTTCCGTTACACTCGCCTTTCGTTCCCACAAGTCAACCGGTGTAGTCCCTGCACTACACTGAGATGTCAGAAAATACGAATAAGTACAGAATGAATGAGAGAGGACAGCTATTCAGCTGTAAAAAGCTTTGCATGTAGGTCATTGGGATCGTGCCTTGCATTTAGGTCAGTGTCTGGGGTCATCGTCCTTTGCGATTTACATTCGTAGATTATTGTAGCTACCGCTGCTGTCGTCAAGGTATGAAGACGGATTACTTTATTCACATCGTTTCCAGATACAAAAAAGCTACAACACTTTTTTAAATTCCTTTACAGTTCGAATGATATCTCTTCTCCCTTGTTATCATCTAAACTACTTATTATCAAGTTTTGACTTTTGACCTACATCTGGAAAAACTTGTCTATTGTACTTCATCGTCATCCTGCGCATAGTTAAGCAGTGTAAAACACTGACCGTAAACTTTCTAGACTGATTTATAGTTGCAGTAGGGGGCTTACAAAGTTTGAAAACTAATGTTTCTGTTGATGTCAAAGAAGATATATTTGTCTCGATTACTAACGAAGTTTCTGAGGACGATGTAGACCTCGGAAAGTTTCAGCAAACTGTGTTCTTGCTTTCGCTCCTTTGTGTGCATTATATATATTATAATATCTATCTATATATATATATAGTCTGTTTAGCTTCGCATTCATCCCTTGCTCCATCAATCGAAATTCCTCCATCCATGCATCTGTTCTTTTGTTGGAGAGCCCTTTCATCTTCCTTCATCCGTTGTCCATCCCTACTATCCATCCTACATCCTTAATCCGCAATTTTTCGTTATCCATACCTTCACTAACAATCCAGCATTATCCATTATTCACTTTCCTTTATGCATCCCTTATTATCTATCATGCAGTAACAATCATTAACCATTATTCACCTTGTATTATGCATCCTCTATCATCCCTCATCCATTATCCATCGTTTTCATCGATGACTAGTGTTGTGGTACCCACATCTGTGATGTGTTGCTGCTGTCGTCTGCTGCAGGTGCCGACGACTCTTGCCCCGAGTACCGCAGCAACAGCGACGCGCACCTGGCGTCTAGGAAGAAGGTGGCCAAGATGTTGATCGCCATTGTCCTTCTGTTTGCTGCGTTCTACCTGCCCCAGAATCTTATCTTCGCCCTCAGGTAAGTTCGTCTGCATGACTCCACACTACATTCCTCTTTTCCCATGATCTCCACCCCTTACACCTAATTCCCAGTCTCATTTTCAATATCTATATTTTTCCAAGCTTAAAAGCTGTTAACGCAAAATACTTTGTAAGATATCGCACCACTTACACCGCTGCACTTCGAGAACAGTGGTTGATCATGGGATGCCCCCGGAATGTGGAAATGAAGGCGAGGTATTGACCCCGTGGACGCCCTTTGTCCAGCTGACGACAATAATTTCTTTAAGTTGTCTTGAGGGACGCGCCACAGACGCAAGCCCCGGAAGATTCGGAAGTGAGCCAGCGAGGACTTTACGCTCCAAGGGAGCGTAGCTAGTGGTTGGGCCGATAACTCTTGGCAGGTACAGGGCAGGAGACGCCAGGGACGTAATTTTACTAGACAGGGGGCAGCAACTCAAGACTGCCATGGCAAATAGAGACAGCGGCGTCTCGAAAAGCAATTATACATCACTGCTTCCTACGGGCCAGGATATTGTGTGTTGTGGAACCTCGTCTTTGTGATGATAACGGGAAAGTGATTTCAGTTTTAGAGACAAGCAGCTTCGCTCAGCCTCGCAACTCTTTGAAAGAAGTTAGAAGGTTTGATTTATGCATCGCATGAACTAATAAACTAGCTTAATGGCCGATTCATTCAAATCTCGAGAGCATGTAAATTCGCCGGCAGGGGTTGAGAAAGATGATCCACAGACAGCTACAGTGGAATGATTCCAGCTCAGCCTTCGGTAGAACAGCGGCAATCATGCAATGGAATCGGGTCAGAGGTTCGCCTCAAGGTAATCGGTTCAGACATTAGTCACAAGGTAATCGGGTCAGACGTTAGCCGAAAGGTAATCGGGTCAGAGGTTAGCCACAAGGTCATCGGGTCAGAGATTAGTCAGAAGGTAAGACATCCAGCTGGCCGACTACTCACACATGGTTGGTGCTTATATCTAGAATGCTTAGAAAGGGAAAAACCTCAGCGTACTCATGTAGCTACAAAGGACAACCAACCAATCGCCTGTATGAGGGAGACCATTTCCATGGAAACAAAGCGTTTTTACGTTAGACCGTTAAAGTGGGGATGGGGAGGCTGGTACAGGAGGTTGATGGTGTTAGGTCAGCATTCTTGGAATAGTAGGACAATCATACTAGGTCTAGTAGGGACAATCATAATTGGTCCGGTCTAGATAATCCTGCTTGGTCCAGTAGAGCAATCATGCCATCTTCTGACCAAGTCCAATCGGACGGTCATGTTTGGACCTGCAGACAATTATTGTAGTTCCAGCTGGTTGTTAAGCTTTCTCAAGCAAGACAGTCCTGCTTGGTTCTGTACATTAATTTTTCTTGGTCATTCATTTTTATAACTAGAAGGAAACTAAGAGCAAACTTAACGAAACAAGGGTGGCCTTATATTCCAACTTTTAGGTTTCAAATAGGTCTCACAATGTGAACTGGATTTGCAGGAACGACAGTTAAAGGGAAATAGTATAAAATGTCCAAAACAGGTCACATGGGAGGGAAAGAATGTTAAAAGGTGAATTCTTTCCATTCTTTGTCTCCTTCAAAACCTTTTTTGTATTTCTGCGTGTGTGTGAGAGAGAGAGAGAGAATGATTATCCTTATCTTTCCTACCATGTCTACGTAAAAAAAAAAGAACTAAAGAAGAATTACAAAGGGAATTTTGAACTTAAATTATAAATATTGGGTGATTTTAAACTTATTATACAGCATTTTGTGGTTGATTGGTGATGGCGGTTGTTGAGGAAATAATTGTATGTTGTCCTTCATCTAAAATTTTGCAGTCCGCTTCTGATGAGCGTTGACTGATTACAAATGTCATCCGACAAATTTAAAGCAGCTACCGCTTGAAAAAAATTGCGATTAACCTCAAATTAAAAAAAAAACTAAAAGGATTGGAGGCATGTATGCATGGTTTGTGTCCGTAATTCTAATTTTGCATCGTTTCACCATTTCTTTTAGGCAAATCCATTCACTTTAATTCTCCTGAGAGAGCCAGCCATCGAGCCGCTCTTGACAATGGCCATTATGTGAATTTATTGTAACAATATTTCTACATTACAAGACCGGTTCGCTGGCAGTGACTCGTGGTATCTCTCTTGGAAATCGCCGGTGTTTTTATCGTCCCATCTCAGAAAATGTAACAGTCCGTGCGCCAGAAAATAGAGAGATCCAGAAAGGATAGTATGAAAAACAAATGAAAGGTAACTTGACGAAAGTGTTATGTCTATGTCTGTGTCATGTGATAACGAAATGATGAAAATTGATAAACTTTATTTCTCTCGCTTGTGTGTATGTGTGTGTGTGTGTTTGCATGCGCGGCTGTATGAGGGAGGAGGAAGGAGAGAGAGAAATAGAGAAAGAAAGCACGTGACTAAAAGCTCAGCACACGTTTAACAGCAAACACACATATATACAACGGAAAAAAATGCATAAAAATTCTCAGAGACACACATTCAAACACAGAAATGTCACAGGTCCATGAAGACCATCACAGGAGCCGGTATCTGTGGAAGCCAGTCCTGGGCTCACCGCCAGACAGACAAACAATTCATCCCTCACGCCATCCACACGGGTCGCACTTTGTTTCTCGTTGCATTCCTCATCGTTGTTTTTCTCTTGTCTCATATACTCACGGGGCACCATCGCCATCTTGAGTGGCGCCGTCCTCCTTCACGTCTAGCAAACCGCATTACACTTCCGGTCTGTTGACAGGAGGACACAGAATACATTCTTTCTCAAGGATTTTAGTGAAGTCGTGTGTGCGTGGGCTGGACGATCTTGAATACGTGTAATAGGATCTTAGTGATAACACCAATTTATTAACGGGATCTCAAGCCATTTGCGATACCGGAAGGGGTAATCGAACACTCATAAGACGAAATCTGTAAAAGCAAATTTTTTTAGAACACATTGAAAACACTTTTTTTCCGACTGAAGTGCTTTGTTTTCTCCAAACATGAAATACGAGTGGCAATAAAAATATCTCTTGAATTAATTTTATTCAAGTTAAGGCCTACAAAAGTACAGATTTTATAATAATAAATATTACACCGTAGTTTGCGTGTAGACACTAAAAAAGCACACACATATATATATATGAAGAGTGTTCTAAAGGAGTGACATCTCCGTCTGTAGATAGATGTTGACTTCACAAGAGGTCGTCAACAACATGATTGTATCAGTGCCTCAGGTCCGACATCAGAAGAGTCAAACTGTAATCTCAGAAAGGTTACCACAGACTTTTCACATCCGGCTCGAGGCAAGGTCTGTTAGGAAGATGGTGATAAGGCTGAGAGAATCTATTAAGCTTGAAAACTCTCTTCATCTAACATCTATATTCAAAGACAAAACCTTGATGAGATGTAATGTCTATATTTAAAACAGAAAGCCTCTATTAGATGCAATGTCCATATTTAACGAAGAAAAGCTTCATCCGCCTCAACAAAATGAGACAAGAGGACAGTCTTCATGGCCTCGCTTCACGACTTCATTAAGAAAAATTTGAAAAGATTAACTTTTAACTTGTCAGCGTTGTACGAACTGAAGGGTTCAAGGGTTGGGTGACCAGGTGTGTAGGCTGGAAGAAAACATGTTTTGCTCGGTGAGTTCCGGCAATGCATCAAAACCCACACAGGAATGTGTACCACATTCACTGACTAGCAAACGAAGACAGAGCATTAACGAGATCCGCTCGGACATTATCAGCTTATTCTGGAGGGTCTGTCTTGTGTGAGTCCAACCATCTGGGACAGGTAAATGGCCGAAGGCCCGCAACCACGAGACCCGCTCCGTCTGTCTATCGACGCAAAACTATTTTGGGGGGCCGCCTGCACGCAGTGCCAGACACACAACACAAATAAATAAATAAATCAGGATCTGCCTGGCCGCTTCTCTTGTTATCTTCAATCTCACTCCGCATCACTCAAGAAGGACCAAGGGCCCTCGCCGAAGATCAAGCCTGTTATCACTGCAAATTGCGTAAAGCTGTCCACTCGTCTTCATTAGGCCATCATGTTTCTGTGTGCCCCGAGGTTCATGATGATGAAGAAAAGAGTCCAGCCTCGGCAGAGAGAAAAAACCCGAGCATAAATCGGATGAGAGGATGAAGAAGAAGGGAAAAAAAAAAGAAAATGAATGAAACAGGAAAACAAATTCATACACTGTCAACCAGTGGTTCATTTCCGAAAAGATTTTTGTGACCAGAAGGACACATTCTGACATGGCTGAAGTTTTTAAATGAAAAATGTCCACGTACAAACATATCTACAAAAATATACTCAAATTTGGGACGTCTTTATAAGGACAAAATTTTTACTGGAATGTGAAAGGTACTCATGATGGTAATAGAAAACAGTGTAAAGGATTTCTTGACAAAAAGGTGTTCTTGACAGTAATGATTGTTATCAATCACCATGGTGATTAAAAGTGAATACAGACCGAGGCTAATGTTCTATACAATGTGTGGATTAAGACCCCGGGCACTCAATAACCCCGCAGTGAACTCCCAGTCCCCGTGTGATGTCTTGGAAAACAGAATGGATGTGATTAGAGACATGCATCAGCTAACAAGACCACCCCAGACGAGTAGGCAAACAAAGGAAGTGACGCAGAAGGTTATGGAAGGGGCGGAAGTTTGAGAAGACAGGAGAAGGAGAAGGTAGAAATGGTTCTTTGTTTGACTGAGTTAATGAATGCGCGCGTGTGTTTGTGAGTGTGTTTGCGAGTGTCGACAGTGGGTCTGTGGGAAGTGAAGTCGTCGGTGTTCAAGGACCACTTATTGTGAGCATGAAGCATATTGATCAACGCTTGAGTAAATCCATCTTGCTCAACGGTATTTTTACCTCCCTGTAGGGGCTGCTGATGAGGTTCTCATACCTGAAGTTGATGATGCGAGAGTTGTCGAGGGTCTTCACTTGTCTTCATTAAAAATAGGAACAGGGAAGCGGAAATAATGTTGTTAGAGCTTGTGATGAGTGAAACTTTCCTGTTAATGAGTGGGATGTTCCTGTTTCAAACAAACCGGTTGAGAGGGTAAGGGGAACCATATCAACAAGTAGTTACTATCCTGGCTTCGCTCATACGACTGACTTCCGGTGAAGATAACTGCTGCAGATGTTCAAGCTGGAGGGAGCAGAGCTGGCTCATCAAATCCCGGGACAGGAAATCTCCCTTTGTATACACAGAGAAAGTGTATCTGATTTATCATGTCATGTAAAAGTTACCTTATTTAATCATGTCATGAAAAAGTAAAAGTATGTATCTTAGGTACTGTGAACCACTTACAACATACTTCCTCACTATAAAGCTCCATAAGGTTGCCTATAGGACCGGAATATTCCGTTGTATATGTTCACTCCATTATTATTATTATATTATTTCCGTGACAATCATCTCAATTCTACATTTTATTAAAGCAAAGAAGGCAGGAAGTAAATAAGGAAAGAAAGAAACCCAACAAACAAACGCAGACAGACAAAGGAGGACAAAGAAAGACCGAAAGACTGAAGAAAGAAACAAAATTGAAAATCGACCCTAAACCGGAAATTTGATTTTTGACACGAATGCGCTGCTGTGCAACGCCACTGGAATAAGAGCAATCGATTAGGAAAACAGAAGCGATCATAAATAACAACATTTCGTTCAGACAGCATGCATTTTGGCACTTTAACTTGATGGATGGTCATGAGAATGTCCTTGTAGCTGTTTTCTACCGTTAACAGCATTTGATCTGTTAACTGATCACCAGTAAACCACGTGCAACATGGAAGTCTGCAACCTCTGTGATCGTGTAAAGTGTATCGAGAATTATCACTAGGTCAACCATCTTGTAAAATTGCAGTAATGATCTGAAAATAAATCTCTTCTTTCATCGGAAATAATGTTTTCACTGTTGTCCAAACTTTGTTAAAAGTGATTTACTGTATCTTAAATTTAAGGCGGTTTTTACTGCAGATGCCTGTCATCAATGAAAGTCCAAAAGGTGCCAGGAGATGTTTGGACCCTCAGACATAGCAGTTCCAGAGCATATGCAAGTCGAAGATCCGTAGAAGTCATTTTTTTACAGCTATACTGCAATCTTTATAAAGTTATATTATTAAATAAGGAGATATAGAAAGTATATGTTGTGGGATTTAGTTAAAAAACGATGAAAAGAAAAAGGGAAAGGAACGGACAGCAAATTATACCAATTCCATTGAAAACTTTGCTTTACATTAGTCACCGCTAAAATACTTTGCTGCTACCGCAAGAAATAGAATAATTGAATGGATGTCAAAAAGTAGTAGCCCGAGAGAGGGTGAGTGTCGAGAGAACGAAGGCGAGTCGCACGTGCATGTTTGCGACGTCCATCAGGTCAGGACGAGCGAGTTGAAGACATGGCTAATGATGCCCTCCATCCACTCAGACGGTCGCTCTGACTAAGACCTACTAACACGTGGAAGAGTTCCGATCAAAAGCCTTCTTTAGTTCCATTATTCTCGCCAGCCCAGCATTGGCAACTCATTAACAAGGCATTGCTGCCTAACGCCAGGGAAAGCACCAGAACTTTTTCTCACGCTCTTCTTTCTTCCAGCTTCTGCCACGCGCTGGTCACGCAAAACTGTCATGTAAGCACTCTTTGCAAGGGTTTTACATTTGTGCAAATGCTCTTAGGAAATGTTCGTCGGGGAGACTGTGTGGGAGCTGTACTCTGTCTGCTAGGTTAGTGGTCTCCACTTGCTTTTCATCATGCAAATAGACTATAATTATTTTTAACAAATACCTTATCTAGTACATCAATGGTTCCACTAAAAAGCAAACCATCCCAGCCCAGAAAAATTATAATACCAAACTGCCTTGTTTAAATCAGGGGCAGCTGTATTTCCGTTTATGATGGCGGCTAAAAGCTTTTTTCACAAGTACTCTGCGTTTATTTCATTAATATTTTAATGGATTTTTGAAAAGAGTAATTTGATTTTCAAACACAGTCCTTGAAAAGTGAAAATATATATTTTGTCGCAAAGTGCTCAGCTTTAAGGGTTTGTTTCAGAAGGACCAGGTCTGGTTGTGTTCTTCATCTGAGCATTTTGTAACAGTCAAACGTTCGCACGGTCCCTAGCACCACGCTCCACATTACCATGCACACCACGAACTGACTGACTAACTGGATGGTCGATGGCTGCACAGGATATTGCAGCATGTCTGGCACTTTTTGCTTGATGGAAAAACGCTACAAAAGAGATCCGGATTGGTCTCTTGCTATTTTTGCGCTAATAGTAATCTCACATTATGAGAAAAGGTTCATGCACCGTGCACAATGTCTGCTGTCATGTCTGCCACAATACTTTGTCTTCACTTAGAGGGCTGCCGGCAATGGACGGTGGACTGGACATGAAATCTTGCGACAGTGGGCAAGAGAATGATGCCTTGGATACAGATAAACACTTTAATAAATCAGTGGTGTGTTTGTAGGTTTCCATGAGGGATCGGCATTTAGTCCTTGTCCAGAAGTTATGGATAACCAGGTAGATTGAATAATAAATGTAAGTGTCCTGTTTCCGGTGGGTGTTTATTTACTTGTCTGCTGACCACGGTACAAGGTGACAGCTCAGCAGCTCACAGGTTCACGTAGCGGCGCCGACAAACAGAAAAAAACCTTCCAGTCCATGTAGAACCATTTCTGAGGCATCTGAGCGTGTCCAAGGTTTTGGGAGGGTGTCCTCTTGCGGCGCATGTAGTGGGGTAAAACTAGTCTGGAATAAAAGAAAACACAAAGAAATCATGTGGAGAAGCCACGCTTGACTGCCTACTCCAGGGTATAAAACAGGGTTACTGTTCACTGAGCTGTAGACACTCCAGATGCGATCAGGAGCTGGAGTAAATGAAGTCATCTGCGGAAGCTTCTCAACACAGTTTATTTCAGCCTCCAGCACGACTTCCACCCTCTCCCCAGACTCTCCCACTTCCCGGGGAACCACACAGGTGTTCACATAGTCTACTGCTGTACATAGTGGACTACTCTACTCTCAAAGACCGCACAGGAAGGTTACACAGATTTTTTCATCCTTAGTTAAGAAAGAACAGATTAGAAAATTGGGTAGGTCGGTGGGGTACGTAGTTTGTTTTGATGGATTTCTTTGTATCTCTTGAGGTGAGAGAGTGTCATAAGTACATTAGAAGCACAGAAGGGGATTCCTTGTGATCAGTTGGTGGGAAGAAGACGGCTGAACAGGAAGAATGGAGTTGACGAGAGATATATAGAGAAAAGTTTCTCCTTCGTCTCTTTTCTATTATAAAGAGAAAAGAGAGAGTGACAGACTTGAGAAAGAAGAGTTAGAGAAAAAAGACCTCTGAAAAGTTAGATAGAGAGAAGAGTGAGAGAAGGAGAATGTGAGTGTGCCCGTGTGATGGATGGATGTATAAACGTATCTTCGGCATGCAGCACGCGCTTGCTACTTTTCATTTCTCCTCCCTCTTATACTTCAGGGCTTACGATGATGTCTTTCTGTTTTTGAAAGTAAAAGAACAAAGAAGGTCACTCGGAAATCAGATTTGTTGATGGCATCCTTTCTCCATTGTTTTAAGGATTCAAAAAATATTTGAGACTTTTTTCGTTTCTGCCCCGACGACAGCTGTCAAATATCGGGCATCGTTGTTAGTTTAATGAGTCTTCAGGAGACTGTGTTCGCCGAGTGTCTGTCCGCACCACCTTTCATCTGTCTGTCTGCGTAACTGGGACGCAAAACAGACCAATCAGCTTCAGCCTTTCTATGACGTCATCTGCGTAGTTGACGCGTTGCGCAGCTGTCCCTTCAGCAATTTTGTGGACCTGCTGCACGACAGGCGTTCATAGACTTGAGAAAGGAGGTCCTTTCACGCCTACATGTTCCTTTTCTTGGCATTTCCAGAAAAATAGGGCCATCATCGTCAGGCGCTGGCATCTTTTACATCTCCCGTGCATGAAGAGTTACAACACTCGCTCACGCATGCGCGTTGCAATGTATGTCCAGATAGTTTTCTTTCTTTGCCTTTTTTTCCAACAACCCTCCTGCCGCCTATTTCTGGCACTAAAAAATCCACCCAATGCACACGAAGGCACACAGAAAGACCACATTTCTTTCTTAAAGAGTGGTTTTCAAAAGGAAGTAGACCATTTATTTCTTTTTTTCTTCCCTTGCGTGATGTTAGAAGTGGTTAAATGCGACCAGACCTCTCATGTTCCGGCAGCTAAAACGTAAGTGAACGACAATATTTATTGTACCTGAGTTATCAGCGTTTTGTTTTCAATATCATTAACTCGAAGAAGGCTTACCGACTTTCAGGAAATTACGGCTTCATCTTACTCACGCCCAAACCATTTTCTTTTTTTTTTCTTTCTTTTTTTTTTTTCTTTTTTTTAGAGACACTGGAACTTGGTAGTTTGGCTTTCAAGATGCAAGCTCTTCACGTGAGACTGAGGTCGGAAAGGAGACCTTCTGTTTTCCTAAGTCATTATAGTTGTGTCTGCAGGAGGATGAATGTTTTTCCACACATTCACGAAGGGGAGATTACGCGTGTAGTAACTGTTGATTTAAAGGGTAATTTCACACCAAAGCGGATCCTGAACCCAGACCGGCTCGACGATGCACGGTGCTAAATAGAAATGAACACCGAAAAAGCGATTTGCTGAAATCTTACTCAGCACATTCTCCCCATAAAAAAAGAAACTAAAGTAAAGGCAAACAAAAACAAAAATACAAAACAAACATATCAAATAAATCACAGGAAAACAAACCAACGAAGAAAAAGAAATATGCTAAGCTCCTGTGTTGTCATGCTTCAGTGAAACAATTTGTTTTGTTGTTGCTGCAGTTGTTTTGAGGACTGGCTTTACTTCTAGGTGTGAGCAGTGGTTGTAAAATCCGTTCCTTTCAATATTTTCTACATTTGTTGCTGTGTTGCTGAGGCAGACTGCAAGCCATTGTGGACAGGCGTAACTGAGTGATGTCCACAAAGTGCAAATTCAAAGACAGGAAATGTATTCAGGAGAATCGCATTACAACTGTTGGCGTTGTTTTGAAAACAAAACCAGGAACTGGAAATGAGAACCATTTCCTCCACATTCACAGTTACACTAGAACTTTATCATCAAGCTTTTGTTGGTTGGATTTGGGCCCTGCCTCCCCCTTAACACATCTATTCATTGATGAGAACACGATGCTTCGTTCTTGTATGATTATTATTGCAATGGTCAACATTATTCAACCTGCACATTTTATTCCTCTCAAACTAAGTAAAACAATATGTTTATCTCAATCTCTCGCTTAAGTAGCACATAAAACACACACACACACACAAAATGAAAAAATCCAGTGAACAAAATGCACTTAAAAAATCCAAGTTCACAATGGCCAGAAAATATTTCAGACGAGTTTTTGTGGTGTGTGAGATGGGAAAAGCTTGTGCTCCGAGAGCATCTGCTCTTTATTTCAATAAAAGTATATGTCCCTCGCGTGTTACACAGATTTGACTTTTTCGAAGAATCTAGTTCTCCAAATGTAATTTATACTTTTGCTTTGTCAATAGGATTTTTTATTTTTATTTTCACGCAATCACTCTCGACTTTCCGCTTCTGAATGCCATGCAACACAGGGCTATTAATCAGAAATTGAGTGCCTTGTCTATTTTTTTTTAAACTTTAGTTGTTTTGTAGTTTTACGACTTACACACACGCAATCACAGACTTACAAACATATGCAGTTGTAGACAGACGGACAGACAGTCAAATTCATTAAGTCGGTATCCTTAAAAACACTCTTTATCAATCCTGAAACTGAAAAATCATCATCTGAATTGAAGTAGACGAATATTTGGTAAAAAAAAAAAATTGATAAATCAGAGGCGAGACTTTGCAGATGGAAGCCGTGATGTCCGTGTGAAGCCCCGTTACTCCAGATTCCTCCTCACCCAAAAGAAAAAATAAAATATAGATATTAGTTCACGTGGCATTGGGCAGCTGATTCCGAGCAACACTCCAAAGCCATTCGGTGTGCGAAGTTCAAATGAAAAAAAGAAAAGTGACCCATGCTTATGTCAGTCTGACATCTGACAGACCTCTAATGTCCGATAATTATTTTACTCAAATATGTATGCTTATCTGCATTAAAAAAAAAACTCCTGCAATTTCCTACTTTAGTAGCAGAAAAAGTAGAAAAGATTATTTTCATTTTCGTCAAGTTTGACCATCCCGAAGCAAACTATCGAGCATAGAAGCTGGAACAAATAATTAATTCAGCAGAACTAAAATGTTAAAAAAAAAAAAATTCCAACCTCTTGACCTCTGCGTCTTCTTCGAAGTTTACAGTTCAGTTGCGATGTCGGAGCCGCGGAGTAGGATCCTGCAGGGTGTTAGTTATTGCCCTAACTAAGTTTTGCAGTTGCCTGCACCACCCCAAAGTATGTTACATCCTCCTGTAATGATGTTCACGCCCATCGCACAAATGCATCTCACCAAGTTCCACCTATCTTCCCATTCTGTGCTTCACAGACCCATCCTTACAGCCACATTACTCGCAAGGTTGTCCTGTCGGTGCATCCGGGCATCTAGGGATGTCTGAGGACAGGAAGATGTAGTGATACCACTGGTCATTGACAGCTCCAGATGCGCCTCCATCATTCTCACCAGGATTTCTCATTTCACACAAGGTCCTGATGGCCTAATGGTATAGTGATGTGCAATTGTTTGCAAGAAGGGAGGAGGGTGTATATCCAGATTTGAGAAAATATTATTTTGCACTGAGCTGTTGCCAGTCATCAAGGAAAAAATGCATCCCACTGGATTTTATTACTTCTTTTTTTGAAGTCTGTGCCTTTTTCTATCCCATAATGAGATTTGTAGTTTTAGCATTGAATTAAGCTGGTATGTTACCCTCTCTTGTCCTTCATTAGGACACTCCATTTTTTGGTGTTTTTTTTTTATTAGTATGCAACATCTTAAAATAGTTTCTTCTACTATTATTACTCTTTTCATTCCTTAGCAAAAGTCTTCGAGGAAAGTAAGAGATTCACGACTGCTAGCCACACCGTTTCAGTTGAATGATTCTCAAAAATAGTTCAAAAACTGAACTTGTGCAACTTTTCAAGTATTCACATTTCCAGAAAGGTAATAACCAAGAAAACTGAATGACCGGGCACAGGGCCCAGTGCAGACCATCTGCACACTTGACAACAGAGATAGGAAACAGGAATTCTCATGGCTATTTGCAGATGTTGGATGTGTGTGTGTGTATAGTCCTGCCTAGTCTACATTCTTTGAGCACATGACCTTTGACCCCGCACCTGCTGAAGGCATTGGCCCTGGCAGTGGACGTGCATGTGTGTGTGCGCGCGCGCGTCTGTGTGTGTGTGGTGAGTGAAGCTGTCTAGGTTATCGGGTGGACAAGACCCCGAGTGTCCGCACACCCGGCAGACACACATCACAAGTACACTCGGGTAAGCCAGAGTCGCCTGCAGAGCTCCCGAGTAAGAGCTGATTGAGTCGAGAAGTCTTCCTCTGGTGTGTGCACTTCTCTCGTGCTGACATCTTAAACTTATGGTTGTCTTCCCTCTTATCACGACTAGAGGCATGCCTGGCAGTTCTCTCCTCTTCTTTCTCTCACCACAACACTTTTCACAACCAATCTGTCTGGTCCTAAGATAGTCTCAGCAAGTAAGACCTCACACATTCCTTCCAGAAGACCCTCTCCTACTGCTGTCAGCCTCGACACTGAATAGTTTCTGTATACATACATTTTATGTCTGCAAATTTGCTGGTATTTTTCTCGTAGAATATATCGGAAGAAAGTTTAGCTCAAAAGAGATTACGACAATTCTCTTCAATTTTTAAGTCCCTGACAAACCGGCAGTGACAAAGAAATTTCCAATAACCAAACTATTTGCTTCATTATCCTTTGAAAACCATTTCCGTAATACTCTTCGCAATGTTGACATCGTAGCCAAAGGCCTCAAACATTTAGTAAAACTGGAGATTTTAGGTGAATTCAAAGCTCCCCTAAACGATCCCCCGTTTCCTCCCGCCAACGGCATTATTCGCTGCCGCCGTGGGTAAACCTCCCGTACATACATGCAGTGTTTGAGCAGGTCACGTGATGCGTCTGTCTACAAGGATCATGGGAAATGCATCCTTTCCTCCTCCATCCTGCTGTCGTGTGGGGTAGTGGTTATCCCCCCGTGGTCGATTAGGCATGCCTCTGAGGTTCCAGCAGCAAAGGAGGACCTGCGATTGGAAATATCGAGCCGCCTGCTGGAGCAGCCCCGTGGCACATGGCGCTTCCGGCGTGAAGGACGTTAGGGAAGTCTTGAGTAATAATAGAAGAAAATGTCTTTATGGATGAGAGGACTTTTATATTTTTGGTCTGTTTGCTATCTCTGGTTTGTCTTTAACACAAATATGAACCTATACACAATCATGTCACAAAACACGTACGCACGCACTAAAACTGATGTTAAGACAAGAAAGCAAGCATGCACGCTCACAGCCGTAGTGAAGATGATTGACAAGATTGTTGGCGATACCAGCGATGGGCATATGACCAACGACCTGTTGTAGGCGGGTAGTAATGGTTTAAGGCTTGTTTTTGGATAATGCAAGGGATGTATTTGTCGAGAATGTGATAAGAACATTTGTCCAATAACTGAAAAGTGTTTTTAAAGTGATCGCTGTTAAATCTTGGACACCGTCCTCCTCGCGAGCCTTGCGACATCACTGAAGGTTCTGTGGCTTGTCTCCAGTGTGTGTGTCACATCGTTCACAGGAACACCTGCCCTCTCGCGCATGCGCTGACGTCTACATGATCTTTTCACTCCACAAAATAAAAGACAGCTCTCCTGTGTACACTCTGAGTTCCGTTTCAAGCAGATGTGACTCCCCAGTTTTCGGCGTCCAGAAACATTGCATCAACAGAACACACAATACCCTGTCCTGAGTACAATTCCCAGCAAAAACAAAAAAACAAAAAAAACAAAAAAACAAACAAACACAAAAAAACACAAAAAACAAAAACAAATAAACAAACAAAAAACAGAAACAAACAAAAAAAACCGCTTCTGTCTGCGTCTGTTACTAGAGGTTGGTTTTGTGCCAAAGGTTCCTTCTCCTACTGAGCGCTGACCTTTCCCTCTCCCTCCAAAAACTGTGCCTCCATTTTTTTTTAAATGAGCATAATAAGAAATCTAACATCTAGTACATTCGAGTTACGGCTTTAAAACGAGTTTTCAAAGACTAGACTCCATTTTTTAGAAACTTAACAAAATTGTAGCCCAGTCGCCACTCCCTACGGCGTCTGCGGGTTTCCTCGGGAAGTAAACGACTGGCCACCCTTTACAAATATCTAGAACTTTTTCATCCTTTCAACTAACTTTCAAGTAACTTCCAATCGCTCACAGAGCCATCCGCTCATACTTTGTTCACTCAGGATGAGACAGCGAACTTTTAATCAAATCATTGCCTTGAGAGTGTGACATCAGCACTGATACCAGTGTCCGTGACCGCACTGTGTCATCCAGGGACTTAACTACAGGGGCTAGTGCCTTGACCGAGTTATCTTACCCATCAGAAAAAGTCGCCTTTGACTGCATAGCTCACAAAAGAAGGAAAAATACAGTACCAAATAGAAAAGTCACACAGATGTATCAGTACTTCCCAGAACTATGATCATTAGCCCACAGAGATCATTACGTCCCGTGGAGAGAGATTAATCTCGTCGGTCTCGCGCAAGCGTGTCTTTCAGCCCCAGACTTCCGGTTTCGAGGTTATTGCTTTGAACTCTGCTTGACATTTAGAGATTAAAGGAATTGCTTTACTTTGTTATTCTGACTTTTAGTCTGATGCTAATGGTGTCGCGGTACAGGCCCTGGGGTCTGCCACTGACTAGTGGACAACGAACTCTTGCAGGAATTAGGCTTACTGGTCAATGTTAACTTACTATGCTGTTGTTATCATTATTATTATTGATGTTGTTAATGCTATATTTATTACAATGATTATTTTTTTTACAGCTACTCTTGCTATTCGTAGCCTTCGTAATCATCTGGTATATCGTTGCTTGTCGTGTGACAAAGATCTGGTGGGGTCAAAGGTCTAAATTTGTAGGGAAAGGCTAGGTGAACATAAAATGATGATTTAAGCCTTTAACTGTCTCCATGAACTTTCACAGCAGTCACGTGACACCATGTTGCAGGTACACACGCATCATGAACATCATGAACAACTGGGAGGGAGTGCCCATCCTGTTCGTCGCTGCCAACTGGCTTGTCTACCTGAACTCCTCTCTCAACCCGGTCATCTACAACTTCATGAGTGGTGAGCAGCAACGTAACCTAAACCACGTAAATGAGACAGCAACGTTGATGACGTGAACGGAGTAAGCGACGTAAAATCGTAGACACACGTAAATAAGACAGTGACGTAAATAACTTTAGCGAAATAAAGGATGTAAAAACAAAAGTGACGTAAACAAAGGAAATGATACAAATTACGAAAGCGACATAAAGTACGCAAACAACGTCAATTAGTGACGCAAAGGACGGCAATGACGCAAAATTACAAAAGTGACGTAAATGACAAAGAGACGTGCACACAACGTAAGCCTGACAAAGTAGATTTTTAATGATTTTCAAAATGAACATTTGAAAATGTTAAGTTTGTAACTGTTGTATACCAGTGGATTCTGGGTAACACCATCGGAAGCTACACAACCGTTGATATCGAACGTAGTGAGACAAGAAATAGTCGCTAGGGTGGAATACTGAACACATACTCGTCAAGAGCGCACGAAAGATTTATTTCTGTGTTGTGACCCCAGGGTCGACAAACTCGGGTAGACTGTACACTGTATGTAGCATTGCAAGCTATGACAATCACATTATTATAGTATACAGCAATTATTATCGTCTAGGGAGTGAGTGATGAACGTCAGACTATTTTTAGCATCGTGAACTACGAGCATCACACCATGTGTAGCGGTGTCGTGAACTACAGCAACAAGTTGTCGTACAATATGTTCACTGTTATGACTCCATGGATGTCTTCCTTCAGTGAGGATGATGCTGGAGATGGCAAAAGCCGAGATTTTTCACGTTGTCATGTCTGGCGTTTATATACTTGATGGCCTAACGGACCTCTGTTCATGCATATTCATGGCGGTCTGTCTGAAGCCCCAATCGCGTTAAAACCAGCCTTTCATTACACGTCGTCGATGTTCACCACAATCTAGCACCGCGACCTGACAGTCGACAACAACCAAGCATCGCGAGTCTGAAGTCCAGTGGGCAAGCGACAAGAAACTAGTCGTACCTACGACACCAGCGCCACCTGGCAAAGCTGCCGCACGACAAATCTCCATTTGTTTTCTTCGCGAACGACAGACGGCAGCTGTGACGGTTTAAAACGGTTGCCGGGAGACCGGCAGGTCACTTGCAACACCAGCTGTCGGTGTACACTCATGACGTAACACAACGTCGAACACTCGGTGTGAATCCCGTTGTCAACCCCGTCCTCCCGCCCCTGTCAACTCGATCAAGTATCGAAGGAAACATCCGGGTACCTCGCTTCTCTACCCTACCAGCTGCTTCTGCATTTTCGTCTTCTTTTCATGCCTTGATGATTCATTCCTTCGTACTTGTTTGTGAGACATTGTCCCGTAAAAATAAGTAAAGCATCCTTTAATATAGTCAGCAATTTTAGTCGACACATGCTCATTGCAACAATCAGATTTATCATTGTCAATTAATATCTAATCATTGTTTGAAAATTCTCTTCGAAATGTAAAAACTGTTGAATTCTTCCATCTGGGATTTTTCAAAATGTCATCGACACTGAATGGATTTAAGGATAAAGACAAAAAAGGGATAAGAAAATACTTAAATAAATAATTAAAATAAACAATTTTTTCAGCAGCTGAGTCTTGCATGCTGAGACGAAAGAATCGTTGTAGAAGCAGTTCTCTGGAACGGTTGATGGTGAGGACTCAAGCAATTCCGCTTGATGGAGGGAAGGGAGAGACTGGAGATGAAGAATGCTTTGTGATCTATAGGTGGAGCTGTGCGTCATGTTAAGAAGACAGACAAATAGACAAAGGATGCCACGAGGAAGGGGGAGAGCCCTACCTTTAATCCTCCAGAAAGGGTGACAGCTTTGGTCACCAACCCTAGCGGCCTGCTAGTGCCTCCCAGATTTATGAGCCAGCAGGTCCCCCGCAGCAAGCTGCTGGTCAGAGGCAAATGCTTTTGAAGCTTCTGGTTGCCATTGAGATTAGTTGCCCCTGACTTCTGTTAAACCTCTAAGGGCCATTGATCTGTCTCCTCCCGTATGACACTCCCTAGTTTGACCTTCGACCTTTTCCCAGACGGACTGCCGATCTTAATATACAGCTCCTCCGTTTGCCTTTCTGCTGTTGCTTCAAGAAGAAAGAGAACGCAGAAGAAAGAAAGAGAAGCAGCTCAGATCACAGTATGCAGTCTCTCAAGAAGCAAATAAATGAACGGAAGTACAACGCCGTCAATGTTTTTTAGTTTGTTTCTTAGAAACTTTCATTAATTTGTGTAAGCTTGGTTATGGTTCCCCAGGACAAAAGTTACCTTATCTGTCTGCTTCAGTTCCTGTGAGGAAAACGTGATTAATTTATCCCTTGAATAGGACACATCAAGACATCCGGGCAATATTTTTATATACCTTCAGGTGACTCATTGTCTCTAGCCAGTAAGTCTACTTGCCATGGCGAGCAGACAAATAGATAAAACATTTAAAAACAGATGAGATCCTTTCAACCGTTCTTCCAGACGGCAAACTATAAACAGCACAAACATGGACAAATCATTAATGAAATTCATTGAAAACCACAATTATATTAGTTTTACTTGAATGTTTCGTTAACCTTTCATTGTCTCACTGGAACTCCAAGTCTCGACACCGGAACATTCGTTTCCCACACCCAGCCCCGTAAATGATTCAGGGTTTCAAAGGCACATTTTATGCGATTTTTACGCCTTGTGGATATTCTATGGAAAACTCGGACAACCAGTAAAAAAAAAGCATGGTCACGCAATGGCGCCCTCTGCAGCGTGTGATTGCTCTTTACAACTTGATGAGTGAGGCTGAAGGGGTTAACAGGCCAGGGTTGGCCACTCACACGTTCTGTCCGTCTGGTGGTGGCACTGCTGCCAATCTGTCCTGGACTCCAATGTTTTGCTAAGTAACGGGAAATTCACAGAAATACCACAGGACATACTGGGTGTGTCTTGAGGCCAGAGTTTTCATTCATTATTATATCTCTCACCCATAATTCTTCCCGGAATTTTCTTCCTTCTGGACAGGATGATTCTCCCGAGGTCCTCTAATATTCCTGAAATCAGTAGGTATAAAAAAACTTATTTTAAACTTTGCTGTGGAATTTGTAATCGAGAGGAGTGGAATAAGCAAGCCTGATCACACTCCAAGATTATTCTTCTGCCTGTCGCCATCAATAAAAACCAAACTCAACTTAAAAGAATAAATTGCAGAACAGCCGGGGGAGTGTTAACTTGAATGTCGCTGGTGTTCTCGCTTTGTCTTCATTTACAGTAATGTGTTTTCTTTTCTCCTAGCTTCAGTATAATTATAATATCGTGAGAAGATGGGGAGTAAGCAAACCATATTCATTCAACTAAAGTAATTCATTTTATTTTTATTTTTTCTGTTTTTATTTTAATTTATTTCTCGCCTTTCTTTAACTCGATCATCGGTCAAAACCATGTGTCTGGCATTGTCTGAATTAGTTTGTTTTCTTCTCAAATTTCTCATATCTTCCATTTCTACTTTCCTCTGTCATTGCTTCTGGTTAGGCTTAGAAATATCTAGAAATATAGTCAGGTACTTCCATCTGTTAGTGTAATCCATTGTCTGTCGTGCAGCAGCCCTGTGGTTAGCATTCTAAAGCCAGAGCTAACGGTCGCCACATCCATGATTCTGTGATTTTTGCGAAATGACAGAATTTTCTGTGTGGGAAGAGGTCACATAATCGTGTTAAGGATGATGGAAAGGGAAGATAAACCACTTGGTAACTTTTATTTGTTTGCGACAAAACGCGATGTGCAGCTCAAAGAAAATAAAATAGAAGCTGACATAGACACAGTGGTTATGCAGCCTCGTGTAACAAGATGCAAACAGGTTTGTGCTAAACAAAGCTTTCTAGCCATCCCATGAGGCCTTCTGTCAGTAATAACAGATCACGTGATGTCTGTGGGGCACCGCCGTGTACATCCCGATGTGTTTGTGTATGTGTGTTTGTGTGTGTGTCTGTGTTTGTGTCTGTGGGTGTGTTTGTGTGTGTATGTATGTGTTTGTGTATGCAAGTTTGTGTATGTGTGTGTTTGTGTGTGTGTGTGTGTGCGTGTCCGAGCTTTGGAAGTTACTATTCTAAACAGTTCTTGACCTCTTTCCAAAGCTCAGAATTGAGAATTGTGAATTTTGTATTTCCCCAACGAAGCAGAGGTTTTTTTTTTTTGCTTTTCTGGGATCTTGGAAATTAGAAGTGAGGCCGATATATTTAAAAATAATTTCATCTTAAAGTTCATCTTTTTGATTAATCTCAGATAGAAGACGCAAACGAGGATTGAAGTGACTTGAGTAGAAATTGCTATCAGTTTGCTGTTATCAACTTTTTCTGGGACAGATTGTTATCAGCATTCCTAATTCTCACATTCTTTAAAGCTGTTTAGAACGCAGATTTTTAAAAAAAATAAAATAATGGCCATAAATTTAGTAGTTGACCTTAAGGCTGATTAAAAAGAGTGTTGGAAGCGAGAGGTCGTCCTGTATTTTTTTTCTGGTGTGATTACCAAACCGCTAAGGTCACTGACTGAATAAGTTTCACAAGCATCGCTGACTTCAGGTGAGTCCAGGCATCAGACACGCAGTCTGAAAGCCGCTCCCATTAGGGTCCCATTAGCGGGAATCCTCGGTCTGGTCCCTTTGTAATGACAGCGGTGACGACAATCCGTTAGGTGCAAAGACTTTGAATGGCTTTCAAAATAGACTTTTCTCACTCCACCTTCATCTTCTGTTTGCCTCTCTTCTTCGGTAACTACATTAATGCTTCTATAGTCTCTTCCTTCCTTCCTTCCTTCCTTCCTTCCTTCCTTCCTTCCTTCCTTCCTTCCTTCCTTCCTTCCTCCTCCTCATGATGATGATGATCATCATCATCATGTCTACTGGTCATTAGAGACGTAGAAATGTGGTTTTAATGATAGAGATCACATTCCAAACAATTCATTAGCAGCAACATCAGCTCTCCCACGAGGCGACTGTCTTTGTTTTTTTTCCTTATTACCATCCGATAAAGGCTGCACTGGTCATCGATCTCAAAGGCTGAAAAATACCGAAGAGCCGTGAATTTCTCAGCACATCAGGCGCTTGCGTTGCTCACAGCACCTCCCTGACACCTCCCTTACACCTCCCTGATACCTCCCTCACACCTCCCTGACACCTCGCAAGCGAGCGGCGGAGGAGACAGCTCAGGGAAGTGAGGAATCACGTTAAAATAATTTTCTCATCCACAGCGGCAATCGAACACCGCCCCTGCATTTTCTCACCGGAGCCACAGATTAGGTTTCCGTGTTAATGGCGTTGGTGGTGAGGGGACAACTGCAGCGATGTGCCTTGCACTGAAGCGATTGTGGGTCGTAATTTTTCAGCGATGATCAGCAAAAAAACTATCGTCGTACAAGAAGAACCTTTCAGATCTCCAGTGCAGTTCTTAGTAATGTTTATTCGATATCGCAAAAAGTAATAACCTCCAAGCATCATCATCATCATCTCTCTCTCTCACACACAATCACCCACCAAAGCACACACAGGTGCACTGCTCACTGTATGTATCCCATCATCTGACCTATCTTGATCCACGTCTTCATAAAAAGGTCAAAGTTCCATAGAGCTAATGGTCACAGAGGCCGTTAAATGAAAACAGTTACACCACTTTCGTCTACCATAATTAAATAATCTCCCGACCCTAACAAGGCTGAATGGAGGACTAGCCCAAGGTGGAGGTTTGATCCCCCTTTTTTTCCCATGGTATTTTGTAACTATACGACTAAGAAGCCTTTCTACACACACCGTTGCTCTATTAATGGAATTGAGGCTGTGGTGAGGTACTCTTGGAGGCTGTCAAGGGGGGATGGGGCATAATCAGATACAGTTAGAGGAATGTAAGGCCAATCGTAATAGTCCAGTGACCTAGGTATGTGAAAAGGAACCATCCTTTTCTTTCGTCGCCGATAACCTCTCCTGATAAGCCAGGTACAAGCGAGCCAACTTGAAAAAGTCGAGTACGTCAGACCGGTATTGAACCGCCTGGTGTTCACGCCTGCATGTTGTGATGCTCCATCCCCTATCTGCTCCCCCGGAAGCCAGAAAAGCAGAGCGAGATGATAAGGGAGACGATAAGGGAGACGATAAGGGAGACAATAAGTGATACAATAAGGGAGACAATAAGGGAGATGATAAGGGAGAAGTGGTTTATGACACGTTGGAACTGGAGGGCAGGGTCACGTGGTGTGATGGAAAGGCGCCACTGGGCTTTGTGTGATAAATGGGAGAATCTCCTGATATCTACGGCTCCTGTTGTGGTCGCACTTTTTAGCCTGAACGCTGCTCCATCTCTGTCCTCGGCCCACGCTTATTAAATCACCAGATCAAGAATCGCCCTCGGCAACTGGCTTTGCGCACTTATCGGCCTCGTGAAAGAAGTTAGTCGTCGGGCAATATTTTTCTGTCTTCCGGGTTGGCCTTTATTGCTGTTTGGTACCACTAAGAAGATAGAATTCTGGTTATCAGTAATTGTGATTCTTCTTTTTCTTTTTCAGGCTAAACCTACGATTTTTGTTTTTTTGTTTTTTGTTTTTTTTTGGGTTTTTTTTTTTTTTTTGTACTTGGTTTTAAGGAGATGGCTTGTTTAAAGTGCTGCTGCACTTCAATTCGACATTTTTTTTATTAAGCTGATTTTACGATTTCTAATCACTTCTTGACATTAGGGAGATATATCTCTGTGCATCTCACTCTCTCTATCTCTCTCACCCTCGGTTCACGGAAATTTTTTTCAGGAATAGCTGCTACTATAAATGTCGTTGCTGTCGTTTCTGATGTTACTGTAGATCATTGCGTGGCTTCCTTCTACATTCTTCTTTATTGTTTAAAAATACAAACATTAAAAGAATTAAAATGCTAGAACGGTTTTGTATGGCTTTTGCTAATCTTTTTAGAAAATGTTTCTTAAACAATTTAACAGGATTTAACTTAAGAGATTGTGGTTTTCTGGGGAAAGACATTTTGCCCGACATTTCGAATAAGTGAATATTAACCTTGTCTTATTCCGTTCCTAAAACATTTTCTTTTCGGTCGTAATCACTTATGCGTCTTTTGAGCTTAAATGTGTCTAAATCTACAATAAAACTTTATATTAATTTATATTTGATTTATCTAAACAGCCTATCTAAAAAAAAACTTTAGGAAAGATTCCTAGACGGAAATTAAACAAAATCTTATATATATAATAATACTCTCCCCATCCCTTTCATTCGAACATGGAGAAACATATATTCTTTTTGTTCTTCTTTGTGGCTTTTGTTCTTCAAATTTTCTTTCTTGGTTTAGTTTTTCTTATTCCTCTTCTAACTTCTTTCTCACCTATTACGACATCTACGTCTTTTTCTTCTGTATTTCCTGCAATCGATTTATCTGGCTGTGATATCACATTTACTTTATCGTTGTCATCAACATCATGGTGTCCATAGACTTTGTTTGTAGGCGATAATGGTCCTTTCATCGATTGTGAAGCGATCGTTGTGTTCCTCGCTTTATAGACTAATCGTGAAGTGGTGGTGGTTGTCGCTGTGGCTGTGGTTGTGGTTGTGGCTGTGGCTGTGGTTGTGGCTGTGGCTGTGGCTGTGGTTGTCGCTGTGGTTGTGGCTGTGGCTGTGGTTGTGGTTGTAGCTGTGGTTGCCGTTGTGGCTGTGGCTGTGGCTGTGGTTGCAGTATACCCCAACTCTACCCCTGTGTCATACAGGATGCTGACCCTTGGGATTAGCTTACTTTGATTCTGGCGTCCGAGTGTTTGGCCGGAGTGGTGCTAATGCTCCAACATCATACGAGCACCACGATCACTTGTCAACCAGTACGGTTAGTATTCTAACACCAGGCGCCACACTCTCACTCCTGTGTCAGGGGAAGCATCAAAGAGAACCAAACAAAGGGATGGTGTGTTCGCTAAAGACAGCTTACACATAACTGTGTGTGATGAAAAATCCACACTAGCTGATGTTATGATGTCGTCTGCGACTTACAGATTAATCGTAAGAAAACGATAATTCTATACTAAGATGACTTCAGAGACGACTATTAGGGACCCGGATGTTCTTGTTTATTGTTCACCTCCGAGACATCTCTCGTAAACCTGGTCCGGATGGAGGCTGGGTGAATTTTGTGGCCCGTTCGGTCCATTTCTCTGGCCCCAGTGTCTACAATACTTTGACCCAACCGTTTTGTACAGTGACCGCCTTAGAAGCTTTCATCCCTTAACCCCACCTCTTTCATGAATACCTCAGGAAGCTCATGTCCTCCTCCATCTCTGACTTCTTTTCACCCCATCCTCCACCACTCCGTGTTTTTATTCGGAACTTTCGTTATTGTATTGACTGGTCGTGTTGTTGTTAAAGCCCGTCCGCTCACTTCAAGAGGGAAAATGGGACGAAAGGTATTTTATTTGAAGTTCTAAAATAGACCTACGACAAACCTTTGGCTATTATACTTTAAACAAACCCATTAGCCTTAAGCTGGAGCGGGTTGATTGGTCGTTACGCCGAGCCATCGTGGATGTGGACTGGAAAAAGCCCGTGTCACACGGCACGACTAACAAAATTAAAAAAGGAGGTCAGTAAAAAGCGAAATTTGGCCTGAAGTAGATTGAAAAAAATTCAACGAAAGAGGATATTCTCACACACACTACAGGAAAAGAAATACCGCGAACATGTTTTTACGACAAAAAAAAAAAAACCAAAACAAAACAAAAAACAAAACAAAACAAAAAAACCAAACAAAAAACCAAACAAACCTGTGCGCCTGCATAAAATATCAGATCCGATTTCATCAGCGCTGTGTTATTATTTTTTTGTTGTTGTTTTACCATGTCATTCAACATTGTCAAACCGTCGGAGTGTGGCTTTCTGTTTACATGCTTCCCCCGTCGTGAAACAATCCTCTCTAAACAGCCCGCCTGCTGGTGTCAATAATCTTTGCGATCACTCATAACCATCCCAGCAGGACACAGCAGCTTATTGTTTTGTCTTTGTCCACACCCTGTGTTATCTGCGTGTCAAACCTGTAAACTGCACGCAGTGTCCTTCAGATCACAGGAAACCACGAAACTAATCTCGAATATTTTAAACTGACGAAGGACCACCAGCTGGTGTCCACCAGTATTGTCTCGCCACGTGAGGCTGTTGTGCGCAATGGAATGAGTTTCTTTCAACCAGCACGGCCATAAGTGAACGGGTCCTTACAAAATATTCAGCGGTAAGGAGGTAATGGGAAGTCGAACTGTGTCAATCAAGGCAAAGACCAGTCCAGAAATGAGTTCCTGACATCCGGTCTCCAGCGGCAGTAGCGAGTTGGCCTCTCGTTTGACTTTTGCGACTGATTTGTCACTGATTCTGGTCCCTGAGCTTGTTCCTCGCCTTCTTTTGTTCTGTTGACTTATTCGTACATTTTCGCATTTTTTTTTTCTAATACTGAAGATAAATATTATAAGCACATCAATTTTCTACGTATACAGCAGATGTTGTATAGGTAACAGTTTGGGTAATATGTTTTGGATGATGCAGACCTGACTTATTTGTCTGGGTTACCTATGGTCATATCTCTTATTTATGGGTGTGGTACCTCCAACAACACTAGGTCAGTACTTATTGTTCTCACCTGTCGCTGACTGTGTCACCTGTAAAGTCCAGACGTGTGACTAACTTTTCTTTTTCTTGCAGCAAAGTTCAAGAAAGAGTTCCGGCGGGTGTTCCGGTCCTCGCGTCCAGAGAGAAGCAACCTGCTGCACGAGAGCACCTACGAGCTGGGAAAGATGCGCCTGCACCAGCGGACCCCCCTCACCCAGTCCTCCGACCTGCATAACGGCACTCACGTATGACTGGCCGCCCTCCACTTCCGGTTGCACCTGGGGCGGTCCCTTCGCGGCCCTTTGAAGGGCAGCGAGAGCCGACGACTCTGCGGGGCCAAGGCCAGCGCTGCTGTGGTGTCAGAGGTCGTGGCCAACAGAGTGTGATCAGAGTGGCGCCACTGCAGTGCTCCGTGGAGTCTTGGAGGATGCTGCTTACCTTTGCTGACGAGCCATGAGAGAGCGGTGACATCTCATTGGCCGCCTCGTGCTGTGGACGTGTGATCTCGCGAGATCAGGCGAGGAAGTCGTGGTGGTAATGTCGCCTGCTTCAAGTTGATTGGTGCCGAGCCCATAGCTTGCTGACGTTCTTCGTGTCGCTGTTACCCTGGAGAAAACACGCATTCTTGTCACATTATACTCTATTGCGATGTTGTGTGCTATGGTCCAAGTGTCCCACCATCAAAAACTCCATTGTTCTTCTCCATAGTGGAATACGAATTTATTATTGTTGTCTTATTTGGTATATTATTACCTCTACAGCTACAAAGTACGCGCTGGCTGGACTTCTGTTGTGATATAGATGTGGTTTTAATCATTGATGTATTCATGTGTTAGTATCTGTGTTAGTGACCTGTACCTTCGTCGACACAAGAAGATCGCTCCATCATTCTTCGGCTACACTGGCTGGAGTACTCTTCACTTCACTCCCATCTCCTTCCCCTTTAGCCCCTAATTTTCCTTCCATTCCCTGTTTTCCCTTCAATGGCTGACTGAGACCCAACTCACTACCCCACTTCAACTTGCAAGTGGGTCTATTTTCAGAATAGAAATGGTAGAGAAGTATAAATAGAAAACATTAAAAAATATTTTGTAAAAATCATTATTTTTTTATAATCTTGTTAGATGTAAGAACATCCTCGACATCTGTGTCAATGACTAAGAACCAGAGAAATACCTCTGGATTGGCTTGATCCCCAGCTCAGAACCTACATCCATAGCAAGGTCTTCAGCCAGAGCTGTGGAGGGTACGCAAGGCAGACCTCCACATAATCACAATCTTCTATGTTTCAAATTACAAGACTTGAGAACTATCCGGTCCATAACTAACGCCTGAAATTCTCTCTATTTCAAGACCATAAAGCATCTTTCTGATGACAAAATCATAGAACATGATGCTTCACATATCAAGGTTCGACCTCCTGTGAACTTTAATTATTTTCTAGAAAGTGGCTCTGCAAGTCTTGATGGTCTCTGCAGGGAAAGAGATTTGCAATCTCGCCGATAAAGTAGAAAAGTAGCCCAGTGAAGGTTATTACATTAATTTACACAGAAGCAGCTGTTACTAAATTTAGCTGCAGGGTCTGGAGTAAGGAAATTGCATGGGCCGAGGGAGAATTATACAATTTCTATCGTAGGTAATGAGACAAACAGAAAGTTAATTATTATTATTGTTGGTGTCCATTTATATGCCGCACTGGGATGGCCAATACGAAAGCAAAAAAAAAGAAAAAAAAAGTCTTGGTAAAGAAAGGCAAGAAATGAATTTAAAGAAACAGAAAAACTAACCAAAAAAAGAGAGAGAGAGAGAAAGGAAAAAATAGGTAGGATAGAAAGGATAAAATAAAATAAATGAAGCGAAAAAGAAACCCATTAACCTCAACCAGAGACATACCAACACGAAAACTGCGATAAAAAAGATGGAGATAAGGCTTGCTGGCTAAGATCACCAAGATCAAACAAATTTTCATGGTTGTATTTTTACAGTGCTGCATTTGACGCCCCAAACTCTATTGCTCGTGTTTGCCTTGATGTGAAAGTTGGTTTTTTAGTTTTACTTGAAACAACTGACCTGTCCAAACAGCTCTTCGCTAAAACAGAAAACCAGCATTTTGTCTTTCCATCGTAATCGCGATGCACCATAGCAAAAGTCAATGGCTGGAGGGATATTGGATGTAAAACGTTTTTCCCTAAAATGATAAAAAAAAAAAAATTTTACAAGGGTTTTCGACTGACAAATTAACGATGACAACTTTTGCTGGAGCTTTAGTGTTGAAGCTGCTGTGCAGTTTGACGAAAGTTCAAGAGACCTCAATGTTCTTGAGGTTTTTTTTCCAGAGCTAGAAGACTTAGTTAAATACGAATCAAAAAGTCCCTCTGAGGTTAAAAAAAATGACTGAAGACGTGTCGACCTCAGAGAACTCTGGCTGGGGACGTCGTGCCGAGAAGTGCCCGGAGAGTTATCCCCTCTTGCGTAAACTTTATACGTTTACAAGCAAGGTATGCCATTGGACAAACCTACAACCAGTATCCTTTCAAATGATCATCGGTTAGCCAGAGGAAGAATACACCTCACACCGCCTACAAGTGACGGGGTGAAGGTACAAAGACTAAGTCTTTCATCGTGTCATGTGGGTAGGTTCCGTTGGCCAGGTGTGACAAGCCCTCCAATGTTTCCCTCTGTCCAGACGACTGCCCCAGCCGGGCTCCCTCTTGACACTTAATGCCATCTACCTTACATGTGCCCTGCACAAGTCTGTACCCAATGCCCCTAAGGGTCATCTGACTGTGGACGTGTTCATTGATAGTCTAGACGTTTCATATGTCATATAAAGATAACACCTGACACCATCGATGGTCTAGACTTTTTATATGGCATTTAAAGATAACACCTGACGCGATGGATAGTCTAGACTTTTCATGTCATTTAAAGATAACACCTGACACCATCTGTCAGTAACACTAGTATGTGAAGAATCAAGAAAAATCCAATTTAAAGTGTCGATTTTTAAATTTTCAGGAGAGAAGATTTTATGTTTATTCTAAACTAATCAAAAGATGATACTTGGTCATAATAATTTCTTAAGTTCATTATAACTTAAATATACTCGCACTTCCTATACGATCATCGCCATGATACAGCCGGGACCTGGCAATGGACCATCTTAGTGGCACAGATTTCACTTTCTGGAGTTCATTCTGTCAAACAAGAGAAAGGAGTCAGCACTGAGGAGACTCTTAAGACTGTTCTTAACTGGACAAAGTGTCAAACCTCTGATGTGCGTGGGTTGATGTATTGACAAACAAGTCAACACTTTGCTCACCATGTTGACCAGCTCATGTTCCAATGTACCAAAGGTTTGTCCCAAACCATCAGTTTCCTGTGACTTTTATACACAACTGTCAAAACTTTGTCAACAACAGTTGCCTGGCGAACAATCTTCACACTTTAGACTGGATGGCTGATATCAGTACGGACTGACTACCGAAAACCGACAGTGGAACAGGATAATTTAAATATAAACTTGATGAACTTGTGATTATTCAGTAGCATGGTGACTGCGGCATAGGGACAGCTCATATTTGATTTCAGTTCATAAAACTGTCCATGTGGCCCATTCACTACTGTATTTTTCCTACAATATTTCGGCACGCGTGTGCACATAGTCTTTTAGTTTATCTTTTTATCAAAATGTTGTACTTCAAAAGATTAACTGGCGACCATTTTTGACTGAAGCTGCCATACTGGGTAAGACAAGTGGTTTTGAACAGGAAAGTTGCTTGCAGATTCTACTTTTTTATTTCTTTGTTATTAACGTTTTAAATTTTACCTTTACTTATGAATTGTGTGTGTGTTTGCGTGTGTGTTTATATTTTAACATGTAAACGGAACAAATGTGCATAAGAGACACTGGTTAGGGTCCGGGGTAGGGTTTAGGTGTAGGTGTTTGTTTGGCAGAATAACTCAGCAGGTTAAACACTCGGTTGAGGTCAAAGTTTGATTTTCGGTTTCCACGTTGGGATGTTCGCTTATTCTGAGAACAGGTCAGGACAAGAAAAATGGTTGGAAGAATATAGTCGGGGCCCCATCATCCTTTAAAACAACTAGGTGTTGGTAAGTATGGACTGCAGATAAGTCCATGTCACTGAGACTAACAGTGTGTTTGTGGTATTGTCCGCTAATTTATTATTTTCTTTACCTATCCGTTAAACCCATTTTATGATTCCGTTTACTTTTGTTTTTACAAATTTTAAACTTGTTTAAAACTAATGAAAGGTCTGCTGTGTATTTTGCTATTTCAATCACGACATGATGTGTGGTGTATATTTTTCAGACATTATGCTGTTTTTATGTGATGATCTGAATGTCTGGTAACATGTTTTTTGGTTGAATCAGACAGATGTGTGGGGGTTGATTGTGTGAGCAGTGAGCACTACTGTGCAAACAAGGGCAAATCCTTTTATATCTTTTTACCTTCTCCAACCTTCCACACCTGTAAGTTTTAACTCTCTCTCCAAAAACTTCCGCTCCTCTTTGTTCGTAATTGTTCGTATCTTCTTCTGTTTGTCTCCCCCTCTCTTTCTACCTTGCTCCATTTATTTCTGTTCTATCTCTCTGTCTGCTTTGCTCTTTTATTTTATTATTCTCTTCCCCTGTCTGTATGTCCCTACCCTTCCCCTCTATCTATCGTATGCCTTGATCCTTTCTTCTGGTTCTTTAAATTTTCAATCCTTTATACTTAACGATTTCATGGCCTGGTCTAGTGAAGTAAGTCCGCTCAAAATTTACAATTGACATCTATTTTATAATGTCTTGTAGCTATTATTTTAAATCGTTAATCAATGTGAGCAAACCATCTAATGAAAGAACTCTAAATGAAAGGAACTGGTTTCGGAGTAAATATTTTGTATTGTTTGAGGACATACTTCTTATGGTGGAAGCACAGATACGTATGTACCAAGAGTGTTTAAGAAGCTTTTTTTTCTGAACAGTGTCTTTGGAAGGGGAGCTGCCTTTCATGTCCTCCTTGTGCAGGTGGTCCACAGTTCATCCTCATCCTGTGGTCCTGCTGTGTCAAACATTGAGTTTAGGGGCTGCACGTGGCCTTTTTGTACTCATGATCCCTGCATCTGGTGTTTGTCTGCGGTAACTCGTTTGCGAATTTGCTGGCACTTCTCTCTGCTCATTGCCGGGGAAAACTCATTTATCTTGTTTATAATGACGAGTTTACAAGTTCACTGTGCTAACATTTTTCTTAAGTTCTGCACTATCTTAAATTGGGACAAAATATCAGATGTTTAACTGCTTTTCTTTCCATAGCTATATTTTTATTTTAACTTAATTGAATACAAGTTTTAGGTGCCACACTCTTACAAAAAATAGACTTTAAGAGATGTTGCGAAAGTTAAGAAATGTCAAAGTGTTGCGAAACTATCAAGTCTGCTTTCTCAAAACTTCCAATCATCATTAAAGAACTAATGGGGTGCAAAATGTTTCTTTTAATGACTAGGGAAGGTTTAGTTCAAGACATTCTTTCACCAAATTTGGGTGAACAATCCATTTTCGTTCTCGAGATACAAACATCACTGACAGAGACCTCAGGATTGTACATGGAAAGGTTTCGGTCATGAAGCGCTCGGCCATTTTGAGCTAAATTATATTTCCACAATATTATATCCACAATATTATATTTCCACAATATTATATCGTCTTCTTTCTTTGAAAGCTGAAAATTCAGCAACATTTCGTTTCCAAGTAGACGTGGGGAATGCCAGGAGTAACCTGCAAGCACGAAGGACCGCCAGAGATAGAAGGATAAATGGCGAGAAGAGGATGGCACAGCCAGCCTGTCCAATAAGCTGACGACTGAGGCCGATGGCTGCAGACGATAAGATCAGGAATGGGGAGAGAAAATAGATTGCAAAGTAAAGCTTCACAAAAGCAGCTCCATTTGTCACTGTAATCTTGGCGACTAGTCACCAGACTTCAGCCTGCAGACAGAAGGCCGAGTGCAAACAATATCCTTTCCGCCAGAAGGTTGTCCAGCTGATGTTCCTCCTTCAGATTTGTTTTCAATCGTTCTTTTTTTTTCCTCAGTTTGTCTCTCAAGTAAATTGTCTTTTTCTCCCACCATCACACTGTCTGTGAACCAAGTGCTACATCAACCTGTCCATTGTAGGACTCGATTTCGGGAAATGGTTTGGGTACACAAACGTGCAGTGGGGAACGTATTACTTTTTCACTTTTCTTTATTCTTGATGACCTTTTAAATTTGTGTTTACAGAGGTCACTGGTGACAATTCGCCACCCCCGTCTCAACAAAGTTACAAAGCAAGAAAGGGTTTTACTGGGTATTAGCCAGGGTTCTCGTCTTTTCTCTTGGGACCGGTAATGAAGGACTGAGAAGTAATCCTAGCAAAATCGTTTGACCAGCGGGTATTTTATCGGAGGTGTACCCCTGAGATAACCACGTTCTTCTAACTAGGTAAGGATCGAGATAAATATAGTTCAACAGAACCAACACAGAATTCTAACCATTATCAAGTAGACCTCGTCATAAATAACGATCTTGAACATCTTATCGACAAGCCAGTCGCTGGTCAGTTTGAATCCAAATAAAAATAAATTAATACGTGCTTGAGAAACATTATTTAGTCATTTTTGTAGGATTTCTTGACTAAACAGATTTTTTTATTAGTTGTAAGTTTTTCTCCTCCCCCTCTGTCCTTTATGCTACTGATACATAAATGAGACCACACACACAATAATACCTTTGTGGAATTCCTGCCATGATGGTCCAGCAGGTCCCTTCACGAACTCAATGGTCCATCAATGAAATTTATGTTGCCTACCGGGGTAACTTAAACCACTGATTCCCTACCCAACTGAGGACAATTTTACCTACGAAATATTAACCCCGTGGGGCACACATGTCTGCTTGTAGAATATTCTTGATTTTATTTATTATCGCCGCCACTTGCCGCGTGGAGAAACGAAATTTGTATTTTTTGATACCGTGCCTTGGGTCTCCGCGAAGCCACTCCTACAGAAAGTCTCTGGACCACAGCTGTTTGTGCTGTGATTGTAACATGTGTAACCCCAGCATTTATTTTCTTCTGTGGTCATAAATAATATAGGATGCTGGATATTCGTATCTAATTGTTTCATTTAATATTAATGACCTCTTATGTTAGAGTTTTGGATGACCAGAATTTATTTTCATCTGGTTACAATCTCTCTCACCCGCTTGCTTTTTCTCTTCTTCTCTATATATGTGTGTGTGTGTGTGTGTGTGTGTGTGTGTGTGTGTGTGTGTGTGTGTGTGTGTGTGTGTGTGTGTGTGTGTGTGTGTGTGTGTGTGTGTGTGTTTGTTTGTTGATTTTGTGTGATATCCATGTGTGATGTGTGAAAAATAATGTATTTTTCGGGACCATCAGGATCGAAATTCGCGAACAGCCAATCGTCTGGCTACTTGATGTTTACACCCATGACCTGTGTTCGGCTTCAAACAGCCAGACTGTTAAACGAACGAACACAAATTGAAAGAGAAAGAGATTCAAATGAACGGAGTGAACGATGGATGGACATGTTGACACAGAATGGAATGTGAAGTGATTTATTGTCGACGCATGGTAATACATGCAGTCAGTCGTACCACAGCCCCGTGCAGCTTACACATGCCTCTTTCTTTCTTTCTTTCTTTCTTTCTTTCTTTCTTTCTTTCTTTCTTTCTTTCTTTCTTTCTTTCTTTCTTTCTTTCTTTCTTTCTTTCTTTCTTTCTTTCTTTCTTTCTTTCAATATTCTGCTCCTTGTCACCTAGAAAAATAGGATCATACATTTTGTTTTTAATTCTCTCTTATTCACTCTGCTATCATACATACTCGTCAAAGTGAAGTAATTATAATGTTTTTGTTGTAGTCGGCGGGCCTCGCTCCATGCCGATCCTAGTTTTTGTGTCCATGTATATTTTTCCTATTTCGCTGCCTGACCACAGGGTTACTTACTATTTTCATGGGTTATGTGCAAAACTTTCTTTTGTAATAATTGCGTAAGGATCGCTCAAATCGAAATATTATTGTCCATTATCTAGGTGAATGGCTGTCTTCCTTTTTCGGAGGTATACTCATATATAAACATGAGATAGAGAGAAAGGGATTAAAATCCATGAGGTCACGATAACTAATTAATGTATGGTTCATACTCTCCTATTGGCTGAAGCCTTGACAACGTTAACGTAATCATGTACAATCCTGACGTATGCGTTGCTGTGCACGAGGATGTTTACAGTCGTTTATCTCGAGAACGGAAGGCGGTGGTCATTAAGAGGATTTCATGAACTGAGCTTTGTACAAAAGTGAGAATAAAGACTACACCCCAGTAGTCCTTCCTTAAGCATGAAGAAGGGGAAAAACACTTTGAATGCATTGACCTCCATAGGTTGTTTGACGTTTTAGGCAGAAATATTTATCAAAAACATTCGTCAGGAAAAAAATTGCTAAAATAATTTCTATGATTGCTTTTGTGTGTTACCAAAATTTTTCAGATTTAAAAATCATCTAATTTTCATGGAAGTCAGATGTTAAAAGCCACTTTCTGAGGGTAATATTTTTGTGCGAGAACTTTACCCATCTTCTCTCGCCTGTCCTTACCGGTGTGTAACTTGTGAGATACTCGTTTTACATCTATTTTAACTGTAACATGAAAGGTATTGATTTAACAAAATCTTTGCTAGAAAACGTACCCTGCGCAAAACGGGTATTGAACCTACTGCCTCCAGTATGAGGTCCGCCGGCGCAATGGTTAGCGCTGTCACCAATACAGTGAGGATTTTCTGTCCTGGGTTCAGATCCCGTTCGTGCACGCTGTTCTTTCTTTGCATGTGGCATCTGTTTACAGGGTTGGCTGCCATGTTGCTGGCTAGGCGTGAAACCAATTTCTCCTCCCCTCTCACCAACCACTTGTCTTAAGTGAATGGCAATTAAATCAGATGTCATAAAAAGCTCAATGTTTGCCCACGCTTTTAGTCTGAAATATTGGCACCAACATCAATATCTAATGTTAGAAATGTTCACGCTTCAAAACTATGCCAATCACCTAGTAAGAAGAAGTTAGAAACTGTTTAAGACATCACTTTGATCTCCTCTAAGTGGCTGAGGGCTGATTGCCCGCCCACACGATGTCACCGCCTCCAGTGTAAACAGAGATTAACGATAACAGTTTTTTTTTCTTTTATCTTTGACACTCTTTCCTGTCTTTTACTTTTTGTTTTTATTTTTCTCCTAAACAAATGATTGCCTTACAAAAGAACAGCAAAGATGACGGAAGTTATTATCGTTTTGTAAGTTGAACCATGAACTTCCTGTGTCTGCCTGACAATACAAGAAATAGTTGATGATATGCGAATGTTTCAACGCCATGTTCATATAAAGTCTCTTGCTAGACCTTCGCTTGAAGCTTTCATTTTTTTCAAATAATTTTGAAGTTTAATGGCGGTAATAGTAAAATGAATTGTTCTGTCTTTTGAAATGTCGTTAAGGAAAAGAACAACTGATAACTGTGGGTTTTGTAACACGCATTTTGTGTATATCACTCTTGTTAATTATTTATATATATATCTATAGATCGACTTTTGTCTAAATTTAGGAAGCGTGTTCTAATTTATTACTTTTAGTGGTATTTATTTTCTGGATTTTTTCACCACTAAGCCTATAAACATATTTCAGAGATGAATTTCCTCGCGAGGAGCGAGAGGTTCATCAGTAGGTTCTTCTGACATGAGAGCCATACTTCAGATAAATTATTCAAAAATACATCAACTGCAAAGTATCGCCACATTTATTGTCCTGAAACGATTTCTTTTTGTTTTCCGGTTCTGGCCTATCTAGCTTATTGAGAGTTGTTTGTCCTGACATCAAATTGTTGTTTCCCTGTCTCTCCCGTTGGCACAGGGAGGTTCACAGTCGTGACCCCCGCTGTTTACCATCGTTTCCAGCCTTTGGGGGCTTCCCTGCCCTCCTCCTTGCCTCCCACTCCTCAGTCTAATCTATTTTCCATTCTTGGAAGCGTAAAAAATAAAATAATCTGAAGACCTTTGCGAGGAAAACACCCTTAGGTCAGATCGTAATTTAAAAAAAGGCTGTGTGATTATCTCCTCCGTGGTCAAAAATAGAATAAAATTCACAGACTGATTTTAGGTCAGCAATAAATTTGCGCTTTGCCTAAAAAAAATAAATAAAAATAAAATAAAATAAAATACAAATTAAAAAAAAAGCGAAACAAACCAACCAAACAGACATAAATAGAACAGGCAACAATTTTTAAAAAAAAACAACCAAAGTTTTGCGAGCAAGAAAAAGTTTCGCGAAAACTTACACTAAACTTAAATTATTTTTTTGAAATTCCTTAACCGGATAAATTTGATTCGTGGTTTATATTTCTCTGTGTATTAATCAGGTTTATGTAATCGTCTTTTCTGAACACATTTTCAGTGTAAAAAGCAGCGTTTTCATTAGTTATTCTCTCGGTTTCGGCTCAGGTTGAGGGTTCGAAACTCCCCTCGATCATCAAGTACACGTTCTCTAACTAAACGCCAACTAAACAATGGAATGAACCCTTCCCTGACACTTGCATAGGAGCAACTCCCATCTATTCCCAATCCCTATAATTATAGGACTTTATACTGTTTCTCACTATGACCTCATCTCATGGGATGTTCACTGACCTCCGTGATCGTCACGTGTACGGAGCTGGAATGTCAGTCACGTGCCCTCAACATATTGCCTCCTCCACAATCACACTTGTGGGGACTTGATACAATCATATTACCTCCAGTTATGTCTTATGTTGTGCTACAGTTGATCATGTTTCAGTTTCCAGACACATATACTTACATGTCCGTTACAGTCCTTTGAGAATTCCTTTAAAATGTGGTTTAGTAATTGTATCGACATGTTTGCTGTCGTCTTGGAGGGGAGGATAATTTGTATTTTAGTTTGTGACTTGAAACTGGTGAAGACTGAAGAAGACTGTGTGTTACCTGCCTTATGGATAATTACCCTTCCACAAAATGAAAATAATCCCTCTGTATCTTTGTTTTATCTCTGTCTGTGACCTCCCGGATGTGTTATGTATCGCTTAATTGTTACATGTGGCTTTTATTATTGGTTTGCAGTATAATGCTTGCAACATATTGTGAAATAAAATGAAAAAGAGTCTATAAAGAATATTATATAGTACAGACTAACAAACACACCAACACATGTTTCTCAAGATTAGTTACAAATTGTTAAAGCAAATTATTTAACAGGATGACATGGAGAGTGAAACTTGAAGTTGGTATTGCTGCTTATTGTCTGTCGTTCATTTTCAATGTCTGTGAGCTGAACCGCAGAATTGTTGGTAAAAATATTGTCTCGCTGTCAAAGGCCTGATTGGCTGAATTAAGTTTTCTAACAGTAAATAACATTTTACGAAAAAAATCTGCTTTTGTGCATTGATTCTGTGTACAGAAATTCAGTAGTCGTCTGATTTTATTCTGTATGGTGTTAATAAAATCTCTACGGAAATGGCCAGCATTGTCCTTATCTTCTGATGTTGTATCTGTATTCAGTGTGAAGTCACTATAATATCAGAACAGGAATAGAAGTTGTGTAGAAAGGGGATTCATGTACAGAATCTCATGTAACGGAAATACTGTAACACTAGAGGTTGGACCAAGAATTCCTCGGAGACAAAGCTCGGAGCAAACTCAGATAATGATAAAAATATTTTATAGCAGGAGTGTGTTGTCACTATAATTACAGTGATATTATTGGAAGTGGATATTAGAAGACCTACCACTAATACTGAGAATTTGCTTTAAGTGCTTTTTAAATGTTCAATGGTGTAAAAAAGCTGCAGGAATTTTCATGGCTGTACTCCTGCCATCATCGCCTTACTGCGAGGACCTAGAACCTTTGAGCAAACCTTTGTCTCTTCATGAACTTTCGAGAATTGTTTCATCGGAGATTTCACTGACACTTTTAAAATACCCACACTGCAATCATCCTCCTAATGTTCTCATGTTCGTGAGCATCCATATACAAAGGGACACAACTGGATCACAAGGCTGCCGGCGAGCGGCGCTGCTAGTCGTCATGTCCGCTATCATATTCCCTGAGGAAGCAGGTATTATACTGCGTTAACGGAACATCATTTGAAATTCTGGACATTTGACAAGGAGGATGCTGCCAGCACGGCATTGCCTGTGTCAGCAGCGCCCTCTGGGGGGCATTAACCGCGAAAGTTTATTCATTAGTTGGAGCAGCGTGCTACTTCCGTGCTGCAATCGCAAGTGGCATCATTATTAGCCTCAAATGTAAAAGCGATATGCATCATTCTTATCGCTGCAGTCGTATTTAAATATATTGAAAACAAATCCTTGTGGACGCTTTACAGGGGCTGTGATTGCTTGCTTCATCTACAGTGTCTGAGCTCAGATGTCAGCAGGCGCCATTTTCTAATCTGACTTCCGGTGGTGGAGTTCGCGACACGATGCGCCTCATGTCTTCCCCAATCCAATGACTTCTGACATACTTTGATTAATTCTTGTCGATTGTCCACTTAGTGAAAAGTTTGACTGCACCACTCTTGCTGTGGCTGTAACCCCATCAAAGTCTTTATTTGCAAAAATCATTTCATGAATTAGATAACCATGAACACTGCACATTACTTTCCTAATGTGGCATTCACAGCTTTAGAATTTATGCTCTAAAACGTAAAATGTTTTAGACAAAGATTTATTTTTCAAAAATGTTGCCAGGAAATGAGACTGCGACTACAACAATAAAAAGATTTTGTGATGCAGTGCAAGAATGCAACTGATTGGTATAGAGGAATCACGTGATTAGCTTTTAGCTCAAATTAAAGCTTAAAGCTCAGATGTGGTCTGTATTTGTTTGGTTGGTTTGTTTGTTTGTTTGTTTGTTTGTTTGTTTGGGTTTTTTTTTTTAGCGTCTCTCTCACAAGCACGCGCATCTGTTCATCCCACTCACAGCACGCGCACGAGTGTCGCAACACTGTAGGCGCATTCAAGAGATTTCTTTGTTATCTGCCCCAGCATGAAAATGTTTTACTTTCGCAGCATGCTGCTGTTAATGGCATCCACCTACACCATATCAGCTTCCCGAGGACTTAATAAGTGTCTCTTTCAAAACCTCTAAAACCTGTTTACCTAGCAAAGGGTAACAGCGGGCAATAAAGTGAATTTAATATCACAACGGAAACAAATGTGTGAAACGTGCGTCTGTGAAGTTCTGTTACCATGACACCAGTGTGACACCTGAGGAAGTAACAATGGAAAACATAACAGAATACTAAAGTTTATCCTTCATTCAGAATTCAGCTCATTATTCTAGACCAGGGATGCACAACCTACGGCCCGCGGGCCATATCCGGCCCGCGACGCGGTGCCATCCGGCCCGCGAAACTTCTGCCCACAGTGCAGGAAATCGGCATGTTAGTAGTAAAGAAGACCTTAAAAAAACGAGAAAGAGAAAAAAAAAAAAAAGGAAGAAGAAGTATTTATCCCCACGTAGTTGCGTCTCTCAATCTTTTTTTCGATGGACAAACATTTCGATTCAGTGCTCCGACTTGGTGTCTCTACGATGCAGCCGGACATTCAGAAGTTGGTTTCGGGAAAACAGCTTCAAATATCCCACTAATTACTACATAATTAATGGAAAGTACAACTTGTTTCTAATAAAAAATGGTATCTGCTCTATTTTTTTTCCTTTTTGTATTTTTGCGGTGAAATGGCCCGATACGGCTGCCCGAAATGGATATGGCCCGCAGGCCGAAAAAGGTTGGGCATCACTGTTCTAGACGAAATGCTCAACACGTTCTGACTTTTTATGGGGATATTTTGTTAAAGAAAATTTATTTTAAATATATTTTGTACGACATCGGTTTGACACTACTCCATGGATTGACGATGTTGGTTATTCCGATGATACTACACGAGTCCGCTATTTTATCTGCCAGATTGAGGCTGGCAGGAAGACTGATTGCCCACCTTCTATCAATTTGGATCGACACCTGACCCAGAAATTCAAATATTTTATTTTCTGCTTCACTGAATCAGAACGTTCACTCTCCTATTTGAATAACATTCATAAATTAGTGGCTTACGGCAGTGAGTGTTTGAGGATGGAGAATAGATAGCAATACATTTGCCGGAGGTGGGGCCTGCTACACTTTAGTCATCTGCTCCAGTGAGTGTTTCATCTGGCTTGAAGCTAAATGTCCCTCAATTTTCACGCATGGCAAGCTGCGTGAGCTCAGCCTCTTTTTCAAATCATTTTTCAGAACTAACCTGCTGAACGTAAACATACCCGTACTTATTCAAACATTCTTCGTTTGTACTGGTGAACAGTTCGCACATGCCTTAGGCTGCCCCTGCCCCCTTTTTCATCCTTGTCCTCTCTCTATCACTCTTAGTCTTCATCACTATCATCTCTCTCTCTCTCTAATCCCCTCCCCGATAAACAATTGAGAAACAGTTGTCACTAGACAGCTTTGGACGAAGTGTGAAAAACAGAGAGCCACCCAACTGAAATTCCTGGGACTCGTGGATGCGTTACATCCAGTCAAACCACACCTGTTGATACTATCGAGAAATGAAGCTTCATTTTTGTCCCTTTCTTCCCTTTCTCTTATGTTTATACACTGTACCTGAGCAAGTCAGACCTTGTTTTTCTTCTGGTATTTATCTCATAATAATCATTGCGCTTTGTAGAGGAATAAATTTCATAACATTTTAAAAACTAAAAATAATAATAAATGGTTTTATTATTATTATTTTGAAAAGGTATCATGGAAAGATTTTTTCAAGCAGCGTGCTAGGAAACTTAACGTTTGATTGCAAACAAGTAAAGCAAAAGAAAAATATTCAGAAAAAAAGTAAAGAAAACAATGAGGCACGATTTCCCCCAAGTACCCAGTGAATAGTTTTCACTCCCTGTTCATTTATTTCCTGAGTGCAGAGCCTGTCCCATGGCACGTGCTTCAGGCTCAGAGCAAACGGTCTTCACACCAGGGATGGCAGCAAGAAATAACAGTAAAAAATTAAAATCTTTAAAGAATCATTACTGAATAATAATGGTGCGACCTGGAAAGTTAAAAAAAATTGTTCACTGGAGCGAAAATCGCTGTCATGCATTCCTTAATGTTTTATTTACTTGTTGTAGTATTTTTTGAGGAAGAAAAGACACAATGATTACTAATAAATTTGATTTCAGATTCTCTGACCAAACTCCAGAGATTTCGCGTTTCGACTACTAATTGCACTGCACGGTTGAATAAACTTTTCATCAGAGATAATCAAAGTAAATGTTGGTTGGTTGTTGGTCCTGCATGCTGAGTCAGAAGTGACTTATTAAGTTATGAACTAGTCCAGGACTACAAAAAGCTTGGTCACCCCTTGCCTGTCTGCCAGATTCCACTACTGTAACTGTCACATCAGACACGTTTCAACATCGGTTAAGTCCGTTTTAAAGTCGGTTTTCTTTTTTTCGTGTGTTTGTAAGCGGAGTTGGTCGCTGTTTGTGAAGCGCCATCTTCCAAAACGGAATTCGACTTGTCTCCACCGGTCACATCAAGGACATCAAAAAAACAAGATCACAAGCTTTCCTTCACAGCCTGGCGAAAGGGCAAAAGAAAAAAAATGTAAAGTAAAAGAATCATAATGTCGATGAGTGTGAAAATTTTGTTCCTCGGGGTCACTTTAGACAATTTTTTGCTGTATTTTTGATGCCCTTTGGATGTTTTTGTGTCCATTTTTTTTATATTTCTCACGTAATGATTTAATTTAGCCACAGCCAGGCCTGGCCAAGAGATCCCCTCAGTCCTTGTTGGGTTTTGGCCTTTGTCATGACGGTTTTGCATGGTGTGATCAAGTGCACACAGCGAAGTTTGAACAATAGAAAACTTCTCAGGTTGAATAATCATTAATAGAGAATCTGGAAATGTATTCCTCTGAAAATATTCCCGCTAACATCAGACATACGCTCAAAATTGGTTCCCACGCTCGACTATACTCCGACAAAAATAAGGAAAACAGATGAAAACAATTACTTTTATTGGAAACTTTAATGTGTATTAGTAGTAGGAGTTAGTAACTAGTAACCACAAAACAACATGAATTGTGCATAACAAAAGACCGAGCTGTTGTGGAGAAAAGAAATGGGAAACAAACCTATAAAGTTCGGGGGGAGCCATGGATGGTAGATAAGAGGTTGCTGCACGCCACTCATGGTTCAAACCTGAAATTAGCTGAGAAGTGTCGATTGCCGCCCGTGAGTATCCTGATCACCAAGATCTCACTCTCGTCTCCTGCTGCGCTCGTCAAACTGAGAGACAGGGGGTGAGTGGGAGGAGGAGGGGGGCTCCAGCCACATCACTCGCCCAGAGGAGAAAGGGAGATAACTGCTGTAACATGCTGTGCCCTTGTCTGTGTGCAAACAGATTTGACTTTCTTGATATGGAGTCTCGCACTACACAAACCCATTTGTCGCCGCCAGATACAGTCTAATAGGTGGTTGCCGAGTGACTGGAGAGTTGGTGTTTTGCACGAGAAACTCTTAAGCAAGAAAACAGCAGCTTGCAGTGAAATGTTTTTTGTTTTTGCAGCCTCACTTCATAGTAGATACAATATATTATGTTTAGCAGATTTATTTACTTATTTATTTACAACACTCTTGAAGAAAGTAGGCGCTTTGAAGGGTGAAGAGGTGGAAAGATGCTCTCACCTTAGCTCACGATATTTCAAAGAAATGACATAATTCTACAGTATTAATCTCAAGATAAGACAAGTATGCAGACAAATACATTTTTATAAGAAAAAAATAGCTTTTAAAATTAAGGGTTCTGCGTTAAACGTGTAATTTTTGTCGACAGTGACTTTGTGACAATTCCCTAATTTCTTGAACACAATTATAGATGAATTGAAAGAAGAGAAAAAGTAAAGAATTGGCGAGATGGAGGGAAGAGAGAGAGAGGAATTGATGGGAGGAGATGACACATAATGAAAAGGGAAGGGACGAATGGTGGAGGATAAGAAGGAATCTTGGTGAATGCCTCCCAGACGAGACATGATATTAATCTTCTGTAGCCCAAGTCATATGTCGCGTCTACACCAGTCAGTGTCGCCGCAGTAGTAGATAGTGCTGTCAGAAAAACCGATTCTGCAGAGCAGAAGCCGCCCAACAGGGGACGCAACTCGTGGACAGGAGGAATCGCTGCAGATTTGTCGGCCCTGGCAGCTATCGTCACGCATCATTTATATGGCAGGCTGCACCGCCTCCGTCTTACCTCCAGCTGCCGACACCCTGCATGGGGCATCTACCCCAGGTTGTGCTATTAATCGTATCTATGGCAGCAAAGAAAGTGAGAGAGAGAGAGAAAGTGTGTGTGTTTCTGTAAGAGGGAGGATAGCAGAGGCGCAGGTCGAGGAAGCAAGAGATTCTTTGCCGCTTGACACCCTCGCGCGGTCGCGCGCACACACACACACACGTTGACATGAAAGCGTCTGCATTTATGTAAAGTATCTAAACAAGTTTACTGTATGTACAGTGAGTGCGTGTAGTCTTAATCGTCTGTGTAAATGCCTACATAGATATTATTGTGTACTCGCCATTGTACCCGGGTTGTTTTCTGCCGTTAACTCTTCCAGCTGTGATTATATCATCAACGTTCGATCAATGGTTTTATTTGTGCCAACGCTCAACCATGTACGGTTTTAGTTTAGCGAAATACTTGTACTTTCGATGTCTCCTTATGTTAAGGACTGACAACTCATGATTAGCACAAAATTTCGAGAAAAGAAAGTGGATGCGAGTAAAAGCTGTGTTGTACTTTTACACCCAACCCCCCCCCCCCTTCTCTCTCTATTTCTTCCTTCCATAGCAACACCACCTATTCTTTTCCTTCTGGTCTCTTTCTACCCCATCTCTCTTTCTCTCTCTCTCTCTTAAATTAACGGCGTTGTCCACATTAGTTCTGTGTAAAAGATGTATGTCGCAATTTCTTCTTAACAACATTGTTTTGTCTGGATCGAGCCATCTTAGAATGCAGAAAGAAAAAAAAAAGGGAAAAACTCAACGATAAACATGCTCTCAATCACCGAACGACTAATAAAAACAGTCTCGTGCATTCCTGAAATAGAAACCTTAGAAACACTTGTAACCGTGTATGTCAATAAGTAAAACATCGTTTGGTGACTAAGAGCTCGATGTGAGTTACGGCTTTCATTGAACTTTCATTGCGTTTCACTAAATTTCAGTAATTTTCTCAACAATTTAAACCATAGTGTGCAGTGTAAAAACTTGTAAGGTCGCTGGACGTGGACAGCTGAAGTGTACAAACCTTTGTGTAGCAAGACTGCATAGAACAACCAAAGAACAAGTCCGCGGTGCTAACTTCACAAAATTCCATGAAAACTGTGCCACGTGACAGAATGGATGGGTTATCGTGGCTTATCACGTGCAAGATACCAAGTGTCCCGAGTTACTCACAGACATTGCACCAAACTTAGAGTCTGACTTGGCAGTATAGAAGGAACTGTGCTCATTGAGACATCCACACTTGTTTGCAGACCAAAGAGAATAAACTGGAAGATTTACAAAAGCCAAGCAGCAGGTGGCAAACGTTAACTCACATTCTGATAAAGATGTTCCATGCTTCATTGGACCTCAGTAAAAGGCTAACCTTAAAGCAAAATTAGTGGGTTTAGTTAGAAAATACGAATTTAGGGCTAATCATTCTTGCTGGTTTACTAGATACAAAATTGTAAACTCTAGCGTTTTCTACGATGTTTTTGATTTGTAGAGGAGGGTGCCTTCATGACCCTATTTTATTACCTAACAAAAATATCCCGAAGACTAACTAACCCTCATTAACTTATGCTGGACACTCTTGCACATTTGACTTTTTCAACAGTAATCAGATTTTTAGGTCAATCCATGGTGCTTATTCAAAAATGTAATTAAAACTTCTCAACGCTTTTTTGGTGTACGACAAACTAATAACAAGACTGTGTTCTTTAAATAAGCCAACAGCTGTGAGATTAGTTTCATGTATGACTAGGGTTAAGCTTTAATATTCGTCAGAAGCATAATGCATTATCGGCAGAGAGAACGTAGGGGAGATTACTTGGTAAAGACAAGGGAGGTAAAGACATTTGGAGCAAAAGGACATGACCTGGACGAGACATCCGGCGTGGAAGCCGACAGCAACCAGAATTACATCTTAAAGACGAGCAAACATTAGTCTAAAGTATCGCTGGATTAAGAGGATGACAGAATAACAGTCATTGGGGAATGGAGTGGAGCAGAATCATGGATACCTCAGGGACTGGCAAATACAGGGCTCAGCGTCGCTACAAACATCAGACAGAAAGACAGGTGGCAGGCAAACATCAGGTTACCTGTCTTTTCTTGGTTAAAGTTACTGCCATCGATGCCTTAAGTCCTAGTTCTTTGAGAAAATATCCGAAAGCCCTACAGTTTTCTTTTTTTCTTTTTTTTTTCTTTTTTTTTTTTTTATTGTTGTTGGTTTTTTTTTTGAGGGGGTGGATAAAATAGGGAGGTCTTATCATTGTGTAGTCACTATAGTCTTACACTAATTGTTTTACTTTTTTTTTCATTAAAACCTGCTTGTTACTAAAACTTTGCTTCTTGCACACACACACACAAATTGACAGAGAAGAGCATGATAACCTACACAGCGCCCCCTACGTTATACGGTCTTGTAATTTTGACAGAAATCAACTCCTAAACCCCGTTGGGTGGTATGCCCGGATTCGTGTTCCATCGAACACCCGTAACTCGAGATATCTGTAATTGTGTTATCAACGGTTGCTATGGCTACTCATTCATTTGGCAGGAGGAAACCCAGCTATTAGCGCTCTCATTCGATACTTAATGGTATTCTTATAGGGGATATCTAGAGTTCACTCATCTTAATTAGGGAACGTTCCTGTGTGGGTGACCCGCACCTGCAGTTTTTACCATAAGGTGGGGGTTGCCATGCATTAGCGAAGACGAGACTCATTCTACACCTACTTGGGTGAGTAACCACGAGCAGCCAAGCGTGGTTGCCAGCTCAACAAACGTTCCGCTCGATTGGTCTGTCTCCAGTATATCTTTGAAAAACCAACACCAAAACTGTAGATAACTGGTTTACACACGCTACTACACGTTACTCTTAGTCACACAGTGCCTCTGTGACGTTACTGTATGTTACTGTTAGTTACATAGTGGCTCTGTGACGTTACTGTATGTTACTGTTAGTTGGCTATGTGACGTTACTGTATGTTACTGTTAACTACATAGTAGCTCTGTGACGTCACTGTCTGTTATTATTAGTTAGTGCCTCTGTCGTTGCTATACATCGTCCTAAGTTACATAGATATCTATGTGTTTGTGTTACCCTTAAATTATCACAGATCTCGAACAACGGGTTAATTTTGTTTTACCGGGGACTTGACGAGAAGATCGTTTTGATGAATTTTCCCTCTTGATCTGAGCGTGCGTGTACCCGGGGTGGTGATGATACAGGTGTAAGGGGGTCTTGAAATGTTGGGAAAGAGACGATTGCTGTGTTCTTACCAGTGACTGTGAGGGTTTTGTAAGATCAGAGGATTTATGTGTGAGGTGGGAGGGAGGAGAGACGGGTATGTGGGAGGGAGGAGAGACGGGTATGTGGGAGGGATGAGAGACGGGTATGTGGGTTGTAAATGTTGGCATCACACTTTGAACTATGACACTAACAGGGTTACTGGCTTGTTGTGTATCTACGGGGAGGGAGGGAGTGGCTGCTACAAGAAGTACATCAAGTAAATGTATGTGCAGTGTACAAAAGCAAACGAACTGATGCTTCAGGATATTTTATTGAACAATTCCATTTATTCCTTTTACTTCTTCTTCCTTTTTTTTCTTTCTTTATTTCGATCTTCCCTTTCTTCCCACTCCTTCCTCACCCTCTCGTTATGCCTCAGACACGTACACATTACATACACAGATTCACTCTCACTCATTTGTTGTTCATGATGGTTTTCTTTGTTTAATTTAAATCACTGACAGTTCACACATGTCCTCTTGCAGGAGGAATCAACTTAAGCGAGCCAAAATGAAAGAAGATCCGAACTGCTTCCACGTGTAAATAGTTGTATACTTGAAGGGGAAGGTTATACGTGTACAGCCTCCCCACTGAATAGTCGCAGCATCCTTGGTGGTCTTCGGGCTTCTGGATCGAAGCGATTCAGGATCCACAACTCTTCAGCGACCACCGAGGCTGTTCGGTATGAGTTACCTTCCTTGCAAAACGTTTCTGGAGACACGCATGAGGCAGCCTGGCGAGAAATGCGTTTCAAGAACCGATTCTTGCTCTACACCATGTTTGTGTGTCTGTTCTACAGGGAACATATTTTATTGCACCCTTGTTAGCCATGAATTCTCCGTGTAAAAGAAAGAATAAAGTTAATTACAAGTAGTTGTCTCAAACCCAAAATAAAACCTTCATCTGTGGAGCGTTTTGAAGTTTGTGGTGTGGAAAGACGACAGTAAAGAAGGCATTTTTCTTAATATTTTGTGAAATCAGATTTAGATAATCGTCTTACAGTAGAAATAAAATTCAATATTTATATACTTTACCATTTCAGCTGTGAGTTTCCTTCTTTTAAAATAAGACATTTCATCCCTATGTGCCAGCTTTTATCGTTAATTCTAGATTAACTATCCTAGTTTTTACAAGTCTGTCCTTTCCAAAATGTTTGTTACAGATAAAATGGTAAACGCACTTTCTCATTAATATCCTGCCACAAATATAAAGCATCTTTTGGGGAGAGAAACTGATGCTAAAATGTGAGCTTTTATAATATAATAATAATGTTCATAATCCAATTATTTACAAAATGTTTTTAGTATTAATCATCCTGGTATGCACAACACATGGAATGAAAATATTTGAAACGATAGCACTCCGTAAAGAATGACAAACCACTCAGTGAAAGTGAAATCAGGATACTGTAGCTTCCATCTTTCTCTTTCCCTTCTATTTGTCTTAAAGAAATAAATAACAAATCAGATAAAATGGGTTTCAATGATAGTAATCAGTTCTCCCCAGAATTTCAGGTTGTAATATAATAGTTTCAACATCCATCATTTGAGACCAACCGATTACTTCCCCTGCTTTCCTTTTCAGTCAGGGTGATACCTGTGATACCTGTGATACCTGTGATACCTGTACTCCGTCTCGTTACCCTGCCCCTCCTTCTCTCTCCTCTCCCATCCATCCATTCAGTGTGAGCATTAAGCTACACATATTCACACAAGTAATCAAAAATCTTTCAAATTACAATTCGAATAACATACATCCTCGTTATTATTCTGCAGACAATCTCTTTTAAATTTAAGAAAACAGGAAACAACGCATTGCATTACACAGTCACATTCATCTTCTCACTGTTTCTCATCAGCTGTTTGCTTGAAGGGCAACATTGTATGCTGAACGCACCGTACTCATTCTTTTGAACGTTTATAAATAAAATATAACAAAACAACCTTTTAAACATTCGTCAATAAAATATAACAAAACATCCTTTTGCTCCCTTTCTTTTCTGAGCATGAAAGTTTGAACTCATGGTAAAGGAAGTTGCGACGAAATACATCGAGCTTGAAAAAAAACCCAACTTGCATATAGATAGCAAATAAGACAGTCCATTAATTTAACAGTTTTAGTTTGTTACAGACAGACAATGAGAGTGGTGTAAGAATGAAAAAAAAACCAAAGAAACATGTAAGCCTGAAAAATTGCAGAGAGAGAGAGAGGGAGGTTGTAAGAGACCTAAAAGCATCCAGCCATGCAGGCCATACACTGAGCTTGACACATTCCGGAAACGAGCTCAGGTATCGGAGAGAGAGAAAGACAGGTAGAGAACAGGAGAGATAAATGACCACAAAGTGAGCCCAATAACCATCAATTCGATATTATCACTCTTTGAGAGTAACGAAACGTGTCTGAAAACGCAGCGGAGCGTGGCGAGGATGAGGCGCAGACAACTCTCTTGTCCTCAGTGACATACACAGTGAAAGGGGCTCAACATCACAAACTCTTGGGTCACCGGATACATCTCTGTCAAAGAAGCAAATCACAGGGTATGGGACGAAGGACGTACATCTTCTCTCCCTTTGCCAACGACGGGCAGCGCAACAAGAGTTACGTCCCACAATCACGTAGCATCACGTAGTATTCACGTAGTATCTTTTAAAATAAAACATCACAATGTTTGCTTGCATCGCCACCATGGTATCACAGAAGCGGAAGCGATATTAAGTCGTCTTTCTGATTGCGAAATTTCAAGCCATGTAACTCTGCTTGTCATGCAATGAGGATGACACACACTCACACATACACACGCGCGAACACACACACACACACACAGCTGATAGCATCATTATGCCAGCGCGAGCAGCACGCGTCTTGTGGAAGCTGAGGTGTCAGGCGAGCTAACACACCGCCGTCACGATTCTCGGTGGATCGTCTTGGACGACCATGACGAGGAGTTGATCGACTACAATTGTAATCTCGTTGGACTCATTCCGTGATTTCCTCTGGGATGCTCCAGCGTGGAGGTGGCGGGTGGGTTGAGGGGCGTTGGGAGGATCAAGCACAAGCGGCGATGTTATCGTAGAACAGGAATTGTTGTGGTTATGTCAGTGTGTATGTGTGTGTACGCGCGCGCATGACATACTGAAGAGCTTTAAAAGGAAGAGCAGTCACAATAATAATAACCAGCATAATAAAAATTTTAAATGGATTTAACTGAGTTTTAAAAGCTGAACTGAAGTGGCTATCACAAAGCGCAGATGACACCCGTAGACATACTTCTTACAGTCACTAAAGAATTAATGGCGACATCACGCCTTCAACGTCCTTCAACACCATCGTTCTGGATCCCAGAATTTTACTCTGGAGAAACATTATTACCCATGTTTTTAAAGTATTTGAGCTTCACTTTGTCTCCATTTAGTCTCTCTTTCCATCTCTTTTTTCACGATAATTACATGTAAAGTGTTCTAAGCAGAGACAATTTATTTTTCAACTTCATGTCCATTTTAATATTTAGGAATCGTATAGTATCATTCATCTGTGGATGTGGCAATGAAGAATAAAGTTTCACAGACTTATTTTTGTTTGTTCATCAATACCGACACGTTTTTAGTTCTTTGAGCGACATGGTCAAATTGAAAAGCGATTCATCCTGTCATGTTTGATATGATTACAATGTCTCAAAGTTCTGTTGACCAGCTCTGCACTACCCGAACACATCTCTAATAACTCTTTTTCTGAAGTATTAACACTTTATGTGAGTGATCTTTGTCTATATACTTCAGCCTAGTATCACAGCTTCATCTCTCACGAGGCAGACACTGTCAGCATCACTTTGGCTCGGCGTCCATGGGTTACCCAGTGTCGGTATGACTTCAGTGGCGTCCGTCCATCAAGCAGTCTCCATCTCATCTTCAGCATGATCCTCATAAATCCGCCATTGTCACCATCACTGTCATCGTGGAATCTTTTTGTCAGCCAGCCACTCTCGACCAATGTCGGTATCACCTACAGCATCGCCATGATGGCCTTCATCCTGGAGTCCATCACCACTTGCAGCACCTCCATCTGGACATTCACGTTGGGCGCTGTGCTCAGACGGGTGCGTCTGGTGCTGCGATCACATAAACACACAGAACCATCCATTGTAACATATTTATTTATCTAACAGCAGCAATGAGAGAATAATGATTAGACTAAAAATAGTTAGCTTGGCTAACGAGAATATTGCTTCAACGAAAACGTCCCTATTCATGATCTTTATTTTATATTAAAAACAAATTTAAAATTGTTTGGACAAGGAAAGAAAATTTCTTAATTTTCGTTACATTATTAATCATCATGTTAATGGCTGAAAAGGATTATGATGTCTAAAGCAAAATATACTGCAGGTTAATGTAAACAGCACATAAACTAAGCAACAAATCGTGCAAATAATTTATTTGCCATGGGACTAACATTTTTTTTCTCTGCCACAGACACAGCATCACTGGCTACACTACAACACCGAAGCTAAGCCAGGCATTCTAACAAACCACAAGACAAGAGAAAATATATTTGTACCTGTCCGGGGACACCGATTTCGGGGGAGCGGCTGAAATCATAAACACACTGTCATCAGAAAGGGAAGTCTGCTTTTCCTCTTACCCACCCTCGCCTCCATTTCTCCTTCACTCACTCGCTTACATCAGATTGTTTTCCTGCTGATACAATCGCGCTAGGTGGAGTCTTACAATCATGTCTAGCAATCATGCCACTTATAATTAGGTTATTATTTGTTAAAAGCAAGCTGGTACATACCTATACTTTTAATGCAATTTTAGTGACAAGACCACTAGGAAAACAAAACAAAAATAAAATAAACATCAATGAAAATTTAAAAAACAACAAAAAAATGCAGAAATAAAAAAAATAGAAAGAAAACTATTAGACTTGCCATGAAGAAAATAAAGGCTAGCATAAGCTTTGAGTGTGATAGCCACGAACACAGGTAATCCCCAAATCAGCATGTAAATAGTAAAATCCCTTAACACGTCTACAACTAAATTCCTTCTGGGGAAAGCAGCATGGCAGGCTTATTATCTAATCTAATCTACCCAATGTAATTTAATGACCTGCAGCTACACCCAACTGCCTCAATTTGGAATGAGTAGATTGAGGACTAAGTAGCTGTTGTGGGGATTGTCCAATCACTGCTTTCAGAATAATGGCCGCCAGAGATGTGGCCGCTAGCACGACGCCTTACTGCCGCACATTTGTACAATCTAATAAATGAGAAGAATTACAATTTGCATATTGCAAGTTTGCAAGAAGTGAAGATGAAATAGAAGCTGATGTTAGGGGTACTAACAGTTCACAAATAGTTGTTTGGGATCAGAGGACATATGAGCAGGAACAAAATGTAGGTGAGGCAGAAGGACAAGAAGATACCATGAGGTAGAAGGTGATGTTGGATGAGACAGGAAGACGGTCAGATACAGACACGAAGAGGAAAAGAAATAACTAGAAAAGAAAAGACATTAGATTAGTGTATACTGACACTCGGCATTTACACACAAGAAAGATAACTATCATGTTTACTGTAACTTTATACAAACAAACAACGCGCTTTTTTTTCTCTTTAAGTGGGTTACAATGAGGACATGAGAAATATTGAAGAAGAAAAAAAATACTTGAGAACACACAAGCATACACTCACACAAGGGAGTAGCTCGAATGAGAGCTATTAGACGGAGACAGAGAGGAGGTAGAGAGAAAGAGTGATGTTAGGACCAAGAGAGACAAGACCAAAGTGGTCTAGTCATCCTAAGCTTTTAATTTTCCAATTTTAGATTTTTCTAAGCAGGAAGGAGAGATGCTCTAGGAGTGTCAAAGGATCGGAAATTTTGTTAGATTATCTTGTTTGAAATAAAAACTTGAGACCCATGTCCTTTCACATAGCCACCACTCGCCCTGAGAGGGTATTTCCTGCTTCCATTACAAGCCAGGAGAGGCTCTGACCCTGCATCAACGTCTTTCCTTTCGTCATTAGGCAACGGTTAATGGATGCTGGCAGCTAGTCTTAGCAACATTTGGATCACCTTACTCAGACACTTTTATTTCATATTTCACACCAAGACAGCGGCAGTCACAGGTTACAGGTGTTCAGGAATTAATATAACATTCACTTTTCCAAAAATTTTAAATTTTAGCCGTGTGCACACAATTTAAGACACACAGACAAAATAAACTCAGCTCTGTTGCCTGAGTGGAGACAGTGTGACTACAGTTCACTAGCCTGACCTAGCTGTATGTCCTAGCCATGTAACAAGATTCCCTGTATCAAGTGAATAAGGAATTCTTCAGCACCTGCTACATACCTGCGGGCTCCTGTAAGTGCTGTAAGCCTGCCTTTGTTCTGGAACTATATAAAGTTTACATATGTACCCATATGTTTGTATCTGTGCAGCTGTATTAACCAGTAAATATAGCGCCTTAACACTAACATGCTTAAGTTTTTAATTCTATAACCATAGAGTTAAAAATAGTCTTTGAACTTAGACATAAAATGTGTTTCTTTTAAAATATTAACTCGGCGGCTAACAAAACCCATTTATGGTTTGAAGGAATAAGCGTGGGAAAAGAATGTAGTATATGGCAGTAAAAAAATGAGTAAAAAAAAGACAGACGAAAAGGGAATAAAAAGAATTCTAGGGGCTGAAAAATGGAAGCCAGTGATACAAGGGTGAAAAATGAGAAGGTATACAAAAGAGTAATTTTCCAAAAAGAGAAAAAAAACATTGTGACAGCATTCTATGAAAAGTCATTGTGAAATGAAATTTCAAACAAGATAAAAAAAAATGTTGCTAAAAGGAAGGAATAGCAACAATACAGTATAGATATATAATATGCGACAGTTAAAGGGCCTAACATGAAGATAACATTTGACCAGTCAGTTTAGAAAAAGACATTGTTTAAAAAAAATCTTGTCTAAAAGTTAAAATTGATTGCAAAGCACAAAAAAAGAAAATGTTGTCCTATTTGTTTTTGCTTTGCTTTATGTTATTTAGATAGAAGATTTGAATGTATTTATTATGTAATTTACCTCGATAAAAATGCTCTAGTCACAAAAGTTTAAATAACAAATTTGTACATAAAAGTGGTAATATCTGCTAGCATCCCAAAACTTGAAAGTTGAGTTGAGTGTCATAGTCTTGAAAAATTCACTGCAGTAACCATAAGATATTGTAGTAAAACACTAAGTGTACTTAGAGAGACATAGCATACTAGGTACACTTAGCAAACATGGAATGCTAGGAATACATGGAATACTAGGTATACTTACTGAGACATGGCATAATAGGTATACTGAGACATGACATAGTAGTTATACTAAGTGAGACATGACATGGTAGCTATGCTAAATGAGACATGATATAGTAGGTATACTGTGAGACATGACATATTAGGTATACTAAGTGAAACAAGACATACTACATATACTTAGTGAGACATGACAGCAGGTATACTGAAACATGACATAGTAGCTATGCTACGTGAGACATGACATAGTAAGTATACTTAGTAAGACGACGCACTAGGCATAGTATGTGAGATATAACATTGTAGGTATACTTCTAATCCGACAAAATAAAGCAAACGGAGAAAAGCTATCAAAATCAGATTTTACACAGTAATGATAGTGTGCGACCCACTAGTAAATTAAAATAGGATATTTAATGTTAATAATAACAAACGGTCACATACATAAGCCAACGGAACTCTTTTGAGCTGTTGACAGGACCCTACCTCCATCTTTTCTTGCTTACATACTAACAACACAATGAACAATGTGTACTGTAACTCAAAGTTAAAGAAAAACTCATATTTTTACGGTAAGTTCGCACTAGGGGACTGAGGGATTAATTATAGTCTTCTGCAATATTTACATCCCTCTTTTTGTGTTATCCTCTCACTTTAAAGTTCATGTTTATTATCTAAATATTTTTAAAATAGTCAAGTTTGAATGAGGTTTATTGTTTTCCGTGGCTAAAGAATTTGGTATTCGGCAAAATCTCAGGAGAATTGCGATACAAGGCGCTCATTGGTTCGAGTGGACAGGGCGGCAATACCTCAGATGACTCACGCACTTGGGCTGAGTGGACCTCACTCCTCTACACACAGATGTGGGAGATCGATGTACTGATTCCAGACAGGAGATGAAGGCGACAAAGTATGGCCACCGAGTCCCACAATGACCACATAATGCAATCTCCTACACCAGCGACACGTCCTCCACCACCTTGCCTCTCATTACGAGTGTCAGTCCTCTACTTGTTTGTTTGTGTGTCTATGTGTGCTTCAATTATTCCTTCACGAAGGCTGATATCAGCATGGTATGTGTGCAATGAACAAACATTTTGTGGGATATTCCATTGAAAATTTTTATCGCAGGCATTTTTTGATATGTAGAGAATTGAATTCTCTTACGGCTTTTTTTTTTTTTTAATATTGATTGTTTAGTTTAAAGTTTATCTTTGTATAAACATCTAGAGAAACTTCTTACTGATGGTCGTCATGTCTAGCTTGTTCCTCTTTCATTTATCTTCTCGACAACGACAGTGACTATTATTATTATGATGAAGATGATGAGGATGATGGATGATTGATGGATGATTGATAGATGATTGATGGATGATGGATGATTTATGATGATGATGATGATGATGATGATGATGAGGAGGAGGAGATAACCTATATTGTGTTTGAAAATATATCACAGAAACTACACAAGTAACTGATTTGCACTCACTTTAAGCCATATTATTACTAAATAATCACTAATTGTTAGTAAAGAATATTCAACTATAAAAGCATGCACTACTTACTAACGACGAGCCCCGTCCTGAATTAACTCCCATAATAAGGCTCCAGATGATGACTGACAAGTTCTACAACTCCGGGGGACGCAGGAGGGAGAAGAGGGAAATAATATCATTTGATACTTAAGCTCGCCTGGCTGGATGATGGACATGCGCAGTTAAACATGCAAAGAAATCTCATTAAATGCCAAAGCAGCCTGACTGCATGCAACATCTCTCCACAGCCGCATTACTCCAGAAGCAATATCAAGCATGCATGCTCATGCAACACACGCGCAAAGACACATCATCACCTCGACACTTGCTTCTTGTCTTAGAGGGATTATTTCTCTCTCTCATGCGAGAGTTCTGTCCTCTTGCACAGAATTGAATTCAGCGATGTGCATAAGGTCTCGGTGATGACCTCCCTTTGTGCCGGCCACATGAAGCAAATGATCAAAAGCCACAAGGAGACAGGCAAGTACGATCTACCCGAAGTCATACAAACTGGGAGCTGCCGCGGTGGTGGACAGCTGAGAAGAGGAAACCTTATCAGTCGGGGGTCAACTGTCGCTGCTGCTGTTTGTCTGCTTGTTTCTCTGGTGATGACGAATTGGGGGGTTGGTAGTGAATGAAAAGATGGCGGTTTCGTTCGCCCCTTGGCGCCTCTCCCCCGTCGCCGACTGCACGACGGCCGTTCAGCACGGGGGTCGCGAGCATGGTGCTCTCCGTCCGGGTCAGGCCGGAAGTCTCGTTCTGCTGCAGGGCCCGCGCTGCTTGCTGGAGCCGCGAGATGTTGCGCAGACGCAGCGCTGTAGGAGAGAGGAAACGCGCGATGAGGAATGATTCTGAGTGAGTGGCCATCATTCTAAACACAGACTGGCCATCATCCTAAATTACTTAGAATCGTAAAACGAAATGTGGCCAACAGCCTTGACCACCATCCTAAACATCGTTAGTCATCATTCTAAACTGTGGGTGACCAACATCCTCAGTAATCCTCAGTGAGCTATTTCTGGACTCAATGTTGGTCTCACACAAAGCAGAATGAGTAAAAGTACGAACAGTTCTATTCTAATCGACTCACTTGATAGGATCAAATTCTAACATCTCTGGATGGAAAGTTCATAGCTCTGGGTTTGACTAGATACAGCTTTTAAATGACAGATGGGATGACACTTTGTTGGAATTCTTTCTCCCTCTTTCTCTCTCTCCCTTCATCATGCTCTCATGGGGGCGATTACACTCAATCGCGATGGAGGTCCTGTAGGTTTCGTTCCCTAACAACAATTTAGAGACACTAAAGTTGGAATCCGTTTTAATGGTCTTTTAAATTGCCAGGGAGTGGGGGTTCAATGCATAAGATGATTGTTACATGCACCATTGACTAAACCAGGTTTGTTTTCCCATCAATACACGGATTATTTGTTTTCTGACCAATAAACAATCGCTTGGTGGACTGTGCTGCTGTGAGGATTTCTCCAAGCACCGAATGTCTGAGCAAGGCAATGGTATTCGTCGCACCTAACTTGGTAAAACTAAGCGATTAAGAGGGTCCCCCCAACTGTCTAATGAATGTGCTGACAGCCCCCAATCTGCTGACACGACTATCTGTTACAGTGGCTATCATTTCCATCGGTGGAATTTACATCTAGGAATCTCCTGGGAAAAAAATCCCAAATCCTTTATAGAGCAGATGTCATAATCAAAGACAGTTTTCATGAAATAAAGAAGTGCCATACACAAAAACTCAACTTAAAAACAGAGGGATATAAAACATATATAACACATAAAGCAGTTACTGTGACTAGATGACAAGCTCTTTGAAAGACACTAGCAGATCACGGCGAAAAAAATAAAATAATAAACAAAATGGACAATGTGCATCTACAAGCTTTTTATGCAAGCCACGGTTTTGTTTTAAATCATTTGAAAACTCTTTTTATATCTTCTCTTTGCTTGATTATGTTGATGGCAAAATTTATTTAACCAAAAGCGTTGTGTTAATGAGACACTGACCTGAGGATAACACCTCTGTGAGTTATTTATTTGATGATTATTGATTACTTGATGACAATAATTATCTTTACCTCCATGTTTAAAGACAATGTGAAAGATGCTAAATATAGCAACAGAGGTAATCAACGGCGGAAGAATCACCGCCATTGCAATGATGCCATTCACGCCTGGCTGGCTTTGCTGGACATGAAATTACTTTCTGTTAGGAATGCTTAGAAAATGAAACCACCAGCCAGCCACCGGTCACGCCACCACGCCATCTTCGAAAATCACAAAAGCAGTTCAAAGCAACAGCATTCCAGCTCTGATAGTTGGTGTTGTTGTGATGGTGCTGCTCTCTAGAATACATCCCAACACACAACTGTCCAGATGATGATCCAGGTGCACACAATACATCCAACACACAGGTGTTGTCGTATTGGAACTGCCACGCTGCGTGACTGAACGACAGTCGATGATGTAGTCATCGTGTCGTCGTCGCCAGTTCATTTCAATGGTCAAAACGAAGCAGATGGTAGTCACGTGGTCAGTGTCTGTTTTAACTGCGGTTCTAAGATACATTTCAAAGGAAACGATCGAAGTCTTCCATTACGGGGTGAACTTCAGAATTGCTCAGAATCAAATCCGGAATCCACAATACCATGACGAATAAATATTTTTATTTCCTCATATGGATCTCAGTAAACTAATTATCTGATTCCCAGTGTAATTTCTGAATTAAGTTTAATGTAATTTGACAACCTTAGAGAGCTTGTGCACGCACAAAGCAGGTTTGTTTTCATCTGTGGCTGTCTGCATGAGTGCTCTGGTTATGAAAAAAAGTGTGATGGTCGCGTACCCAGAAAAAGAAAACCTTGCCACACGGTCTGCTTACATGAAGTTCCAACAAAGTGTCATTTCCAGGTCTTAAATACTTAAACTAAACTTCTGATGCGACAAAGGGTGGACAAGTACAGTGCATTATGATTAGGGGAAGTTTAGTTAAAACTTAAATTGTCAGCCAAAAGATTTAATATTTAAGACCTGCAGGAAGATGATTTCACTCACACGGGAAACAATATTTTCAGTTGACAGTGTCCAGCTTTAAATAGAATAGTCAAGACAACTTGACCAAACTAAACATGATTCTTTCTGTTCGAATAATTTTGATGCTTTACCGGAATTACAATAACAATGAAAGCGAATAAAAAAAATTTTTTAATTAAAGAAGCGATAAACGACTGCAGCAACGCCTACATCCACCTCAATAAAGACGATCAACAATCGGGAACTATTTTCAGGGGACAGGAAACCTTTCGCGGCAAGTAGATTGCAGGATGGAGGAAACTAATTTCTCGCGATAATTAAAATCTTAAGCAGCGCAAACTAGAGAGATGGAATCTACTTCAAGCGAAACTAAACCATGCTCGAGAAAAGACAGTGAAAAATAAAAGGTGAAAACTTCAAGAAAACGTCTACAGCTACGCAACTGAATCTCCAAATGTCAAAGGAAAAATTAAAAAAAATAAAGTAGAACCACCAATAGACAATAATAAGACTGATGAAATACCTGGAATTATTTTAACTGATTAAGGAAAAGTAGCCAGAACTGTACGCTATATCACGTGATATTCGTACTAAGAAGTAAACTCAAATAGTGAGTGAACTCGAAACGACTAGAGGGTTGCTATGGTTTTTTTTTCTGATGGTAAAGTGAAGCTTGGTGCCAGATATTCTTTCCTTCAATCTGTATGAATATTCCTCTTCCGTTCTTGAGATACATGCAACAATCGCCCCATGCATAGAAAGTTATTCAAACTGTGACGTCACGGTTGTATACATAGAGACCAGGTCTCCCATTGGATAAGGCATGAACAAGGTTTTCTGCGCATGACGATGCTACTCGGTGTGTATCTCCAGATCGAAAGAGTGGTATTCACTAAGATTTGGGGAAAGAGTATCTTGTGTGACAGAGCTTTACCCAGTCATTCGACAAAAATCTGCACTAGATATGGTGTGCTTTCATGCATGTTATGCACCAGAACGCATGCTTGTGTCTCGCCCACGCTTGCAGTTTTCACTTGACATGCGACTGCGCATGCGTGACCCACCTTCATACATCGTCATGCCTCGTTCTGATCCACGTCGACAGCAGATGTAGCAGGCCACGCGGAACTCGCGTCGGAAGTTGCCTGCAAATATTTTAACAAAGGACGAAAATGAGGCCATGAAGTTTGCTATGTGGTCATACATATTAAAAAAAAGTGTAATTCGACAAATGTATTTATAACCCACGTGATCGAGTCATGCACATTATCAACGCCTCTTCCATCAGCTGCCTGTGTGAACAGCCGCCGCCTACGTCCGTTGGCGATAACGACAGAAGATGGCGGAGCTTTTATGGCCACGGAGGCGGTGAAAAGACCAAAGTTTTTGCAGTGTGGGAGGTAGACGGGGCATCAAGTCTTGGAAATACCATTTAAATCTGTGTTATCGGTCCTGACAAGGGCCTTAAAGGGCAATAATTGTGGAAGCGGATAGCCGAGTGGTTCGAGCGTTGGCGTCTAAGCCCGGGGGTGCACCGGTTCGATTCCCGTGGGGCGCAGCGAATTTCTCCACCCCCCCAAGTCGACCCAGCTATCGGGAAAGGGTTTCTGACTCCACAAAGAGTGGGGACAAAAAATCAAAGAGAGAAAGAAAGAGGAAGGATGAGTTCATCCTTCATACAAAGCTAGCCCCGTCTTGTTTCTCGTACAAAAAAGTCCAGTAAAAATGTTTGTTTTTATTGTGTTACTTGTTGCTGTTAAAAAAAAACCTGTGTCAAATAATTTTGACTGACATGGTGAATAATATTCTCAGCTTCAACTGCAAGATTTGTTTGAATTTACCCTCCTCTCCTTCATCTATAAAACATGGAGTTGCCATCCGCCTGTCAGGAACTATGGAGGGATAAACAAGTAGAATCAATGTTGCCTTATTGCAGCGGACACACGTCATGCAGGATTATAACCCCGGGGATAAATTAAATTAAATTAACTCCAGAAAGAGAGAAGCGGCCTTCAATAAGCTCTCATTATCTCAATTCTTTATTTGATTAGCGATTTAATGTCGTTCGCGGCTTTACTTGCGATTGTGGAAACATGAAAATATAATAGTAGGGTATGGGAGGGGTTAAATAGATGAAAGAGAAATAGCGGCAACACATGTCAAAGGTTTAGATTTTACCAAACAATTCCAATATACCCAACCTGTAATAAAAGATGGAGTTTTTGCCAACAATAATTTAAAAAAAATAGTCTTGCTTTGTAAATTTGAAAGACAGCTGTTGATCATTGATAAACAACCCTTGATCTTTGATTGATAGCTGTCGACCATTCCAACATTGTTTTTGCTTTTTAACGGATATCTGTTGATCATTAATTCAATCACTCAGCCAAGAGATTGTGCCATCCGTGAAATCTTCGTCATGTGCTCAGTATTCACGAGGGGATTGGTAATCAACTGTCATCACGTTTCTGGCGATACATGGCGAGATATGCACACCAACTAGCTGCGAAAATAATCAGTTTATGAGAGAAACAGGAGAAAAAAAATTGTTTTACATGTAAAAACATTTTTTTTAATTTTTCTCGGCTGATTGCCTGCTTGTGATTTCTTGCCTCGTGGTTCCAACTTTTTTACATGGGGAAAAAACTTAAGTGGGAATGAACGGAAAGTTTAAAAACAAATTTTCATTTAAAGGCGAGGATGATTTCGAGTATTATCGCCTGTCATCTTTGATAAAACTGCCTGTGACGTCACAGTTGGATCGAATAACAGTTGTTTGTCTGTCTGTCCGTCAGCCAACCAGTCTCCCCGACACGTTTATTCATTCATTCGCTCGCATGCTCACCCGTTCAATCATTCGCTTGTTTACTGATCCACTCACATATCAACTCATTTACTCATTGTCCATTCACTCACTCGCCTAAACATCAACTCACACATCCACTTACTCGCTTGCTTACTCACACATCCCTTTGAAAGGGTCGTCGACCCATGAAAAAAATAATTAAATAATTCAATTTTCACTCACCCACCCATCCACTCATACTACTTGCTTCGCTCAAACTCACTGACTCACACACGTACTCTCTGACTCAGATCACAATATTTTTGTAAGAAAGTCACTCACAGCTCATGAAGTTGTAGATGGCGGGGTTGATGGAGCTGTTGAAGTAGCACAGCCAGTGAGCCAACATGGCCAGAGGCGGTATGGAGGACATTGGAAAATAAAGCAGCACGCCAGTCACTCTGAAACAGCAAGAAGGGCTCTGTAACTCTTTATCTCGAGATACACGGGTCTTGAAGCCAGTACTTTATGTAGGACAGGAACTGTAACATGTACTTCAAATAGGACACGAGGGAAGGGGAAGGTACTGTAGGTTACAAAGGTAGTAAATATTAAACACTTTAGTAACACTTGAATAAAAATAAATAAAGTTGAATTATATTTCGCCTTAACTACCATCAAAGCCAGCCTCAAATAACTTTACAAAACATAAAAACACAGACATAACAACAATACTGGTAACAAAAACAAAGAGATTATTGTTGTCGTAGCGGAACTACTCATGTGAAGAAGGTGAAGACCATCAGTCTGTTGCTTTGCTAGTCCATGGAATCTTCCACAAGTCAATAAAATTTTGCTTCGAAAAACTGATGAAAGTTATGATGTGATAATTGTGGTTATGGTTTATTAAAATCTTTGGTTGAGACCTGACTCTCGCAGACAGAAATATCTTTCCTCCCACACAACTCACATCACACTAACGGTCATTGTCACACTTCAGTAGCAAACGGGCTTTAGAAAAAATCCAAAGCATAATTATGATTGGTATTTTAAGCATGATAAACGAATAATCAGTTAACAGACCTTGCAAGCAAAATCATTTGCAAATATAATGTTAATGTGTTTCGTGTTAGATAACGACGGTTTTTGTGGAATAATATGATATGTGTTTTATAGATATAAATATTTTAAAAAAGGAGCAGCTAAGCTTTTTGGAACCTAAACGGATCTGAAAGGTGCTAATCAGTTTCTGAGTTCAGCAAACTCTGAAGCATTATTATGTCTGTTCAAATAGCTCCTCTCCATCTCAAGCATCGCATCCTTTGTCCACCCAAAAACACGCTCACAAAACAAGACACTCGACAATGAACCTCACTGAATAATTATAGTTCTCACAATGCAAATGTCCATGGACCTCTTGCTTCACGACACACGGACTCGTGCACCGTATGTTCGGACCCACCACGCACCTACAGGACTCACAAGACGGATGTTCCAGCGGAATAATGTCTACAAACCTACACACAGGTGCGGCTGGCATATTGAGTAAATACCAGGTGCTCATGTATACTTTGATGTGCCGGCATCCGACAATTACTCCATCCCAGATGCCGGTCACTCACTCAAACTCACCAGACATGGGTCTCTGTCATTGGTTATGCTTGTGATGGATGATGTCAGTGTGTTTGCATGTTTGTCCGTTTCTAAGTAAGAATCAGCGAAAAAATAACAGTGTACTTCTCAATCCACCCTGCTGATTATTGTACCCTTATTGCAATGTTTACAGTCCCTTAAGCTGCGTGATGCTGGCTTTCTGAAGGTCCCTCGCTGCCTCCCGGCCACAAGACGAGTCTCCTGACTATTCCTCCCACTTCCTGCCCGGATGTTAATCTCGCTTCCCTCTGTAGACTGTCTGGCTTGACCGGCCATTCGCGATGCACGCTCCCTTGTTCTGCTGGAACTTTCATCGTCTTTGGCAATAACAACATGTCAAATGATACACGATACTCTCAACCTTTCAGACAGACAGAAAAAAAAAGACAGGATGGGTCTGAGAGGAAAGCGGTCGTAAACACGTCACTCTAAAATTAACTTTGTTTTGCGCCTGTTTTTCACACTTACGTGGCCATCCAAACAAAAATACTTTCTTTGGGGGAAACAACAAACTACAGAGAAATCTTTGTGAGGTCTGCGGTAAATCATTCATTATTCAATACGCTCAATAAATTATTTTTATTGTTTTGCACACCGCTGCAAGCTTTTTAATCATTAAACCTTCCCCACACACCGAGAAACATTAACCGGAACATAATGTGGTCCTGTCTTGTCCCTTCCATCCACTTTTCTTTAACATAAAAAAATGTGAGTTCGAATAACCTGTTTTTTCTTTGTACAAAACCTTTTTATATTGTTTATGTTGTTACTTTTTGTTTTCAGAATCCACAGCTTTTGCAAGATGGGGACAGCTAAGCCAAGTCAAATATAAAATTAATCTCAAAGCTTCTAGAAGGTTCAGAGAACTTTTAAGCATTAAATATTTGTTTCGAAAAGAACGTGTGAAGTGACAAAATTTCGAACTTTCGGCAATCCTTCAGCCAATACAAGCGGTTTTTTTTTTTGTTTTATGCTAATGAGTCGTTGTCCAATCAACAAGCCGACAGTTGTGACGTTACGGAAGCCAAGCTTTTGTATTTTTTCCAATCCCAAAAAAAGTGAATTTTGTTGTTGCACAGTTGAAAGGCTCGTATGATGTGATCGAAATAAATGTTTTTGCTTCAAGTTTAAGAATTAATGTGAATGAGAACATGTGTGTGTGTGTGAATGTAGGGGAACGAGGCTCACCTGGTGATAGTAGCAGTAATGGCCAGATAAGACACCCGACCTAATGAGACACAACAAGCGCCTTCAACCGGAAGCAGATGAAGACGCGAGTATCTGTGATGATTATTCCCCACTGTCATCGTCACCTATTATCTAATTATCGACAAATCCGACATGAGCCTAACCCGAGCTTCACTCAATCAACTCCACGTTTCTCGCTTTTGTTTGTTTTGTGTTCTGCTTCGTTTTAAAATAGGATTTCATCCACCTTCCTCAATTGTCATCCTGTCTGTCATCACTATTCCTGTCTCCACCCACAGCTTCTTACACTCCCTGTCTGCGCCCTCGCCTTCCTCATCTAATGTCTCTGCCTCATACCTCTCCCTGATTCTACCTGTCTCTTGAACCATTCTTTGGAGGCTTTTATTTTTTTTTTCTACCTTTCTCCTTAACCTTCCTTTATATAATCCTACTTGTATCTATGTCTATTATCTACCTGCTAACCTGTCTACCTGTTTGTCTGCCTGTGTACTCGTGAGTCTCAGTATTCTCACATTGCCCAACCACTTTGGAGATGGAACGACGCAAATAACTGCGGTTAGGAAATGTGAACAAAGAAAAAAACCGTTGGTGTGTTTTTGACCCAGTTTCATCATTTACGACCGCCATATTTTTAGAGGAAGTGGGCGAAAAACAAATGACGTGCAGGCAGGCTGGAAGTGTTTGCTGAATTTCTCATGAATAACAAGGATGCGCCATTATTAGCGAATGACTTAATAAAAGTGTTTGGAAGTGATTGCGGCTGTAGAGATGACGAATAATAGGAGCGACGTAAAAGAGGAGATCAAGGAGAATTAACATCAGACAGAGAACGACTACAGGCAGGGGCGTGAAATGGACGGCGGGTTGTAAAGTCGTGCACGCACCAAGAAGTCAGCGCCAGGGAGGGAAGGAATGAAAAAAAAAACGAGAGGGAAATGAAAGAGCGATAGAGAGTGAAAGAAAGAAAGGAATATCTAGAAATACAGTAATAACTAATAATAAGAATGAAAAAAATGATGATAAGTTGCAAAGAGAGGTAATGAGAGAAGAAGAAGAAAGCAAAAACAAGAAAAAGAACAGGAATGGGATAAAAATAAGAATGATTAAGTAAGAAACACAAATCTTCGATGTGAACAAGACGAAATTATAGAACACAAGCACACGTATAGACACGAGCATATATCACTAAAGCATAGCGACCTCAGATGAAAAAATCAGAACCTACACAAAGATGGATTGAGAGACAATCGAAAGGAGAAATACGAGACTTTTACAGCCTTTTACCTATCCGCCTCTGCTAGTCCAGAATAATAATATTAGATGCGTTCTGTAAATCGAGCAGGATCGGTGACGAGGGCAAGAAGAAACAGAGCTTTCAAGTCTTTGAAACCCAACTAACGTCATCAGAGCCCCTGCAATGATCACTGACCCCCGCGTGAACCTTGCAGTGGAGTTAAAGCCCCTTACCGGAAATACGATGTCGCCATGCCTGCGAAAGATCAACGTGTAGGTTGTAAGGTCTTCCTGTGGCCACGGACGCCAAGACAGCTTTGTTTTCTGTTTTCTTTATTGAACGCCTCTTGCTTTCTTATGTGGTATCAATGTTGTAGATGCTTAGAAAGTCCCGCGTGCTGCCACCTGCTGGCAATTACTTTCTTTCTATTTTTGTCATTAGATGTTCATTAGCTACGGACGTGTGTGATTCTGACCTCAGAAAAACGTGAACTTAAACATTTAACCTTTTACTTAGGAGACGTGTCAGGGATTCCCTGTGTCTAGTCAAGGGGTTGCTATCTTCCCTGTAAGTCTATTGGACGGAAGGGAGATAAACCAAGTACCCATCTGTTGGCTAGGGCAGGGAGATAAATCATTACCCATCAGTTGAAGGGACAGGGAGATTTTTTCCCATTTAAACGCTATGGCAAGCCTTGAACCAGCGACTGCACTATTCTCTTAGAGAGCTTCCACGTGTGAACAGGATCGTGGGTGTAGATACAACGCAGGATAAATAAAAAGGGGTTCAAATGTCAAGAAGAAAAAAACCTATCAAACATCTCAATAATTTTGTTCCCATCAGTCTATCTACCTACCTATCTTTGTATATCCAGGCTCTGTGCCACATGCCCAAATAACCAGAAAATTATAAATCTCGTAACCAGAGAAACGGGGCGTTGGCAATAACCAGTAATGACAGCCGGCCGAACACTAATAATCTGGAATCAAAGTTCACCATTGGCAGCCAGCCTGGCGTCCGGCACACATACAAAATGCGGAGTGAAGAAGTCGCTTTGGTAAAGATGATATTGCAGCGTGCAGTAACACACTTCTCTTTGTCTCCATGACAGAAAAACGCACATAATTGAAGACTGGAGCAGAAAACGGAGACATACTTAGTTCTGGTGCCGGTGACAAAAATGAGACGTTTGGTTCGATGAGTCACCCTCCTGTACAACCCTCATCTTGCAACTCAATGAGCAACTATTTTCATTAAAAAAATTCTTCATGGAGAAAACTACACAAGTTTTATAAACTCTGCTTGATTTGTTGTTGTTTTGACCAATTCCTTGCAAGTGATATACAGTACTAACGAGCGTACTCCAAGTGTTTTTGTTCTTACATCGGACTGTACATGCGAGATAGTTTCTGGACAGGAGCAAGTCACGTGGTTTTGAAGAAGTGTAAGTCCTTGGTTTCAGTTAACAAGGACTGAATGCCTTTGTGAAAGAGAATGCCTCAATTTCTCCAATCAAACTTTATGTGTAGTCACTAAAGAAAACTGACGTTTTGTTTTAAACGTATTGAAAGAAAACAATAAGGAAGAAGACAGTGCATGCAGATAAAACAGAGAATCTATCAAACAATTAAATCACTAATTTTTTAAATAATTCATTTCCCCATTCTCTCTCTCTCTCCACAGAACCCAATTATCTTTTCTCACCAATTAACGAAGTGCGCTGACAGGAAACCGTCTGACTCTAAGGTAACGTTAATTCCTCTTAATTGCCATTCTAAGTTAGCGCCCAAACGGCTTGATACGTTGACAGCGCTCGACGTCACTTCCGACGTGGCACAGATCAAGCAACGTGAGCACTACGTCCCTACAACGTAATGTCAAAACGTACAAAGCAGTTTTTGGAGGGAAGAGTGAGGTTCTCTCAAGGTTGTGATTACGTGTTCATTTATCTTCTGGTCATGTTTTATTCCTTCCGTCTAGGCGATCCCTTGGGGGACTAATCCCAAGAGTAATTTATATTTTCGATATTTTTCTTTCGGAAACAGAAAGAAAAAAAACTTTTTCCGCGGGCATATTGGTCAGTCACATTAGAACTGTTTAGTTTGTCCACGTGTTATTGAGAAAACGCTAATATTCCTTGTTTCCCAGAGGCAACATGACAACGAGTGTAATCTGTGTTTGATGCGGATATTGACGATCTTACTGCAAATACGATGTTTGTGTGGCGAGGAGCGGCAAATAACATCGCTTCTTCCCAGTATCGACATCAATCGGCAAACATCGACGTTTTAGTCGATGGCAATAACAGGAGGCACAAATTCGCCTCTGGTGCTTCCACAACAAGCCAGTGTCTCTCGTGAGGGACATATTACTTCATTCTCTCGGTATTTAAAAAAAATTGCAGAATTTACGATTGTTTTGCAGGTATGTAAAGACTACAAAAGAAAAGGATGGGGTCCAAAAACACCACCCGGTTTACACCCCAAGTCCCTCGTCATTTCAATTCTGCTGTACGAACATGAGAATCCAGGCATTTGAAAGCAAACTCTGGAACACAAAACCAGCCAAAAAAATTAGAGAAATTGAAAACATTTGTTTGGACATCATTAACAAATAAGTGATAGGTAGACGGGCAAGAGAGTATGACATTATTATTGTTACACGAGATAAGGTTAATGCGGGTAATGAAGTACAGCTGGTGTTTCATCGGAATAGCTGGTCAGTTGTGGGTAACGACAACGGAATCAGGCTGAGTAGTGTTTACCGCGAGAATCGCAATCACGATTATGCCGTTAATTAAGAGTCACTCATTTCCGGGCGGTTCACTCTGTGGTTAATGTCATTGGATACGGGACGTTGGCGATGACACCGTGAACGTAATACAAGTTCGTGATCACACGATGATGACAGGGCCTGCGGGTACGCTACAGGAGGTCCTCTAATAGCCTGCTTGTTCCCTTCATAATTCATCCTCCGCTTGCTGGCTGTTGTGGCGGACATTTCTCTGTAGCCGTAACATGGACAGATGAGTTACAAGCATCAGGTTTATACACAATACTCCCTGCAATATTCTCAGAAAGGGGGATTCATGTGACAAAGCACGCGCAGCGTTCAGCACTTTCATCTGGATGGTCCAGTGGAGCAGCGGATATCACTTGTCAAAAATTGAGGATTTGTTGTCCTGGGTTCACCTCTCGTCTCGGGCATGATTTTTTTTTCTCTGCATGTGGAATCTGTTTACAGAGTTTGTCATGATAGAGCCTTAATAAAACACCAATTCGTCTCCTCCACTTTTAACAGCCCCTAATCCTACATCTCTCTCTTTCTTCCTCTTTCTTTATATCAAAGCATACACACAAACACATCTCTTCATTGTTTCACATCTACACTGAGCCAGAAGCCGATTAACCAACAGACAAGAGTATCAGATGTTAATATCGCCCGTCTGCTGCAGCCACCATCAAACAATAAACAGTATGGTAGAACATGAAACGCCTCGCCATCACCTTTTGATGCTGCACTTCGTGGCCGCTTCCTGGCTAAACTACATCAGCGCCGAGCGCCACAGTACAAGAACAAAGTGTTTCCGGCACTCACGTGGCATCAAGCCAAAGTCTTCATCCGCTGGGATGGACTTCGCCTCAGAAAAGAGTGCAAAACCTGTCACAGTTAGCTGACCCTAGCCGCTGCAGGCACCCCCATAATTACAGAAGCCCAGCTTAATAAACGCCAGCTATAAACATCACAAAAGGAAAGGAAGAAATAGGAAGGAGAAAAATAAAAGCCACAGAGAGTGGGAAGAAAATCGAGTCGGGAAATTAAACGAAAAAAGGAGGATGAGGATGCCAGATGATGCAGACTGTTTGCAAAAGAACGTGGACATAAATAGATAAATAAAACTAGTTAATGGGTGACAGTCTTTAAGGCAAGTTTGTAGTCTGTGGTAAGTCAATGTAATTTTTTTTAATCCATGCATGGAGTTTGTGCAAATATTTTTGTCTTTTTTTTCTGACCATTTATGAGCAGTATGTTGCTTTATGACACACACACACAGAGGAACAGGTGGTAGTAAAGAATACAGTTACATAGCCAGCAATCAAAATCAGACATTTCCCATGAGTTACTGCTTGTGAAAGGAAGAGCAAAAACTTTCTCCGCTACCTTTTCCTTCCTGAATAAACCATGCGTTTGATCGCTCGCTTCTGGCTTGTGTCCTCGCTCTTCAGAATTCCCCTTACAATATCATTACATTAAAGTCTGAGAAGGAAGTGAGAGACAGTCTAACGCCTAAATAATTAAAATATCGAAGAACTAAAAGTTTAGAAAGTTGTTACTGATTGGTCGGAAGTTGCTCAGGATTTCAGTTTTTACGTCTTATCACGCATGCGTACTCCCCAGTTACATTTCAGTCTATTTTTTTCTTTGCATATTCGATCCATGCATTCGGTTCGCTGATCCCAAATAACTAACTGCCTTGCCGTTGCGAGGCCGTACAAGGACGTCCTGACGCCAAGAACCATCCTGCGTCGCCATTTTTCTTTGCGGCTTCGTAAGTGCGCATGCGTGTAGTCTCGGCCAGGCTGACCTTTGTAAAGCAAAGGGAGGCGATGCAGAGCTGAGCTTTTCACGCTCGACCTGCTCTCACTCGGTGTGTGCTCCATGGCATACCCTGCGCTCGCCTTAACTCCATCCGAGTCTAGACTAAAAGGTCAACGGTCACTTAGCCTAGCGGGCAGTGAACCTTGGGAGTGGTTGATTGTGTCTAGGAAACGGCATGCAAATTCTCTCCCCTTGCTGCCTTTCTACCTCCTCGAATAAATCAGGTACTCATCACTGGGTGGACACAGCGGAGTTTTCCGGTCACAAGTCTCGGATGGCAAAGTCGACAACGGTCTGGTGGACTTTCCTCACTAAATTTTCTTTTCTTAGCAGTGAATGTCCTCCAAACCTTGTTTTACTGTCATACATACAAAAATATTTGACAATCATTGACTGTTTATGTTAAGTCTAGGGCCTGGGGTTTACAGAAGTTAATTAGGTTTACCCCTTACTATGGTTGAAAGGTTATCCTCGGAAGGCTTGTTATGTTTATCAGTCTGAGTTTTGCATTACAATTTTCGAAGTCAGTTTAATGTCATCGTTGTTCTCTCTTCATCCAAGGATTATAAACTCCAGCTTTGTTACTTATGTCTCCAAGATAGATCATTGTTCATTTTGTTTAGGGACTGCGGACCCTTTGATATTCTTTTGTACTGTGAAAAAAACTTTAGGTAGGAAAACACATTCTAATTTTGCGTCCATTCAGCAGCAGACATGTAATTACTTTTCCGTTTTGATAAATGGCTCAGAGATAGAGAACTAACTGATTGTGGTAACCAGACAAAAAACTGCCAGCCAGAAATAAATAAGGATGTTTCTAGGATTTAATGTGGCAATGCAACGTTCTGTCTTTCCGGAACACGAAACGCTTTCTTGTTCACCTGAGGCGGATGGCGACGAGTTCAGTCCTCCAGACCTTCCACTCGCTGCTCGTCTCGTTATGTTACAAACGAAGCGCGAACAAACCTTTCTGCCACGATGGGAAGCGAGTACACCCAGGTTTATACCACCTGGTAATAATACATCACCTTTACTCTTTGCCATTATCCCCCCTCCGCTCTGATCTTTCGCGAAACTACTTCACCCATCAAGGATATCGTTTCTCCTCAATACCTTGCTCTCCAGGAGTCGCCTCCTGTTGTAAATAGAAAAATGGCAGCGACGTATGATGCTGAGGCCAAAAATGATATTGGGATGGATGGGAAACTGGTTAGACGGGCCAAGTCGTGGGGAAGTTTTTACCTGCGTCTGGGAGGACTTCAGGCTGCTCGTATTTTAAGTCGTTGGCAGACGGGCTGAACGCACGGTTAAACGCCGCTTGTCGCCTCCACCAGTCTGGAAGCGTTAGACATCATCCTCCAGCAAAAATTTACGATGGCGGTCGTCTGCACGAGGTGGGCCCGGATGCAGGAGGACCACCGCCATCTCCAATCATTTTACTGGCCGTAAATTGCGCATGCAATCAGCTGCTGCGTGCATTTTGTGTTTTTGGTGAGGGGTTGGTAAAGAGAGGTTGTGTGTGGGGACAGAAAAAAAAATGTTCATGAAAGCCAGACTCTTAAGATTATGACGGTCCTGTTTGTTGTCATATGCAAATGCAATGACGTGCCGTGCATGCTTTTTCCCTAGCATTCACGCACATGCAAATCCATTCGATCCTGGGACGGAAGGGAGACTACTCACTGGAAGATGAAGAGCATGTAGACAGGGAGGTAACACACACCGAACATAAGAACGACGACGATCAGCATCTTGGCTTTCTTCCTCCGTAGCTTCATCTGGGCTCTGGGAACGCTGGCTGCGGCTTCTTTGGAAAAGAAAAATCGTTGGATTAAAAATCGGATTAACAATGCATCTGATCAAGCACATGACATCAGCAACAATCACCGGAAATCGGAACAATCTAAAAATCCATTAGCTGACCCCCAGAGCGGTAAATGATGCAAACATAAATGGTATGAGTGTATTGATGGCTTGATAAGCTTGAGGTTGGGATATTCGATGCGAGTGGCAATTCATCAGAGGCCAGATGGGAAACTTCTCGTGTAGCACCTGGGTTTCAATGATTGCAGGATCGTTTAACGATCACTGATAACGAATTTCATGTCACCGATTAATCATGTCTTAGTTCTAATATCTGGAAAATCATTTTAATAAAGTGAAATAGGCACCCACATGTACACAAAGCTACCCGCGCATATTCACAGACACACGCACACAAACGCACACACACTTATAATATATGGAATATTTCTATGGATAATGGGAACAGGTATATCCGCTCTCATATAGTAAGATTTATTAAGAGCCTGTAAATACGGGTACATAGGGTTTTAAAGTGTACCCTACCAGCAAAAAAAGAGCTAACCGTACATTCAAATTTGGCGCCAGCTAACCAGCGACTGACTTACGTCATCGCACTTCCCCCACGCGCACGTCACGTGCCAAACCACGTGACCAGCTCTCACCGTCGTTTTCGTTCATTGAACCGCTCCTCCACAGCACCAAGGCCACGCGCACGTAGGTGAAGGTCATGATGGCGAGAGGCACCACGTAGAAGAGGACGAACATGAGGAGGAGATGCAGCTCCTCCGTCTTGGCGGACCAGCCGGGCTGACACGTGAACCCACCCTGGTGGACAACCAGCTCCATGGCGACAAGATCCGGCGTGGCGGAGGACAAGGAGAGGAACCAGACGATGGCGATGGTCCTGCGGGCGCGGACGGAGGTCTGACGAAACATGAGGGGCTGACAGATGGCCATCCACCGCTCGATGGAGATGGCCGTGAGGGTCAGCACAGACACATACACCGAGACTTTCTGAAACAGAGAAGGGTGAAAGGTCAAAAATCTAGAGGTGGCTCACATCTTGTCAGGAGGAGGGACATCACTCCAAACTAATCACAACCATATTCTTGGTCAACAAACTGTGCTCAACGCCCAGAATATTTTCTCAAAAAAACAAGACATCACAAAGATATGATAAAATCGCAAAAACCGAGAAAAAAGTTTCTACAACATAATTTATGCTGCCCTGTATTAGAATGGACCTCACGTTCGCGTGGAATGGAGATAATTATGTCACATGAGTAGTCGCTAAACGGGTATATTACAGAACATTAAGAACCAGATTCTGAAAGTTGTACAAGAAGAATTTCCTCTGGCTATTCTACATTTTATGGAAATCAGACGGTTTTGCAGACTGAAAAACAATTTTTTCCAGCGGTTGAAGTTTCAAAAAGAAATAAAATCGGTGAATCAATTATGCGTCTGAGAATTAATCGATTGGTGTCTGCAACGAGATGTGTAAGGTGCTTTTTGAATATTCACTCTTAATTTTTGTTTGTAAATGAAAAACTTTCTGTTGCCTCTGTTTCTAAATCCCTAACTCTGCCACAAAAATCCCTTGTTTTGATGCCATGTACGGACATTAGCGTATTTCATTGAATTTTTCAAGAAGCAGAGGAAGAAGAAGAACAACAAGAATGTGTCATCATCACTATTTTCTTATAACGATGTCCAAATACCAGTACACAAGAGTTAATAATTCAAGAACTTCCACAGGGCTGTTGCCCAACCCAAATCAGATCAACATCGCTTTACAAAACATACACTTTTACAACTGTAAAATACCCATGAAGTAATCCTCCTCCCTCCCTCATAGACACACACACACACACACCTACCTCAGGCACATGTCTACAGTCTAAAGAAAATTGTGGATGAACCCTACACAAGTAGTAACTGTAATGAGTGGACATGAGTTTCCGTGTCCATCGTTCACTGTTCATCCATTCACTACCTTCACAACCACCTCTTACCATGATCATTTCCCAGTAGTTCCCAGACATTTATCAGCTCCTCAACAATACCCACTTTAATACTGATGTCACATTAATTGCCCTGATATCAACAATTTCAATTATAATGTCTCGACATTTACAGATCTTTTCATCATTGTCTTACCACCACCCAATTTCATAGAAATGTCTCCACAATACAAATTTCGCGAAAATGTCCAGACAACTATGTTCTAGAGTTTTCCCAATATCCGAGGCTGATTGTCACTGAGTAGTTGTGGCCGTCGTGGCGTGAGGTCTGGCGCTGCGCATGCTCCCTGTGGGAGGCAGCCGGGTGTGTGGATGCACGTGAGTTAGCTGGGTACACTGGCGAGGCGCGGGGCTCGAACCCCAGTCAATATTTTCTCCGTTCTGCCATTGCAGATCAAACACTGGGTGAACAGACACGCCAACGCCTGGCTGACTTCTCGGAAACTGAATTAGTTGTGTGCAGGGGCCTGATATTTGCTGAAGTCGAGGCTCGCCTCAACTGATGCGAATGAACTGATAAATCTGCTTTACGGCACCAGCGCCCCTCAGGCGATGACATCGTGTAAAGAAAATAAAACCATTCGAACAAAAAACCATGCTAACATTTGCACAGGTGTGAGAATGTACTTATCCGTTTCGGATATCAAATTTAACACACTGTTTAACTATTTTAAACTTTATTGTTGTTTTTTTGTTTTTGTTTTTGAGTGTACACTGTAATTCGAGAAATATATCATAATGACTGTTGTGTAAAACTATACTATGCATAGGTTTTAAACTCAGTTGACTCGTCAGTCTGTCTGGCAATATTCTATATCTTACAACAATCGTTGTTCTTCCTCTTTAATTAAGTGTGGACATTTTTTTTTCTACTGTCATAAGACAGAAAACTCATTCATTTAGCATTTGATGATTTGCATAAATCCGCATCAACTACAAACTCGGAGATATGGCAATTGCTCCTTCGTGATTTTGCGCTTCTTGTTGTTGTTGTTACTGTAGGTGGTCTAATGAATTGTTCACTAAAATGAACTAACCTGTCTCAAGCTGTGTGAAGGAATGTCACGTCTATGTTGTGTCAAAGAATGTTTAGTATATTCTGCGTGCAGAAGACATTGGTGGGTTTTTTTCTTCCTCTCTGCTCGCCTCGCGTGCTTCGTCTGCTTCTATATTGACTATGACGTTGTGTGTGACTATGATGCTGAGTGTGACGCTCGATGCTGACTATGACGCTAAGTATGACGCTCGATGTTGAAGACACCTAGTATGACGCTCCATGTTGACTATGACGCTGAGTGTGACGCTTTGGTGTTGACTATGACGCTGAGTGTGACGCTCGATACTGATTATGACGCTGAGTGTGACGCTTAATGTTGACTATGACGCTGAGTATGACGATCGATGTTAAATATGACACAGAGTGTGACGTTATTTGTTATGTTTTTAAGAATTATCATTCTCTCTTGTTCTCGCGCTAATTCTCAGTGTGTTTGTGTGTGTGCGCGCGTACGCTTATGTGATCATGCAATGTCTCCCCAACTTAATTCTACTCACAAACATCAGTTTATCACTACAGCCGCCATGACACTACAGTCACTACGACGTGAAAATAAAAGGCAAACCCTGCGTTATGCGCGGCAACGTACAAAAAATCTGCATCTCCTGCTAACACCTGTCACTTGAAAAACATCAAACCGAACTTGAAGATGGACGACATTTGTGGGTTTGATTTTTTTTTTAGAAAAGCCCTCGTCACCACAGAGTTACCGAAGCAATAATACCAGTCGATTGAGTCAGTATTTACCGACTAAACACGTGTGGCGAGCGCCTTTATTTGCAAACGATTCGGGTCTGGCCCGGGCAGGAGGCGAGGAGGAGGCTGGTGGCGACTTGGAAAAAAAAACCGCTGATCCTCTTGGTGACGCAGGGACAAGCTGGTCCCTTGGTTCTGGAGAAATGAGATTCATTTCACGGAGTGTTTTCTTTGCAATTCTCTTCCCCCTCTTCCTTTTTAAGCACGCGCGTACACGCATACCTGAGCATGCACGTGAAGACATTGCATACCACAACACTTTGTGCACTTGCAAGGGAATTTCTGCTTTTCTCTGAACTCTGTCATGGGCAATGAAACCAAGCAGGTTATGTATGTGTGGTGTGATTTTGTGTGTATGTGTGTTGGGGTGTGTGTGTGTGGGTGTATACGTGTATGCACTTGCATGCGTTTACCCAGTTCGTGAATAGTTTTCAGATATGTGTGCAGGACCAAATTCTCGATGAAAGCACGGACGTGTGCAAACGGAAAACAAGATAGAAGTTTTGGCACGCGCCTGCCCACAGCGAAAGTTGACTTTCATTCACGTGATAGCGCAGGCACGCGGGCCCCGACAGACAGGACGAAAGATGCCGAGAAAGGGAGATGATGAAATACAAAGACTATCTAGCATCCAAGCCGAGATGCTGGTCTGGATATCTTGCGTAAATATTGTCTAACCTAATGGAAGAGCAGATAACAAGTCTGACGAGCTGAGAATTCCTCGTTCGTCAGCCGCGGCCTGTCGTCTGCAGCAAGCCAGCGGCATTTTTCTCTTCATCGGCGGTCGTGTGGACGGACTGGCAGTCGATGGAGTTAAGCCTCCTTGGCCCCTTCATGTCCCATTTGTGTTCCATTCACTGGCCATCACTTCACATTCACTGATCGCCAGTTCATTTCACATTCACCGCCCTTGATTTATAGTCACAAAATTCTTGAGCGAAACTGTCCTCTTATACCTGCTGGGATGGAGTTGTGTCCCTGTACAAGTGGTTGTCTCCCCTCTTAAGATGCGCAAGACGAGACTGTTATTGTTTTTTTACTACTTATCTCCCCTAGCTCTTGGAAGCACAAACCAGTCTCAAGGGAACACAAACTAAAATCTCTACAAAATTTACGAATACATTTTAAAAACTACAATTCTCGAGTAGCAATGAAATAAACTAAAAGAAACTTTCCCAACTCAACTCAAGTAAATTTACTGAAGCTGTTAACGGGTCATAACCCCGCTTCACCTACAATAAAGAACTTTTTTTTTAAACTCAAGACTTAAAATTGCTGATGCGAAACTTCCTAAAAAATTGTGACATTTTCTCTCTCTCCTTTTTGACGATTGTATCTGGGGTGGTCTGCTCTGTCGATGGTGCTCCCTGTGCATGCAGGCACGCAAACAGCATGTAGACAAGCACCGTCACCGACAAGGAAAGGCTTTCAGTGACGGAGACATATCAAAAGATCTTAAACTACAGTGATTACCTTTGCAGTCTTTCTTTTGATGTCGAGTTTGGACTCGGAGGATGCTCGCTTACACCGGAGACATTTCGCGTGTACTTACTAGTCTGATGGACACCATGATCTACTTCTTGGTCTGTCTCTCAATGTGATGCAGCCTCCCCCGCAAAAGTCATTCGCGGGCACAAACGCGACTCTACTCCTGATCGTTTACCCGGTTAATGGTGTCGGTATTCTACCCCGCATTACGACTTCATTCACACTCGCACGTGGGTATTCCAACTTCGTGGCCATCTAGACCAATCGCTTTGCAGTAGATGAGAAGATGTGAAAAGACCACTCCACACAAAATGGTTTGAGTTAATGGACTTTTTTTTTCATCGTCATACATCGATGTGCACTGTCTCCTTAGTAAATCTTTCGGTGGGGAAAATGATTGCAAATCTTTAGTGACCAGTAGATAACAGTATGTGTTTTTGCATTTTTGTCGTGTCTTTATTCACGAATTCTCGGGGATTTTCGCCGACAAAATAAACTGTTTACTACCGTCGCGCCGGGAGCTCCGACCTCCTTCCGGTAAGGGCCACAACCACCTCTACAGCTACCGCATCCAAACTGCGCATTCATTTCGTGGACAGTCGTCTGCAAGACCCGATATTGTCACTGAAAATAAGTACAGACAGAAGGTATGCGTGAAGAGTCCTATTTGCTGGGTGGTCTGCACGGTCCGAGATTGTCAGGGGAGATAAATATGGACAGAAGGTATGCGTGCATAACTCTCAGCTTGGGAAGTCGGGTGGAGGATGAATGTCGGCGACCTAAACCTTTTATGGACAGTTTCAACGGTCAGTTATTAGCAAGTCTAACGATACCGTCGATGACGTGGCTTTGCGTGCGTGGTGGTCAGTGCAACAGATCGCCGTCTGCTCGCTTGTCTCCCTTTTATATTATAGTATATGCATGAATATTAAAAAATCTATTCTTTAATTATACTAACCCACAAATAATAAACAATCAAATACATATACAAATACAGGGACATAGGGACATACATCTATTGTTTTTTCATGCTGGCATGTGCACTCATTGTTGTTTTCATCACATCTCGTATCACGGGAGACTAGGCGACATTATGAGGACGTGGACAGAGACGCAATCCTTCCACCTCACAACCCTTGCATGATTCGTCTTCAGGGATTGGAGCCCGCAAAATGAAAATACCGTAAAAGCGATGGGCACATCCCACGTCGATTGAAAGAAAAAGTGTGAGAGTCAGTGCGTTCACACGTGTGCGTGTGTAAAATGGAGCGTGTGTGTGTGTGTGAAAGAGAGAGAGAAAGAGAGATATTGTGGGAATATAATTATTATATATGTGTTCGAGCGCTGTAGTCACAGTATGTAAATGTCACTCCTTTAAAAAGTATGGATGACATAATCGCCTGTTTACCAAACGCAAGAAGAGAAAACAAGGGCAAGGTCAATATAAACGAGCGAATGGGTCAACGAGAGAGAGAGAGAAGAGACAGAGATTGTTGTTTTCAACAGAATTACCGTCGACTGCTATATTATGCTCCATGCTGCTTTACAAGTGACACATCACACAGCCAACTGTTCCTGTATGGAAATGAACCCCAGGTGGACTGGATCCCGAAATTTCATTTGGCACCAAATGGTCCGTACCGAGACTGATGCTGCGGACTGCGATTGTGAGCACGCAATACAATCTGGCTAGTGTTTCCCTCGAGAATTCTCAGGACAGCAAAAATTAATTTTTTTTCCCTGGGAAAATCAATTCCTTTACTTGTGTAAATACCGTTTCTTTGATGAAGGGATCTTTTGGTGAAAGGTATCAGATGCAGGAACACCTTCACGTGTACTTTCTAAATTAAAGTTTTCCATTGCTTAACATGAAAAGATATTTACTTTTTTATTTAATAATGCTTGGTTTATTGTGTTTTTGACGACAACATAAAGGCAAATGAAATCGATACAGAAAAGCTAAATATCAACTTTAAACATTACAGCGAGTGTTGTTTGAAGTATAAAGTTTGAAGTAAATGGCATAGTTCACAAAACTACACACCCTCACCTGAGCCTTTTGCTACTTCAAGAAAGCAACACCCTACAGGAGACATGCCAACAGTATGTGTATATAGTGAAATAATCCATCATATTGCACCCATTGCTTTTTTCAATATTAACACAAGGAATCAGTAGTTCTTCATTTTTAAAAAAGCAAAAATTGAGAATTGAGGTCTGTTAACCAAGATAATATCTTTCTTACTGGGTAACTGTCTAGATTATGACGAAGGATGCTATCCTATACTGAACAAACAACTATCAAATATTGCAGCTTTCACTTCTTAATTACTCTACTTATTCTGAATGCAATAAGTACTGACGAGGTTATCTGACTTTACATGAAGTCTCCTCTAATTAATTTAAAAGATAGAAAAATGTTTTCTTTCCTCCACATCTCAAACCTCTCAGTAGGAATACAAAGATGATTATTGCCTGTCGGTTACAGAACATGCCATTAAAGCAAAAATTTTAATTGATTACCCGTGAAACATTTTTCAACTTAATTCCGCTCCGCTATCCACAGGAGACAATGTCGCTACATCATGTAGTTGACTAGTTTTTCTTTGGCCTTAAAAGTGGAAAGTGGATCATTTTGAGTTCAAACCACCTTCAAGAATGCTGTTCTTTTATTAAGATTTATTTTCCGTTTCTTAAACAATTCTACCTCTGATATATCAATAGCTATAACTGTCTACTCGAAAGCAATGGTGTAAACTCATACTGATAAATAAGGGATGACGGCAATCAAGATTTAAGTGTGGTGAAACAACCAACAAACTCAAACAGGTATCACTAAAAATAGACATACAAACAGTGAACAAAGCCATTGAAACAAAAATAAAAGAAAATGTTAACATAGCAATAAAAACAACTGTTGCTAAAACTGAAGTGTCTTCAAGATTAATTGTACAAGACTGTATCTTTTTTTAGGAATTGTTGTCGGTAAAAAAAGTATATTGTCCGTCATTTGGTTATGACCTGTTGAACCCGGAGACCAACCAGAAGTGAATGATGAATAGAATTCATGCACCGCTGACGTCGGTAATAACTGGTCAATTTCTTGCAAAATATCATAAACAAAGAGGTCGGCGCCATTTTGCAGCAAAGTACAGCGGGTAAAGAACCAGAAAGTCGTATAAAATGTGATACAGAATACAGCAACAACATAAACATTGTCTGAAAGGACTTGTCTGCTGAACCCTGATGTACTTGAAAAAATGTTGAGAGATAATAAAGACAAGACCTTCTGGTTGAGTTCTGCCCGGCACTATAACTGGCGAAGGACCAATCCAGCGAGTCGTCTTCCCTCCTGTACGTTGCTACGACAACATAAAAACCCGCGAGTGATGTCGTTAACGGTCTAATAGGGTGCATTTTGTTTCAAATGACTGGGTAAAGATGTTCTCAAAGATTTCTCAAGTACAAGACACTACTTTCCAAAATCTAGATGATTAACCCTTACATTTCCGTTCTAGAGTTACAAGGCTAACTACTCTATTGGTGCAAACTCTCACGTGGGCTCGACTCTTCACAATAAATGTATCCGTGCATACTCCTGACATTTAAGCGGGTATCCGAGACCCCAGACAAGTTTCAAAAGGAAATGTCACGAGAAATTCATGCGGGGGCAATGTTATGTCTTGAGTTTAAAAAAATCATCTCAGGAAGTCAGAAGGTTATGACCCTGAAGTAAGTTAGTTGAGTTGGAAAAAATATCTTAAAGAGTTTTAACCCAGTTATTAAAAACATCGAACCCCGGTGGATGTTTCACTCTAGAGTACACGGGCAGCTTTTAAGATTTGGTGGACGGGGGTTGGAATCGGTGTTTTATGCCGAGCCAACAACTAAGACTTTATCACGACAAGGTAGACAGCCCTGGACAGAATTCGGGGGCTGCTGCGGGAAGACTACATAAAACGTGGCCACCAGAGGCCAACACATTTCCAAACGCAGCTACGGAACGACGGGCTTGTAGTGAGGTTTTATTGAATTGTCCATGTCCTCAGAGTTTTCTGCTGCAAAAGAATACGTGGGACCTAGAAATTGTTGGTGTCAGCTTTAGTGGATCGTGAATGGCCTTCTAGCTCTGAAAGGCTCGCCACCCAGTCCGACAAAACGTTCTGCTACTAGAATCTTGCCAGCTGATGCATCTCCCAACCCAATCCCTGGTAGTTAGAATAAATAGGTTCAATTAAAATCAGCTTGTGAAGATGTATTTTCTATTTTTAGTTTTTTTCTTCCATCTTTGCTGCTCTTTCTTCAAAAAGCTTTGCGTCAATTTCCGATCGTCTTAGAGCCTTTGCACCCGTCAAGAAACATCGGACGAAGCCATGCGTCTTCTCAGATTAAAAAGTTCGTCGGAGTCATGGTTGAACCGCACGTTTATTCCACGGCGATCTGCTCTGTCCATTGAACTGAAGATGATTCATCTTTGAGAGCCAATGATTCTCGAGGCTTTGTCAGTCAACGTCTTTGACACTAACGCCCCTATCCGTGAAGACAGGACCTGCTTCTCTATCCCCTCCCGTCCCGTCTTCCTCAACTTTTCTCCACCTTTGCTGGCCTGAAGTCAAGTTGACTTTTGTTTAATAGCTGACACAGCTCGGCAGTTCAGAGCTTGCTTCAGGTCACATCAAGCAAAGTGACGGGAAAAAATTCTTTCTGACGTGTAGAGTTTCTGAAGTCAGTCAGCTGATGCCATCATCCATACATGACAAACATCATTGCCCTCCTTGCTCCCCCTTCAACAAAAAATCCTCCTGAAATCTCGGCATTTCATCAGACTAGTTTTTTTTCTTCTCTTAGAATGTCTTATTTTTTAAGCGTCCTTGTCCTCCAACTGTTGAGCATTGGTCTCGAAGTAAAAAATTGTCTCTTTCCATCATTCATTCTTCTTTGTGTTCCTGCTTTAAGTCAGGTCGTCCACCAGACGAACAGTTCGCGGCGTTACATCACTCAGTGCCGACAGAAGCAGGCAGCTGCACTTCATCTTTTCATTGCGAGCTTTTCAAGCGTGACAACGCAGATTTGTTCTCGTCCTTGGCCTCGGAATCATCCACACATCCAGTTGTCCAACTGTCTTGTCTCTCGACTCTCGCTTCGTGAAAATCGGTTTTCTCGCTGTTTGCTGTCTTCACGTTCTCGCCATGAAGTGAGCGAAATTTCCACCTCTGTGCACCGTTATTTCGAAAAGATAAACGTGCAGCAAATAAAAAAAATATCTGTTCTCAGTAATTTCGGCATTCTAGCACGGCCATTTTGATTTCCGCACAGTAAATTCGGTGTCGACATGAATACATTTTGGTATTTACTCGCGGTAAACTCGGTGTCGACATGTAGATATTTCAATATTTACAGTCGATCGGCCAAGGCCACTTCATCCCTAGCACACGGCTAGCACGTGCTGAACTTTGTTCACGAACACCCAGTGTACACCCCGCCATCTTTTCATCGTTACCTGTCCATCGATGACGTCATCTATATTTTTCGACACGGTCCTTTCAACAGGTAGAGTATCTGTAGTCATAATAGGTACTTTTTTTTCGCTTCTGGCACTGGTGCCGAGTTAACCCTGCCAACATTACCGCCATCGTGGCTTCGCCCTCCCGACGACGACCTCATCAAACAGCGTGTTTTTTTTAGCTCCCACCGCGTCACCCTTATCGTCAGACTTTTTACGCGATCTCGCCCCTCCAGGCTCAGCGCGAGAGTCACGGCAGGTGGCTCTGCTTGATCTTCCTTTTCGCCTGCTAATGCCCTCTGTGGGCGAGACGTCACAGAAAGGCGAGGGGCCTCTTTTTTTCCCCTCGCCCTCGCCCTCGCGCCTCACGGGTGAACCGAGGGCAAAGACGTCAGCAGTGTGACGCTGGACCCTCCCCTCTCCCCTCAAGGGAAGGTCCAGGCTGCGCTCTCAGATGCAAATGTGGTCGTGGAACCCACTTTCTCTCTCTCTATCCTTTCCTTTGCTTCTATAATGCAAGGCCGCGCACTGTCGAACAAACAGACACGGGGAAACTAGTTTAGGGCATCGCCCTATACGTGGACCCTAGTCCTGCTTTGCTGTAGAGTGTCTCGCCACCTGTCTCGCACACTGTACGGGAAGTTTCTGTATCGTGGACGTCCGGGAATCAATTTACATATGTGTTTCTCTTCTGTACAAGATCATCATTCTCGCCATCATCGTGTCAATCATTGTTATTATTACTACATTCCTTATTTTCATCGTCGTCCCTTAACTAACATTGAACCTGAAGGAGATTTGTATAAGTGGACATTCTGTTTCTACATCTCTGTCTCCCAAGTTCTACTGAAAAAAGATTGGCCTCGTCATTTTTATCGTGCAATTCAGGTCAGGCCTCGAAGGAACTATTCCAGGGAACCTGTTCTTGTGTCGGTTTAAATGCAACGTGTTAGCTTTACTATTTACTATTTCTACTATTAATCTGTTATGGAGGTTTCCTCTTTACTGCTCTGATCTTAGACCTTGGCTCAAATTGACTTCAAGAAGCAACACTTCGCAGCAGTGAAAAATGTGAGTAGTCCGAAAGCTTTCTGCACTAGCATTGGACTCTATGCTTCAAGAAACACTCTTCACTCAAAATTTGAAAAAAAAATCTCCCCGATAAGGTTTTCTGACTTGGAGGTCTAAAAGAAAAAAGTACATAAGACATTAAAGTCATGAAAATAAAACGTTGAAGCTAAAGCCTGCAAATCATCAAACGGATATTTATTGGCCTAGACACAGCTTCAGGCGGTGTGCAGCCCGGAGGTACGTCCTCAGTCTCTAAGGCGGATCAGGTCAGATGAGATCGCAGTGTGACGGCGTGCGAAGAGCTTGTACATTGACAATGACGCATGCGCAGTGCTGTTGCCCTCACCCTAAGTGTCGCCATCGAGCAATCAAAGCGCATAAAACGCGTTACGTCAGGAAAACGGCTTACCGCCGAAAACGATGTGACGGAAAACATCAGTTGACATCTTGCTCTTAAAACCAACAGTACGATAAGGACAGAAGTTCTAATGTGGAAGAAAAAAATCTTAGCTTTAGAAAGGAATCCCATTATAAATAAGTTTTTTCCTACCAAGCCATGCAAAGCCTTTTAATTTTCCGGTTTTTACGAGTCTTCAGGCATCGAGGTTTCACCTTGCACATACTTACGAAACGAAGGTTTTTGACAACAAGAATGTTGCACAGGTCAAAACCGTGCAACAGAAACAAGACAAAAAATAATGTCCAAACACACACTCAATCTGAATTCATGAAACATCATCTTCAAAGGTTAGTCGAAACGACACAAAACCGACGAACACAATAACAATAAAGCAGCTCGTGATTTGCACGCGTCCTCTTGAAGATAAAAGGTCAATGAAAGTTCTGTTTAGACCGCTAATCAGCAGTGACATCACTCCAGAGAAGACGTTGACCCAAAGAACGAAGGATGTCGTAAAAGGGATGCGCCCACAGGCTTGAGCATGGAGCAGCATTAAGAGCGTGCCTGCAGGCTAGAGTATGGGACAGTGCCGGAGACTGTTTTGACAAACTGCAATGTCGCTTTGCTTTAAGGTCTGCTTGGAGTGTCCCCACTTCCTGCCCTCAACAAGAAAACGCGGGACATTTTATCACATTTGCCTTGCCTGTTTATCCACTCAGTATTTTCAGTTTGTCTTTACTTTTTCTTTTCTTTTTTTTTTCTTCGGGTCTGTTTTCGCAGCTGCCCCAACGTTCGCAACTCCGTTTACATGCAAGTGATTATCACTCGTCATAATGTCATCGATCTCTACTTTTATCGTCAACACACGCTTGCCTGTGCCTCCCAACAAAGATTCCAGATCCTCTAGGATCTCTTCATAAACATCTGTATGTCCACAGGAATACTGGCAGCAGGAATTCTACTAAACCTGAAGACAGCAGACCTGAGGAATACTCGCCATCTCATGCTGCCATCAAATAAACCTAACAACGGACTTGACAGAAAAAATACAAAAGAAAGAGAAACGAGCAGACATCGTGCATTAAGACAATGGATGTTAATGATGCCACGGATTTGCCAGCATCGGAAGCCTGCGGAAGTAAAGAAACCGCTGGTGCAAAATCAGTTCCCCCTTTGCGTGTTCCCCAGGGGAAAGTGCCAGGCCCATTTACCGTGATGTCACCCCAAGCACCTCTGTGACGTTTTTGCCCAAAATGCTTGCATACCACAAGAGGAACGGTTCTCCTCTCTTTTTTTTTTCTTTTTTTTTTTTCAAAGTGATTTCGAGAGAACTATCAAGACTGGTGAGATAGTGAAGTGATGCGGTGATAGTGATGGGGCTTGGTGGAGAGCCGAGTACGCCAGACTTAGAGAATGAAGTCTCCTGGGAATGTGACAAATGTTGTGCCCTTGTCAGTCGTGACTAGCATGGCAGGGAATTGGTTTTCTTAACCAACTACAGGTTGTCCAATATGTAACTTGATGTTCACATCTTTTCACTGCAATCGCAATGAAGTACTTGCGTGTTTAGTCGAGAGGACTGAAGTTGAAGTGTGATTAGTTGGATTTTTTGTGTTAATAAGATAAGTAATTGTGTGGACAGTGAAGGAGAGTGTATGGGAAAGGACATGGGAGTTTATTAATAGCCTTCCTCTCCCTTCCTCCAGCGCTCTCTCTCTCTCTTTACACACACACACACACACTCAGAAATAGAATAGCGCGCACGCAAGCCCACTCACACACCCACACACACTCGCGAGCTGCACGATTGTCATTTGTTCTGTAATAAAAAAAATGTCCACTTTATACCTTTGACATGAACATTTTTTTCTAAAGTAGTTGGAGTCGGTTCATAAACTTTAACGGGAGGGAAAGCAGAGGTCAGGTGATTAAATCTAGTCTTGAGCTGGAAGACGTCCACTGGGAGTTGAGGGCCGAAACAAAAACATCATGCCAAATAATTACTTGAAATCTCATCTCTAGAGGGCGCCACTATGCACCGCCATGTGTAGTATGTATCATCATGTCTTATAGCTACTTGACAATTGTCAATAGCACCATCCATAGCTCAGCTCTCAAGCGGGTATCGCACGCCATAGCTACACGTGCACCACAGGGTGGGAGGGGATGGGATGGAGGGATGGCAGCAGGGAAGGATGATGGACACAAAGTCTGTCTCCAGGTGTACGTTGCTGTGAAGGAAAGAAAATGTTGTTTACACAAAAACAATATTGTTAAAGGTCACCGTTTCTGTTTTCACTCATTTTCTCCTGTTTCTTCTTTTTTCTTGGAGTCACTGTTACACGAGTGAGAGCGTGCGCGTGCGTGTGTCTTCTTTTTTTCTTTGAGTGAGAGCGTGTGTGCGTGTGTGTGTGTGTGTGCGTGCAAGCGTCTGTATGTAATATTTTCTAAGCATAACGAACGGTTAAGAGAAGACACCAAAGGAGTCGACTTTTCATGACATACAAAATTTCTTGATACTTTCAGGTGATCCTCACGTGATTCTTGATGACGCCGAGTAAGTCATGATGTAATTTTTCGATGACGTAATAAACATAGTTCTCACGTGGCTAGCAGTACAGACTCATAGCTGTCACGTGACTAGCACAACAGGCTCATAGCTGTCACGTGACTAGCACAACAGGCTGTCACGCAACAGGCTGAGCAGTGCGCGCGCGAGAGAGAAAGAAAACACGAGCAATGTCCATGTACAACGGACACAGCACGCTTTTCATGCAGCTTCTACAGCATCGCCGCAGTTAAACTGATGACATAAGTTCAAAGGTTATCCTACACCCAACACAAAAATCCCCTCGAGGTCAGCATGTAACTCGTACAACAGTTCTTAGACTTACTGTGCACGGTAGAATGTTTCTACTTGTATTTCTTTTTAAAATGGCTGTTAGTTACCTTCTTCTTCTTGAGAGCTCACACACTTAGGAACTAAGCTGCAGACGTGTGACAAGCTTATTTATTTTATCTCTCTAAATGCATTCACGTAAAAATTAATTTTCCGGTGGTTTTTTTCGGCTGACAGACGAGCGCACAAAAATTTTGGCAGATGAGACGAATGGTATTGCCTGATAATGTCCTTTATTTGTGTTTGTGAATGCCGGATGTGAATAAAATCTCTTTTTAAAAGAAAATGTTAGCCCTATCAGCTCCACGAACTGTTTTAAAATGGCCAACAGCCGCAAAAGCAAACAGAACTGGAACACAAAACCTTGGAGAAAATTGGCGCAGAAAAGTTGGAGCAGATCAAAGGACTTTGGATTAATTGAGGGTGTTAATGACAGCCTACCCACCCGCATCAGTCCAACCGCAATAAACAGATTTCATGCTTGATGTGTGAAGTCATTCAGTTCTACGGACATCCAGATGCAGATTCTGTCTTCTGTCTTGTTGCTTGATAGAAAGACAACTGCCCTTGAGTTTACTCGACACTGGAGGTTGAGTGGGGTTAGAGGGGAAAGTCATTAGTCAACGGTTCTCAGAATCCTGTCAGCTCGCACGTAAGTCAGTTTTAATGGCCGCCCTTAAGGAACTGTTCTTCAGAGATGGTTTTATGCTCTTCACTAATTTTCTCTAATTTTTTTTACTGTTATTCTACTTTAAATGCAATGTCAAACGAAGTCTTTCTGGTGTTTTTGTTTCTGTTGTGTGTGTGGGTCTTTTTTTCTTTAACACACGTGAATTTTAATGAGCCAAATATTTGCCGCCTTAATGGATGCAGCCAGAGAATGAAGCAAACTTTTATTTTATTTTTGTTAATTTATTTTTTGTGAAGATATGGAGAGGAATCTTAATGGTAACCTTGTCCCAGGAGCGCTAGATTAACAGTGCCCTGAATTTCTCAGACCATCCCCACGCACGGAGAAACCCCAAGGGTAAGTGAGTCGTGTCTCAGCATATCCAGAGTGGGAACTGCCTGCTGCACGCGCAGCCCTCAGACCACACAGCCTGTGGAAGAGCTCAGGAGTGAGAACTGGTTCTGCCATGCACTTGACGCATCGCTGCGACGCACGTACAGACGCAAATGCCGCATGATGGGTGCTGCAACGGGTGGTCTGCTGCAGCACCTCTCGCTACAGCATTCTTTACTATTGACACATCACCACCCTCCTCCTCCTCCTCCTCCTCCTCCACATCCTCCTCCTCCACCTCCTCCTCCTCCTCCTCCTCCTCATCATCATCATCATCGAGAACTGGCAAACTCATTCACACGATCAGGCTTTGATTTTATGACTTTCTGACAAAGCCATTGTTTGTTGTGTACCCGCTGAGGGCATCTGGACACCCGGGAAGAGGTGTGGTCGGTTGTAGGTTGGTTGTAGGTGTAAATAGAAGCGCGGTACGAGTATGTCATCATCTGAGACTCTGCTGCACTTCTGGTTTTTTTGTTTGTTTTTTTTTTTATTTATTTATTTATTTTTTCTTTGCAAGACTTTGTGTGGAAACCGATCGACACAGATCAGAGCTAGGCTAAGCACGTCCATCTCATTAATTTCTATTCCATTTTCAAGTTTTTGACTGTTATCACAGAAATAGGTACTTTTTTCTAACTGTTTAAGTTTTTATTGGTTGGTTTGAGAAGTCACGTGGTTGTCTTTACCGCTCCTGCATTTTATTGCCGCTTAGAGTGGGGAGCAGTCGACAGAGACTAGAGTATGGAGAAGTAGGTTCATCTCTCTCACGGTTGCTCTGGAAATGTCAGCCTTCTCCTTTGTGTAACCAATTGATACCACTTCCCTACCACCACCACCCTATGGGAATGGTCCCACTCCTTGTGAACAATCCTGGGAAACATAAAGACTGAGGGAATAAACACCTCAGAAAACGTGGGGCTTAAAAGGCATCAGCGGGTGGCCAGGGCCCAGTGTCCACGTGTTGGCGATCATGCCAGTTCATCGGCTGTGGTTCTCTTGGCGAAGAAGATGGTCTCCACAAAGTTTATGAGCCAGAGACAAGACCGTGGATACAAACCACATAAACTTCATTCCGGTCGGTCGAGCAGCAATAACAGAACATCCTACCGGTAGGATTCATGGTGGGGACTGAGAAATATGTGCGAATGGAACCAAAGCAAACATAAAGTCGAGAGAAGGAACATCCATTGCTCCGTGGAACGTCCGTAAATTATACTTGTGTGGCCAAGGAAATCCCATGATCTGGAGCGTGACTGGCGGAAATTGTAAAACTGGCGGAGGTCAGATGATCAGTATTTGGGGAAACAGAAGGCGACAAAGGCCATAATTTCTGGTACAGTTGGGAGGATGCCAGATACGAGGATGGTTTGGGCTTCTTCGTACATAGGGAGGTGGTCAGAGCTGTCATCATCTGGAGACACCAACTGTCTTACAGACGTCAAGGAGTGGACTGGCCATCCTGTCAGTTCTTGTTTCCCATCACTCAAGACAGGCTTTGTCACCCACCTGCCCATGTTCTCCATCCAACGTCCACTACCAGTCGAGGAACTGTTCACTAAAAATTGTGAACATGCCTACTCGTTCTGTAATAAACAAGTTCTGTAAATGTGCTTTTATGCAAACAAGACATTTGTTTTTATGAGTAACTGTCAACTATTTGGTTCTTTTGTATGAAACAGAAATAAGGACGTGTCTGCGTGTGAATAACCCTGAATACAAATATACAGAATAGAAATATATTTGTGCGTAAGGTGAGTGTGCATATGTGTTTTTGTGTTTGAGAGTGTGTGTGTCCATTTTCCATAGGCAGACATGCACTCGGTTCTGCACGCGCACCTGTTCTTGCATGTTCAACAAAACAGAAAATGTTTTGTGTTCTCATTTCACGCTCCGAGGGGAAAGGAAAACATCATTATTTGTGCGATGAGCCGTAGAAATTAGATACAACCCATCCCGACCTCTTACAACATGTGTTAACCTCCATGCTGCCAAACTCCAAATTGTCCTCTTGACTGCTTCGCTATTTTACTATTACTGCTTCTTAGGCTAAGATACGACTATACAATCATTTTAATTTATAAATCTGGGCTTTTATCTGATATATAATATTATTAATATCATTTTACTTCATGCGGACTATGGTAACCATGGCATCAGACAGACGCTATTGCAGGAGGGGTAGGAACTTGCCCCTGGCTGAAAGGGGTTAAGTCGCCCTGGGCAGATGGTTGATTACATCCAGGAATAATCTACTTTGTATGGGTATGCGTGATTTATATTTCATCTAGAGCTGTTGTTGACGAATAAAACGATTTAATCTCCCAGAACAGCTTCATTGGATAAGTGATGACAATAATTCTTGATTACTTTGCTGTGATCACTTACACAGTTCTTATCTTTGCTATGATCGCTAACACACTTTGATGTTTTGTTTGTATTGCTTATACAGCTTTTCTGCTCTGCTGCTTTGGTCACAAACACCCACTCCTGTGTGCACAAACACGACGAGGGAGGATGATAACAATAACGACAGCCATCTACCACCGTGTTAATGGTCAGCATCAAAAGGTATCTGTACAGTGCATCTGTCACGTGACTCCGTCTCGCATCTAGTTATGACAGTTTCTAGACGTGCAGCAATGAAATTTGCCGGGTCCAGCAAGAGTCTGCCGGCTATCATGGTGGCGTCACCTGATGGTCGATGAGGTTGCGGATGGTGCCAGACCCCTGCATGTGACAGTGGAATCGAGACGGCTAAGCCTCAATCCGACAGGAAACAGACTTTAAAGAAAAAACTAAACACAACAATCTCTTTTGTATCTTCTCGCTAGTCTGAGCCACGAGCCGATTTCGCGAACGATCAGAAAAGCGTTTTCTCAAACAGATGACGCAAAACCGGACACATGTCCACTCCCTTCGACATGCGCACTAGGGGCACTCGAAAAAAAAAATAGATAACTTCCAGTCCCTATTTTTCTTTAACCCTCCATTAACAGCTATCATGCAAAAGGCAGCTTTGGTGGACAGACTGTTGGGCCGGGTGCTTAGCTGGCGGGTGCGTGTCCCAGGACGTCGCAACGAAGGATCTTCACATGATCAACGACTTAATGGAAAACTCCCATCGCGGGTCTTAGTCAATCCTCCCCTGGAGACCAGAGATTGGCGAGAGCCTGCAGGGTCCTTGGGAAGACAAGAAAAGCTGAAACGATTCATGTGCAACAATTACAATCCGCAAAGTCCATTGGAATGGCTGATTGCCCTTAGTTGTCATCGTCCAAGGAAAAGCGCTGGACGTGAATGTCTATCAGTCGTACGGTTGAGTTCCTCTACATCCTTAACATTGAGTGACATCCGCCAATATTTAATAATACTTATTACATATGCAACGAAAGCCTAGGTCACAAATGTCATTAACTGACCGTTGCCATCAGACACTGTAACCGACCGTTAGTCAGATGGATGTGACATTCAGGGTGGGCTGGGATGTTGAATGGGGTTTCTAGCTAAAGAGGAACACATGAAAGCTTTAAAAAAAAACTCTTGGGATTTTCTGCAGAAACTCCAGCTTACTGCAGGAAATAAAGCGGAAATAAAAGCCTTGGTTTTCGTGGAAATGATCCTTACTGGCCGCCAAACTATAAAATTAGAAAGGTAATAGTCTCGGGTCCATAAATAAGCTGCAAAAATCCTTTTGATGTTACTGTCTACAATACTCCTGTTTTCACTTTATAGCATGCAATTTCTATCATAACTTATTTATTTGTGATCTTGTTCCTCGTGTTTATTTAATAAGAGGTTAACTACGTAGTATACATCAGTATGACTCATCATGAATCAGCATGCAACGACATTGAATTAACTAAACTAAACTGACAAAACGACAAAAAAATGACAAACGAAGGAATCAGCATCAGCAAAGATATTGACAAATATTATTTCGTGTACAAACTTCTGGAGCAATACAGAATACTCTCATAGAAAAAGGTGTGTTATAGTCAGAATCTGTCCAAAGATAATTCAGATCGTGATTTTTTTTCTTCAAAATTTGTTTCTTTGGCTGCCCCACCCGTCTCGGGTATTCACCACCTTTCAGATGAGCAGACGATGTGTGGCGAAAGGTAGACGATGGGTTTTTGGGGAGACTGGGAGAACCAAAGCATCTGATGTTTTTCTTCGGGATATTTTTTGTCCTGTGGTAAAGCAACCTCGTGTTACTTAGTCGGGGGTCGGAAAGCGAAGCCAACACCTGCAAATCATCGCCAGCGAGCATTTGTTGTTGTACAGATCAGTAATGAGACAAAGGGCTGGAATGCGCACCCAATGGGGCTGGGATGGGGAGGCAATGGCACTCTCAGCCAGGCCGCTAAGAAACAGGGCTTCTTTCTTTTTTTTTTTTTTTAAAGGTTCTTGTTAAAACAGTTCTACACACGGATGCACACACACAAAAGATTGGAAGAACCATGCAACCAAAAGGAAACCATCTTTTCCCTACATAAATAAACTTTGGAGAAAGTAAAGCTCGGTTAAAGTTCAGACCAGACGCAGTTCTAAGCCCAATGTACGGATCATGACCAGAAAATGATTATTATAAAACTTGTTATACACTATGTGGAATAATATTTACAGACAGTTTTTTTAACATAATAAAACTTCCCCAAACACATCTGTTTTACCTTTTAGCTGTCTGAGGTACAATACAAAACCTTTCAGAAACGTTCCGCAAACTGCTTCTCTAGTGGTGTACATTCCATCCTTTGCTTTCTCATCAGTTTCATTTTTTATCCTCATTGTTGTTTTTTCCAACAACACGACAAAGACAAAAACGTTTGCTTTTTGCAAAAAAACTTTTGGTATTCTCGAACAGAAAGTTAACAGAGAGTTAAATACAAAGTCTTTTATTATAGACCCTGGGGTGGCATCCCGCTACCCATCCCGAAAATGAAGATCGAGTTTCTGATGTGCACTTAATGTAGATGGTAAGCAATGAAACAGAAAGAAACTTACCAATGTTTATTATTTTACTAGTCTGTGGCATTTCTAGTGGTGTAGTGTTCTGTGTTATCTATGTTTATTATTTTACTAGTCTGCGGCATTTGTAGTGGTGCTAGCGCTCTGTGTTATCTATCATCCTCTGGGCATCAGTAACAGGAGGTTAATACTCTTCACACAACCTCTACTCACAACTTTACAACCCCACAAGCTTATCGAGTCCAGCATCACCAACAAATAATTTCTCCTTTTAGGTGCAGGAGATCATTTCCTCATCTTCTAAACCTACGAGGACAGGTATGTTAACGGTTCCCAGGTACAAACATAATGAAGCGACACCTTTTCGCTCTTGGCGAAAAACCTGAATAAACGATTAAAAAAATGCCAGTACAGGTATGTTGATTAAGTCTTGATCTCGCCTCCATCTTTGTGTCATGAATGCCAAATGATGCGGAAAAGTGACTCTAGCATCAGGTGAACGAATCGAAGTTTTTGTGGGGAGGTGAAGGACGTGTGGAGTCCCAATAGAAATTTTCGATTTACCTGGCAACCGCCGGCCGAGCCTGTCGCTCATTTCCTATCCCTGCTCGCTAACAGTGATTCTCCATTTTCCAGATTACACATCTGGTTAAGCAAGAGTCCCCTCGGTCGCTCTGCCTGACTGATTCTCTAGTTCGGTTCCCCCCCGTGGGGTTCATCGACCTTCTTCCACTGCAACGACCCTCCTTGATACCCGATTTATCATCCCGTTTCTCGATTCATATTTGTTGTCTGAAACCGAAAAAAAAGTAAACAAAAAAAAAAAAAAAAAAAAACTGTTTAATCTCTCCAGAAACTATTACTGTCTGCGCCGAAAGAGCTAGTTTGACCTGAAGTAAACCGTGGTTGATAAAACGAAGAATTGCTTATGATATTTAGAGTCGTCGAGGGACATGAGAGTGAAAGATAAATGCTAAAAACGATGAAATGGAAAGAAAAGTGGTAAAATTGTGAATGCAGTGAAATGCGCTAAAAATACATTAATATGCGGTAAGATATAGTGGAATGTGACAAAAGGGAAATAACTAGGAGGCTTGTATCTCATTGGACGGTTTGAAAGTAATTAGAATAGGAAAGAAAAATAGTCACGAAAAAATAAAATGCGGTGCTTGCGAGAGTTCTGTACGTGCGTGCGTTGGGCAAAGCGCATGCGCGTGTCAAGAGGACGTGTGCGCGTGCTGCGAAGCTGTAACAGCTGGGAGTGAAGTCCCCTGGATCGCTTGACGCATGAGGCCGTCAAATTACGCCAGCCAATGAGATCCTTGGTCAGTCGTGTGACGTCTCCCTCGTGCGCGCGCTGAATGGTGGGGAGAGCCTCGCATTGAGACCTGCAGTCCATTCATTGCCTTCTCTCTTGTCCGGAAAATGATCCAGCGGGTACAGACAGCGATCTCCAGGTTGAAATGGCGCTATGGGGCAAAGAAAATGGGGTGGGTGCTGCTGGAAGCAGTTGTGACCCTCATACCCGGAATACAGACAGAATTTTCTAAAATTTCATTGTCTCAAGTGGATGCAACACATCCCTCCTCCCCTACCAATCGTGAAATCTTGGCACCATTCACCTCTGCCCAGTGGTGGCATCTGAACTACGCCAGTCATGATTTATACGAAACCTCAATCATGATTCTTTGTGCTAGCGAGCGACACGGGTGTGTTGTTACCTGCAGCTCTATCATTGTGAGAGAAATTGTGAGTTCCTACAATGGGGGCTTGTTTCGCTCCATTGGATCCCTCATGAAGACTATTTCCCTCCTTCCATTCCTCGTACTTTCCTGGGTATGTCGTGCAGCAAATATCGTACCCAGGATTGGGTCTGTCTGACATTCAGCCGTTGCTGACCACAGAGTCCAAAACCATATGCCACTGTCACTTGGCATTTAACATGGAGAAGAAAATGCAATTTTTCAAATTATATTCAATAGCCCCTCCATTTCTCACGCACTTACACATCCACCCAGCTCGTAAACCTCATTCAATCAAATTCTGGGATCTTTTCGACAACCTTGTGAGGACCTAGTCCCGAGTAATAACATATTCTTGGTACAAATTCATAAAAATTGTAACAGTCGTGCTCGACATTGAAACTCACTCGAGACAACATGTTCCAGACACGACTGAGCAGACGAGTGTTTGAGATTGTCTGTGACCCAGACACAGGATTTTTTTTATTATTTAATCAGTCAGCAGCAACACAAGGTAATGTTATTATCTGTCATGCGATACATCGTATATATATATATGTGAGAGAGTTTGTCCGTGCATGTCAAACTGCAAGGTTGATTGGAGACGATAGGGTGGAAGAGAACAACAAATAGACATGACCGTGTGTTTGTGTGTGTGCTACCCGATTAATTTTTATGCCTAAGCTTCCGAATATCTTTGTTTTAAAAAAGTTTAATAGCAAAAAGTTGTTCACCTTTTAATGTGCCTAGAGTGCTCCTCCCTAATCATCTGCATCTTCGACTAGTAAAGTTTATCTTCTCATCCTTTCACATGTGCGATTAACGTTCAGTGTAAATATAAAAATAATGATAACACTTCTCGCCCCTCGGGTGGGGCAGATCAGCACTCCAAGACCTCCAGCCAGTTATCTGCCCTTGCATCAAAATGTTGAGAGCAGGAAAGATGCTGAAGATGTGATGGCAGAAGCTTCTTCCTACGAAGAGGAAATGTCATTCTTATTTGGAGCATCCATCACTACCCAGCATTCCGCATCATAAACACTTGTTTATTCATGGAGCAAATGCGTCGGAGGTGCACGGTGTTCCCCGTACACAACCCTAAAACCACATTTTTCTCTGTCTTTTATTTATACTTTATATGCATTCTTTTCATCCCATTCCCTAGTGTTTCATCTTATCTATATTTATTCTTTGGGTTCTTTCATCTCGAGTTGTCGCCATGCATCTCAAGAACACAACAGAAATACCAATTAGTAAGCACACCTTATTTTTTTTATTTTTATTTACTTATTTTTTTGCCTATCATGGAGTAAAATATTCAGTCACATATCTAATTATCTGCATTTCCCAATTTCTTTAGTGTATAGGGACAAAACCCTGTTGAATATAAATAACAAAAAGTAGCCAAACGTGGGTGATGAGAGACCTGCTCCATGCCCCGAGGACAGTTTTGCTATATCAACATCCATTTTCTGTAATAAGATGAATACAGGGCTGGGGGCTAGGGGCTAGGGGGAATCAATGCTGTCAATTCTCACACACATGTCGGAAAGAGGGTTTGCCCGTAAAGATAATCATGGAAACAGCTGACACTACATCACGGGTGTGAGTAAACACAAGCTGTTTTCCACTTCGATTATAGTGTTTAAAAAGAATCATAATAATTTTTCAGTGTTGGATGTAAAGCTGTCAGGGTTGTGTGTGTGTGTGAGGGAGAGAGAAAGGGAAAGAGAGAGCAACCATATATGTGAGTCTGTATCAATGTGTGGAGGGGTTGAATTTAATTTTAAGTTTGTGAACTATCAAAATGTCTGAATGTTTGTCTTAACTTTGCTTCAACAGCTCGAGCTCTCATTCATGTACAAGTGCGCACATAAAAATGATTTTAATGTTAGAAACGAGGGAAGTAAAATGAATAAAATGAGATGCAAACATAAAAGCAGACATAACCGCCCGAGGAGCGAGATACAAAATTTACTCATTTTCACAGAATGACCCGCACACTTAGATAACAATTCTTTCTTCTTCATCATCGGAAACCGAGTGCACTTTGTCGGAACAAAAATAACTTTAACAGCGCATTCTCTACACAAGAAAACAAGAAGCACTCTACTGCTAAAATAAACACCAAAACAAGAAAATCTTTACAATACAAGGCGTTGTCTGCATTATCTGCCAACCTCACCTTTCTTCAAGCTGTCGTCGAGAAACTCAAGTCCCTGGGCTTGGATCCTACTGGGCAGAACACATGTTTATCATACATAAACACCTTTAGAATGTGTTTATCGTGAGTCTGCGTGCTCACACCGTGTTGATTGTAGGTAGACACACCTTTGTCAGACTAATTAAATGTTTATGAACATTTTTCGTGTTTTTCTAAACTCCCGCTGGCCAACTTTACAATCCTTGGAGTTGAAAGTTGTTCCAGAGAGGTGGCATTCCAGTGTTTCATGAGATCTGTGTGACACCTGTACAGGTGTGTACTATGAGTATGTCTGTCTACTGTCTGAGTGAAGTGAGGTGAGTTCCATGACCTTTCTAATTTCCATTTGATACAAAAAGTGTCAATAACATAATGTCCTAACGGGAAATATTTTGTGTGGAAAAAGACAAATGATTTAATATACAGGTAAATGGGGATGAAAGGTGTGAGAGGTGTTCACGCCATTGACATGTATCTTGCCAGGGTTGCCAAGCAGGTTATTCCTCCTCTTTGACTGGTTACCATCCTGGTGGCCATACACACAGCAGATGGCGGCTCTCCACCAAGTCTCGGTCATTTCTGACAACAACACGGAGACCCGTTGCATGAAAATCTTCTCCCCCTCCCCCATCGCAATTTCTCTCTTTCTCTTGTTCTCTCTCCTCCTCCCTCTCTCTCCACATAGCAGCTAGACTTCTGCGTGCCGTTTCTTTGCTGGAACTCAACATCAAGACAAGCAAAGGAAATGGAAGCAGAGTCTTTTGTATGTACTCAAGCCAGAGTGAACTTTACAAGAAGACACTGGGGACAGAAAGTCTGTATCAACAGTCGTAATGGCGGCTGTAGTGCCGCACGTGATGATCAGTGCGTGCGTGCACGCGCGCCAATTATATATATATAGTCTTTTTCTCACACGTATATATCTATATGTACAGAAAAATATGCGAGGAAACAGACAGGAAAGTAACAAAGGCAGAGAACAAATTGATGAAAATCGAGAGAATACAACATTCGGGTATGTGTATAAGTCAGTATGCATATATACTAACATGTTTGTGCGAGTATGGGTATGTTTGTGTATGCCGGTTTGTATGTAATGCTAATATATGTACACACGGATATGTATGTGTAGGAGACTATGTGTGAATATGTAGATGTCACCATCCGAGTACTTTTTTATCTACATTCTGGCGTGTGATGAGTCATCGATACAAAAGATACAAGTCGTCGTTACAAACGTTTTGTTACCAACCGATCACATCACCGAGTTCCCATAACCATGATTCAGTGTAAATCCCAGACTACGTGACAAGGCCGCGAGGGGTCCGATGCTGCGGTAAACTAAAACAAACACAGGCACCGGAACCGCCTGTCACAGAAAGATGACGGTCACCCGACTTTGCAAGCCGCCGAGCCCAGGAATCGATCACGCGCGAAACAAGCCCGCGCCGTAAAGTGAATGTGGTGGTGGTGGTGGTGATGATGGTGGTGGGGTTGTGGTGGTGGGGAAGGTAGGGGGAGAGAATAGCTGACTCCTTGTGACCAGCCGCCACAAAGGAAAAACTAGACGGTCCGTGGGCCATGACCAGCCCGGTAACACTAGACGATGCCAATAACTTCTTCCAATTTACTGAGCGTTCTGCCCTTTTCAGAGCCTGAGCAGGGTTTTGTTGTTGTTGGATTTGTTTTGTTTTTTTTTTTTACTTTTGGTTGTTGTTTGTTTTGTGCTGGGTTTTTTTTGTTTTGTTTTTGTTTTGTTGGCTTTTTTTTGTTGGTTTTTTTTTACTTTTGGCTGTTGTTTGTTTTGTTGGTTTTTTAATTTGTTTTTTTGTTTGTTTTTGTTTGTTTGTTTGTTTTTTGTTTGTTTGTTTGATTTTGTTTCTTTTTTGCCCGCGTGGTCAAATATTCAAACGCTTGACAATTAGAAAGACGATGACGCCGCACTGGAGGGAAGCCATTGTACTTGGGGCTCCAGGGAGGCGGTGCTGAATATAGTCTGACAGTGAAATAATTTTGCAACAACAGATTGTATTAATCCTATTTTAATGTATTGTAGTTCGATTCTTACCGCCTTTGCGACTTTCATGTTAAAACAAGTTGAGAAGAACAAGAGCTCGATCCGCGTGACGGGGACTCAGACCCGCGTCTTATGATCCTCGTGACAAAAGCTGTCGAGAGATGATGAAGATGACAGTTACAGTTGCAGAAGTTCAGTTGGTGTTTGCAGCTGAGCGTGTCGAGCCATTGTCAATTTGCGGAGCGGCACAACTTCCTGTTTTCTTTCCTGTGTCCTGGACTGGCCGTGTGTGTTTTCTAGAAACAAAAGAACTCTTACGAAGCTTGAGTCTTGATGAATTAGTGTTTGCAAGCGAACTGCTGGAAAGGCTGTTGAACACAGTCTCGCTCTGATGTGAAGTACTCTAGCATTGTGTGTTGAAAATGGGTAAAAACTGATGCAAGGTCCCCTTTGAATTAAAGTGGTTATTGCAAGCTTTATTTATTCATTCATCCATTTATTTATTTTTTAGGGGTTTGATTACTCAGACCTCGAACATGGTGAATTCCACTTGCTTTAGTTTGTTTTTCAGCTCTATGAGTCGCAGATCTTTACTATCTGGGGAAGCGGATAGCCGAGCTTTGATGTTTGAACTGAGAGCGCGCCGGTTCGATTCCCGATTAGCGCAGCAAACTTCTCCCAGGACCCAGCTGACGGGAATGAGTACCTGAGTCCTTAGAGGGTTGGGGAAGGTAAGACAGTGAGGAAGAGGAGATGGGCATCGTCCTCACGTGAAGCTGGTCCCGAGAAAAGTAAGAAATGTAACACCTCACCCACAACGACCTGACAAGGTTTTTGATCATTAGTCAACCAACATCCAATCAAATGTTCCTCCATTAAATTTCAGCACAAAAAAACAAGAGGTTACGACCCTTACACCAGCTGCAAAAGAAACCAAGTGTGCTGGTCTTTAAAAACGACTTCAAAAAAGTTTTCGAAAAGCTCATCAATTTTACTTTACACTCTGTTGAAAGACATGATCCAGCAAAAAAAAAAAAAATACCGCTCGCAAGTGAACTCTGCTTACACAGTAACAGGGAATGAATGACCAGCCTCCTCACCCGTGAAGCCAGTGAAACATCGAGAACATTCCAACCGTTGAAGTGAATCAAGGAGACAGGTTTGAAGAAGAGAGAGAGACGCAAGAATGGACGACTCACTGCCGAGAACAAGTTCTTTCATCCACAAGTTGTTTGCCGAGGTCTTTGACGGGGTAGCGCGGGTATTTCAGGACAAAAGCTCACAACTCACGTGAGCCAGACAGTGTAATAAAAGCCACAACATGACGGCAGACGACAGGCAATCAGTAGTAGATAGAGTAGATAGACTTTGGCCGAGTGTTTAGTCCTTGAAAATGTCTGGACCAGTCGACTAATAATCTCCTCCAGGCCTCAGCCTCGTGCACTGCAGGGACAGTGTGATGAGAACAGAGTCTGAACTGTTCAGGGCTTCACATTATTACTAAATAAAAAGATGAAATAACTTTTTAGAACCATTTTAACACAAAAAGGTAAACTGTCAAGTCAATGACTTATTGCAAATACAGTTACTGAATCACTGATTTTCCTTTTTATCGTTTTCCTCTCAATTCATCACATTCATTTATCTATAAAAATAAGTTCAATTTCTATTTTAATATGGATTTTGCTAAAACTTTAAATATCTACACTAATAAATTACATGTATTTGTAAAAACAAACTGTCGGAAAAATTTGCGAACAGACCTACGATCATGAACTATCGTGATTGAGACACTTGATGAGGATTTTTAAGATTATTAAGACTTGATGGCTGCATTACGAATTGTAAAGTAGTGCCAATATCCCGCCGCGTGCGGACTACTTGATGTCAAAATATCGCAGGGAAAATCCTGACAGATCGAGAAGATTTCCTGTGAGCATGCAAATAGTTACACAGTTCAATGGCTGTCTTAGAAAACTCAGTGGAAAATACTTTGTCCAAACCCAGGATGAACACTTCTTCCATTGAACCCACTACTCCTTTAACATAATCCACTGAAAAGAGAATAAGACAGGTCGTGAAAGGAAAAGAGAGGGAAGAGACTGGGAAAGAAAAAAAAAATAAATAAGGAGCGCTGTCCGCCTCATCCGAAACTTGGAATCTCGCACATTCCAAGCCTCGCACATGTTCCTCGTCTTTAAAAGACTCGTTAATGGAAACGGAAAACACAGAACAAAATAAAACCTTCTTGCGCCCAAACTGAATACTCTGGCCGTCAAGAAACATTACAGCATGTCCATTTATAAAAATGCTCAACTTTTTCCATCTTGAAAGTAAAAAAAAACCGGGGCTGGCTTAATAGAGAGTTCATTTTCCACCAGCCACACACACAGGAGGCTGACAACGACCGCCATGATGAACTACAGAATCGCGTGTTGCCGGCCCTTCACTGCTAATCTTTCAGGGTGGCTTCTTAGCGGGGTGTCCACGCTATTTGATTAGTTTGGTGTGCAAATAAAAACATTTTAAAAACTGTTGTGAAAATACGCTCTTCGTTGATAACTGTTACTATACTTCCCTCTTCCCTCTTCCCTCTCTCTTTGACATTTCAACCCTTCAAATAGCAGAGAAAGGAAGCATGAGACGGTCAATAAAGGTAAAAGAAACCTAGAAGAATATATATGTATACTATCTTTGAGAAGATGACAAAATTTGCATTGACTGCTTCCAAGGTGAAAGTCTTCCTTGACATTTGGGCCGAACACGGAGGAGAATGTTCATTAGGACTTGATAGTCTCTGGTGCCGGCCAGGGTCTGTGGAGCGGAGGACAGTAACCAGACGGAGGGCCCGACGCCTTCTATCCGCGGATCATGGCGGCATCATGACGCATGCGCAGTCTCGCTGAAGTCCAGGCTCCTAGATTAGCTTTCAGAATTATATTTCCGGTCCCTCGCTAAATTGCATTTCGTGTCTTCTGCTGCGCTTCTTGCTTACACCCCGGGTTTGACCTTTGAAATCTGACAATGATTTTCGTCTGCTGTTGTGGTTGCTGGTGGAGGAAGAGAGTAGGAGGAAGAGATGGAGGTGGTAGAGGAGTTGGAGGAGTAGGATGCGAAACTAATGGTGTTGGAGACGAAGTAAGATGGCCGCCGATTCACACATTGAGAGACCGACTTTCTGGGGGTTGCGACTGTTCTGTGGAGATGTTCTTTCCACAGGTGCAGGTCCAGCATCCGGTGTTCACAGGAGGCTAATATCCTGTCGTGCTTGTATCAGTCAGCAAATCATTCTCATCAGACGATCACCTCTTTAGCACGTGCCAGTCGTAGGTGTTTTCAATGACTTTTGTGCTCCTTGGCTCCTTCATTTTGGACTACTTTTCCAATTCCAACGGACGTACTAATATTACTACGCCGCCCTTACTTCTACCGCTCCAATCACAAGAAAATTGTCGAGGTTTAATTAAAGAGCCTTAAAGCCTTAGTGGCAATGAACCTGAGTGGCTCACCATGTCTAGAGAACTTCAGATGGTGAGATAGCAGGAAAGGTATGTAATCATGATCAGATAGTCACGAGGGTATGATTATGTAGTCGAGAGAATTTACTGATAGGGTTGGGAAACCTTATAGGGTCCTCACGTCTTGATGACGTTCACAAGAGGTCAGAGTCGTGACATCAAGACATGATCAGATAGTCACGATGACATTAAGACATGGTCCGATGGTCGCGAGGACATTTGCAAATGGTCAGAAAGTCGTGATGACATTCACACATGTTCAGACAAATACCTTTTGCCATTTAGGCTTTTCTTAGACCGAGGAGGAGGCAAACAGGAAGAAACTGCTTAAATGACGGAAACGGACGAAGTCCTTTTTTTCCGGGGTCGACACCTTTGGCCTCAGACAGCGGCCCGGGCGGAAGTGGTGGCGTGACATCGATTGCAGGACTTCCACCAGAGACAGCACCACGGGGGCTGCACAGCGTCACGTGACCTGTCTCGCATGCAAATCGTCTTTTTTTTTCTTTTTGCACTGAATCCACCTGCAAGGACCTCACAACACTGTGTGTAGTCATTTTATGAATTACATGGCGACGGATAGCGGGTTTTGTTCCTTTACTAACACCTGATTTGACAAAATGTCAGGTAACCCAAGAGGTATGCAATCCACTCAGCAAATTTTAACTCCGCCATCTCTCTGTGGTTTGCGAGCGTGAAACAGTCGGTCTGATGGCCCAGTGGCAGTTTAGTGACCTTTCATAAATCACTTAAAACGAAGGACTTCCTTTGAAGCAAGGACACACGATACAGAGAGAGAGAGAGACAGAGGGAAACAAAAAAAAAATCCTGACTACAATGATCAAATTCCCGGGAATGAATGGTGCACTACAAAGTACCAGTGTGGCTCATTGTGAAAGGCAGAACTAACCTGAACGGAGGCATCACCGATAAAACAAACATCTCCACAGAATCCACAGACATCCCCACGATGCTATGTCATCAAAGGGTACAACACGCAGCTTGAAGTTGTTGGACAGTGTGTTAGTGAGTCAGTCAGGTCGTCAAGGGAGCAGGCAGTCAAAAGATATGCTATCATCATCCCATTGACATGATGATGATGATTCAAAAGCTTTGAAACCAGTGATGATTTTGCCTTAAAAATAGAGGAAAATAATTAAAAAAAATAAATAGTAGTTAACAGTGCAATATTATAAGATGCTCGTGTAAAGATACTAATAAACTGCTATACACAATATAAAGAAGTACAATAATAAATGTGTACACTGCCATGATCCCCACTAAAGAACCCACAAAATATTCCTGTTCACGCACTCACGCACACAAACAGAGGGAGCAAATCACATTGTTCGTCTTCGTGTCCCATTAGAGACCAGTTAAACACAAAGCCTTTCTTTCTAATTCATTCGTTTGACTGTCGTCAATGACGGGATCGATGTGAGCTGGAAAAAGCTTTCAAGTGACCCACCAGCAGAAAAAAACTTTGTTTCAGCTCCACACCAGCCCCCCGTTAGCATTTTGTAACCTCTACTTTCAGACTAAACTAAGCGTAAACCGTTTGTTCTGGAAAGTCCATTATAAACTCTAATTATCCAAATGGCTTAAATTCTTCATGGAGGCTTTGTCCCTCTGAAGAAAGGAAAGATGAAGTGACATTCAAGCTCTTGAAAAAAGCAAAAATGGGGACATCACTCTAACTTGTTTCATTCCCCGCAACTCCCCAAGCACAAAGCCAAATGATTTAAATATTGATCATCCTTTCAGACTGTCTTTCAAAGCGATCGAAGTGTCTGGGCAACATATATTCCCTCTTTGTAACACGGGGTTATCAGAGGTTCATCGGGTAGAAAGTACAGCTGACTGTCAGTGGAAGGCAGACAAGTCATATGTAGATGTCATATACACAGTGTATCTTCCTCCATGTTTGACATACCCGTCTGATTCCCCTCCCTCTGTTGCCATGACACAAGGGATGTTAACATTGACATGGAGCAGTGGAAGGAAAGATCGCTCTCATTTCTCCTTAAAGAATAGAGAAGGTGGAGATCGAAATTGATGGGCATGACAACCGACCTTTCTTCCATCCAGTCTCAGCAGCCACAGGGGGTTGATACCTCCACAACTCACACATCGACCGCAGATAAAACAAAAGTAAAAGAGAGCACTGGGTTGGTGGGATATCTTGGGGTAGATGGGGTACCCTGGGGTTGGTGGGTTCCCGTGCTGGTTCATGCATCCACATTCGAGTTTGTTGGTTCGATCTTTGTTTACGATGGAATCCTATTACATATGATTCACAATGGTTTGGCCAGAAGCCATTGAAGACCTACATCTCATCTTTGTATGCGGAAAATGGATTGCTTGGATTGTGGAGTTGATTACAATGTCTGTTCTGGAAAGAGATGCAATAATTTATTTCAGATCGTTTTCATATATACAGATAGACATATAATAATACGTTTACTATTGAACGGCAGAGAGACAGAAGAAATCACACATCTTTTAAAATGAATTGCAGTAGCAAGAGAATAAATATGCAACTCATGAATGCCGGATGCAGCAATAACACAAAGATTACACAAAAATCCTGTCCTGGCGCCACACAATGAAGACTGGTGATCGAAGGGCTTGGAGAGGGGCGAGGGTCAGTGATCAGGGTAAGCAAGTGCCACACATCTCTGTGTCCAGGGTCTTACCGAGGAGACAGACAAAACCTATCAAGGGACTTCCAGTCTGGACACTGATGACACAGATTTGACCTTTCTGGACATGCCTGATGCTTGACCGCTGCACTTTAACCTTTTCATCACTTGTCACTCGCGAAGGAGTGTATTCTTCAACACTTCTTCTGATAGTTCCATCAATATATTAGTTCCTCGCGGTTTGAATGAGAGACAGTTCCAGTGGATTGGTTGTAATGATAATAAAATAGAGTCGAGAAGGCAGGCAATATGGAGATGACAATAAACATTAACATGTCACCACAAAAATGTCTTCACTGACACAGAGAGGGTTGATGGCACTGGCACCAACAGCTTCACTTTTCTGTGAAAATGGATTCCCGGGTTATAAACTAAGAGGAAAATTTAATGTTGTGCTAAAATAAAAGTGAGAAATGACATTAAAATGTATTTTACTAGAGGTATCCCGCAGGAATCGGGAACGATTGCTTCAGGAAAATAACAAAAATAGTCAAACACTGGTTTGGAACAACATTTCTGTTGGAAGTCCATCATATAAACATGTATAACTCAGTCAGTTTAGGAGCTCGGATAACTTTGATGCCAAAAGGACAGTAGATTGTAAATTATAAATGTAAAATTATCAAGTTTTTAGTCAAGACTTCCTGTAAAGACGACTCTTCATGTATTCCTTATTGGACATTCCCTTAGTCCTTATTTATTTACTCTTTCCCTCTTTCTTGTTTCTTTTGCTCTGTTCAGTTAGAACGCACACTCACATTCACTTACTTATTTACTCGCTCACTTGTATGCTATTGTATTCTTTCTTTCTCTCTAACACACACAGAGACAAATTCCTTTGTTTTTCTCAGACCACTAACCTTTCTCAAGCAAGCAAACCATTAACATTTCACCAAAGTTCTGTTTATATAATCATTGTCTTCATCCACCACCACCATCACCCCATCATCATCATCATCATCATCATCGTCAACATTATTGTGCCGATAGAATTGCCCACAGTCTTTTTTTTTCCCAGCAGCGCTGGCGGCTAATTGCGGCCAAAGAGCAGTTTTCGCATTTGTAGCGAGATCCTGCACTGATTAGTGTCACTTCAAAAGCCACTCATGTGGTTTGTAAAAGCTCTACCAGGCCAAAAAAAAACTATTGTAGGGTTATTCTAAGTATCATCCGAGCTGCCCTTGCTTTATTCTCGGCGGGTTTTTTTTTCTCCCTTTCTCCATTTTTGTCATACTGAGAAACATGCTTTGGATTCTGGGAGAGATGCTAACGACAGTACCGGGCCTGGTTGCTACTAAGTAACGATGCCAGACTGTTGCAGACTCCCGAGTCTTTCGAGGATAAACCAACGAATTCTTACCTTAACGACTTTCCTCGTTTTTCTTTTCCTTTTTTTTTTTTTTTTTGATTCGGAGCGACGATATGAGTCCCATAATGCACTCCTGTTTCTCCATCAAACCATGAACCCTAGGGGTCACGAAAGCTGAACGTTCAGGTATTTTCTCTGTGAACATACCCGTAATTCCATTCCAAATTCGTTTTCTCTATTTACTTTTGCTCTACTCTTGATAAACCGTTAATCACATCCTGTAGGAAGTTTTCCGAAACCGATTGAAACTAAAAAAATTCACCCACATGTTTAATTAACACTTGAGATACAAACAGTCGACCTTTAATTACAATAAACGATGCCAGCAGATGACCTATTTTCTTGCTTCCAACAACACTGTTTTCAGTAGAGTTTATATGAACAGTGTCCAGGACGTGACGTCGTGCGCACAGGATGTGCGCAATGAGCTAATCTCGCCCCGGACAACGAGACGTTGTCGATCTGCTAACGAGGAGCGTTCACAGCGTTAATAAACTGAACTATTAATGGCATGGGGCACTGAAACAATCAGGACACGCAGGGGAGGTAGAAAGCCAGCAGAAAAAAAGAGGCATTACATCAGGAAGCGAATCTAAGCACCCTGGCTTTAAGAGCCTGTAACCAGCACCGTAATGACGGAAGGTAATGGAGTTATTCACCTTGAGTTTCCGGCCTCGTTAGCTACTGCTTTGAAACTCTTCTCTCTAAAGTTCTTGGGTGAAGGGAATAGCCCGGGGAAAATGGAAAAATGTTCGTTTTTAAATGAGTTACTTTCCGAAATTTTTTGTCAGAAATTACGCTGGACTTGTTGCGAACTTTTTGAAAAGTTTGAATGAGATTGACTGTACTCTTTCTGGTGGAAATAATTCAGGCGCTTGCGATTGTCAAACTGTCTTCAGTTTTTTTAAAAAAAAAAACCTGTTTTCTCTTTTATAACCTGATTGTTCTGCTTGACTGTTTTATTGTCTCTCTACAAAACATACACCTAGCAAATTTTTGTATTTCAAGTGCATGTTGTTGCGGAGGACTGAAGGAAGAAGTGTATTCAAGAGCATTGCGAGTCTTTGTCCGCTTGATTGTTGGATTATTATTTATAAACACGGTTGCCCTGAGAGAAGAAAGATGTTGCCCCTCTGTGTACTCAGGTTTCATGCTGCCAAGAATGATTTCTTCTCCCTGCCTCAGTCTTGCTACCTGACACCACGTGGTCTGTCATTGCAGTTACGGTTCTTTTCCCTGAGAATGCATCTGTCATGTCTGTGAGTTATTACTCCGCTAAACGTGCTCTCCTGTTGAAATAAATAGTGCAGGTGTATTTGTTTTCTCTTCTCTCTCTCTGTGTGATCTGCCTTACATCAAGCTGACTAATGTGCTTCCTACGCAGACCTGCCTTGTGCGAAAGGTCCTCACCAAGAGCGTTCTCAATCAAAAAGAAAATTGCTGGTGATATGTTGTCTCTGATTAGAGTTAGTGTCCGTGTCAGCAATTCCCTGTTTACTGTAAAAATGTTTATCGTGGACATCATGAGCATATCTCTCGAAAGACCTTTGCTCACCCAGTAGAACTGGTAGAACAGTAGAACAGACAAACCCTAGTTGTAGGGACGACCGCACTTCCTAAATAATTTTTCTGTATAAAATCCAATCAGTTACCCTAAGGGTACCCTACAAAGTGGAAGAATCAAACTATTGTAAATAGCTGGTATTTATCCAATTTTTGAGCTGAATGTGATCGGGAGCAGTCAATCTCACATCCTCTTACTTCAATTTTCTGATGATTCCAAATAACAGCTCTGCCCCCGCACGTGCTTGGTGAGGATGGAGAAGGAAAGTTAAAAAAAAAAAGTAGTCAGCATCGTTGTATCAGAAAGAAGAAAGCAGAACGAGTCGATTGAAAACTATTCACGGCTTGCCCGTTATTCTATCTGGATGTATCCAGCCAGGTCCTGACAGCCAACAGGCAGCAGTTGTCTCCCTCCAGTCCGTCACGTGATATTTTCCGCTGTCAGCAGCTGATATGCAACTGGAAGCTTACAGGATGTTTCAGATGCGGGGGAAGAACTCTGTCCTCTGAGCATCTTTGTGACTGGGTTGTCTGTATTGCATCACCCAGATGATCTAATTAGTCTCAGGATATCCGTCGATGTAACTGTTGACCAACAGTTAATATTCGAATCGGAGAGGAAACACATCACGAACACCCATCGTGCACGATCTGCGAGCAAATCTTACTTCAACCTTCCGGTCTTAGTTTCTGTATTTCTTCCCCGAAATCTTTTCCTAACAACTTTAATTACTCCTCTCAGAACTGCGGTGCCAGCAAAGTGCAAACCCCAGGAGGTCTACTACAGAGGTAGATGTACTCTAACAAGTAGGGGCGGCCTCTCGATGTGTCTACCCTCGCACCACTCACGAGACTGATTAGTGTGTTAATGAGACTCAGCATTGAGAGGTTTACTAATGACCACCTCACCGGCAAATCCAGCTTCAGCCTCCACACGGTTGTTAGTGTTAGTGTTAGTGTTAGTGTTAGTGTTAGTGTTAGTGTTAGTGTTAGTGTGGTATTCACTCTTGTGGAGGCTGCTGTCCTTGGCCTCAGATCAACAATAATTACTATATTGGAGACGACCGCATTTTTTTAACCGACATGCATCCTGTCAACTCTCATTTCTGTCTGTAAAGATGTTGTGGGTGTGTGTGGGTGGGTTGGTGGGTGTGAGTGAGTGAGTGCGCACGCAAGTTCATGAGTGCTTTGGGTTTGTGTGTTTATGTGTGTGAGTGTGTCTGTAATCATGCGTTAATATTTTAATGTTAATGTATTTTGTGTGTGTGTTTATTATCAGAGAATAGTAGAGTGTGAAATATTGCATTTCTAAGATCGGTTCGATTAACAATAAAGGTCTGTCCACATCAAACAACCTCCGAGAGCGTGGCGCCTCACTTTCCGCTCACCCAGCGCACACCGAAACTCTTCCAAGCACAACGATGCGTGTCGGTCACGGTCCGTGTTCATTGAAAGGGTGAACCACTCCACACTCCCACCCTCTCTAACTCAATAGCAGCCAAACACGATTCTGCTTATTCTGACGAGGACAAGAAAAGGCAAATTGACAGGCAGTATCGAGTCGGTATGGTTACAGTCAATGAATTATAAGACAGAGTCCCTCCTGGCGCCACGTCCATGTTCAGACCACATCAACCAAGGTCGGGGTAGATTGAAGATTGAATTACAACAGGGTGAGGCGCTAGCACGCGTCGACATTGTGTGAGTCTCGACCCTCGGCCACGAGGACCGCAACGTCCACGACACTGAACACCGACACTTGAATCCGTCTCCATCAAACCTTTAAAGTTCGGTAACTATCGTAATGTTAGCAATAACAACAACCAAAAATGTAATGAAGCAGCCGAACTCTCCAGGTTCATCTTGTTGAAGCTGTCGTTGGTGATCGTGAGACGGTCTGCCCGTCTGTTCATTAGTGAAGGCGCGAGCTCGTCTGGAGAAATAACTGCTTGGCTGAGAAGACTTTTCACAGAAGACGTGGACGTGTGGCAAATGGCAACAGGAGGAAGGAGGGAAAATGTAAAGGATTCGTTGATGCTGAAACTTCCACACTTTCAGAGACTGTGGTCAACTTGTAGGTGTCCCCCTTGTGGACATCGTGAAAGTTTCTGGCCAAAAATAGTCTTGTAGAAGTACTATTGGGATTCAAGATCGTTTCAAATTTTCATGTCATTTCTTCGAGAACGAAAACGTCCTCCAACTCTCTTATTCCCAAGCAGACCTTTTTTTCCAGCATCACACACACAAACAAACAACAACGCGCACGCGCATGCGCACACACACGATGCTAGCCTCTTGCTATTTTTTTGCCAGAGGCCACACAAGAGATTCCTGCTGTCCAGCGAATTCACGTTTTTGTGATGGAGTGCCAGTCACTGGGGAGAGATAAGGCAAGTGCCTAAAAGCATCTCGACCATTGGCTGAAAATTTCCCCATCCAGGTAAAAGCAGCAAAAACATGGCTGTTCCCACGCCACCGAAATCCTCCGCAGCAATGACTTGATCCTCCGTGTGTGACCTGCTCGCCACCACATCGCTCCTCGTCCATCACTGGGATTTTCTATCACTTTTGGAATAAATCAAGTAGTTTTTCCTCCCAGGTTTCCTCATTTCTGCACGTTTGCTTGAAAAATAAGTGGGTGAAGTGGTTCACCGGTCACAATTGTGTCTATTAAGGTCTACCAACGGTTACAATAGTTAGTAACAATCCTAGGTTTTTAAAGATGAGGCAGTTACTAAGGTAGGTAGCTATCGCATGAGGAAGAATTTGTAATTTTATCATTAACTACAAGTTCAGATACCTAGCACTGCTTAAACTTACTGGGACTAAGTATCAACCACTCCTGCTAACTTTTTTGATGGGATATTTGATGATTGTAAACACGTTCAGAGATGTCTGGATGTCAGCAATCCCATCCCTCACTCACACACACAAACACGAACCCACGCATATGTGGTCGGGGGGGGGGGGGGG